>WOVY01004025.1:15000-578597 GCA_013436015.1 Rhipicephalus annulatus
ATAAGATTGAGCGCAGTGAATTCAGTTTTATCTTGACTCTCCCTGTTTTCTTTATCACGCCCTACATCCAAACGGCATCCATTTCGCCTCCTCCTTTAAACATGCCGTGGCATTCAGCGGCACATCACGCTGCGCTTGGCGTCCCCAATGTGGCCGCCGCATCGACACAACGGCCGCGAACAACCAGCGACTCAAGTCTAAACCGAGACTCATGATAAACCCGGCAAGAGTCCCAAGCTGTTTCCGGTGGTCACTGCCGGCGAGTACATTCAACTATGGAGATATAGGTACAGAGCCTAGACATCATCATCTGTTAGACTACGCCCACTGCAGGACAAAGGCTTCTCCCATATTCCGCCAGTCGAGTCGCTCCAGTGCTTTCTGCTGCCCCTTTACACCCGCGAACAATTTTGATCTCATCATCCCACCTAACTTCCGGTCTCCCCCTCGCCCGCTTGCGTTCTTTGGGAATCCAGTCTATTATTACTCTTAATGATCAGAGGTTATCCTGCCTACGCGCTACGTTCCCCACCCATGTCCATTTTTTCTTCTTTATTTCAACTGATATCCTTAACCCCGGTTCGTTCCCTGACCCACTCTGCTCTCTTCTTGTCTTTCAAGGTAGCCCTATCATTTTCATCGCTCACTGCGTCGTCGTCAGTTTAGGCTGAATCCTCGTTGTAATCCTCCAGGTTTCTGATCTGTTAATGATGACTGGATTGATTGAGTGATTGATTGATTGGTGCACGTGTGGGGGGAAGGGGGTTAACGTCCCAAAACCACCATACGATTATGAGAGACGCCGTAGTGGAAGGGTCCGAAAACTTCGACCACCTGGTGTTCTTTAACGTGCACTCAAATCTGAGCACACGGACCTACAGCATTTTTGCCTTTATCGAAAATTCAGCCGCCGAAGCCGGGAATCAATCCCGCAACCCGCGGATCCCTGAATTCGTGATCACTGAACTGGACAAGGAGGGCAGAAAAAGTAGGTCTTGAAATCATTCTGCAGAAAACGAAAGTAATGTATAACCACCTCGGAACAGAACAGGGCTTCGAGATAGGTAGCAGTGCACTTGAAGTTGTAAAATAGTACGTGTACTTTGCACAGGCAGTAACCGCGGAGCCGAACCACGAGACTGAAGTAATTGGAAGAAAATAAAAATGGGGTGGAGCACATTCGGCAAGCCTTCTAAAATCATGACTGGTATAGACAGCCACGATCCCTCAAGGAGGAGGTATATCTGCATCTTGCCGGAGCCTGGACATATATACCGTCGAGTAAGGAGTATAGACACACAGTCACTTGCAGCAAGTGCACTCGGCAAGAGCATGCAGAGATAACGAGACTGGAACCTCCAGCATGGACGTCGAGATCCGTATCTATATAACTAGAGAGGGAGCGGACTGCTGCCGGAGCGCGGCTTCGGATGCATATCACACCTGGATAAACTTTTCAGATATATTGTCTCAGAAATTAAAATAAGAAGATTATTTTTTTGTAATAGCCTGGCTTTGAAGTGCCGAAAGCACGACATGACAGACTACTGCAGATTGGACGTGCCGGTGCATTATATCTCGTATAGGTATACAGCTATACGACATATAATGCACTTTAATGCAGCAAGAAGGAAACGCACAACAGCTCATTTCCTTCATTTTCTTGTAAGCCTCCAGGTTTCCGTTTGAAAAGGGACTGTTGCCCCTTTTCTTCGCGGTCAAACAGTTGCGCTATAGCAATGAGACTTTATATGCGTGCTAGCAATGGGTGGGGTACTTTACAACACCCCTTACTCGTGCGATTCACGTGTTCTGACGCCTGACGAGATTCTACGTTCCTGCGACGCCATATTGCATGTTTTGAGGAGACTGCTTCCACAGGTTATGGCATTCATATGGCCATTTTGTTTTCGAAGCAGTTTCAAGCAACAGCGTGGCTCTGCGGTACACCATCCTGTCGCGCGCGCAACCAGGGTTCGATTCTCGATCGGGCCGGAGTTTCCTTATTTATTTCTTTATGTTTTTTGCATGTTTCTCGATTTTTCGTCGACAGACGGGATGATTTTTTCGGCCACAACCAACCACGCCAATGTATACCGACAACGAAATTTGCGCGAAACGAGCCATTCAACGGAGTCGCGTTAATGATGATGATCATAATCATTAACGAGGCTGCGTTGAACAGCTCACGTTTCGCGGAATTCCGGTGTCAGAGTTGGCGCCGAGACAGGCAAAATGGGTACAATACCACAGCAGCTGGCGACGAGATGCAGATATGCGTATCATCGCAGTATGGAACCGGTGCAGAGAAGAAATAAGTATAAATAAAATAAAAGGGTGGGGCGCGCCCACCCGCGCAAGGAACGGTACTTTTTTTTTTTTCTCGGAGAATCGCCAATGCCGAGGACCTCCAGAGGGCGGGAGGTGCGCCCATGTCGCCATTGGCCGACGCCACCCCGATTGACGCTCCACACGGCCTTCGGTCCCCTATAGCCTGTCAGGGCGCAAGGCCGAGCCGCATGTTTATAGACCCTTTCACTGTTTACAAACACAGGCCCTTGGTGACATCCGGTTTCGTTTACCGATGTCCCTCAATAGCATTGCTGGGCAAGAAGATCGTTAAAAAAATGAACCGCCGATTTTCTACACTTTCGCTCCACTATTTGGCAAAATATACTCAAATGTTCTTTTTGAGCTACATAACTGCAAGAGATTGCCTTGAGCATTGCGCAGTTCTTTTTACATGAAAAACTAATGAGAGACTATCATTTTCCCTGAAAAAAAAACGTTAAAACACTTTCCGTTTTGGCGTTACGAGCTGGTATAACTAAAGTGACTGGAAGGTTTTTTTTTTTTTTTTAGGCACAACGCTTGCGATCTTGAAACCGTCTATACACCTTTTCACAGGAAGGAAAAAAAAAAACACCGCCATGATGGGCTGTGCGCGAGAGTTAAAAGCGAAGGGCGCAGCCTTGTCAATGCATTTTCGAAGGGACGCGCCAATTTGCACGGCCCAAGGAGGGCTATGGCGGCGCCTAGGGAGGCGTTTATGAAAAGATGAATACACAGCGTTACGACAGCGTCTATACAAACGCCGAGATGGAACAAACGCGACTACGCGTGTGTAGTATACGTTCCCTGTCCAGCGAATTGACACGTTTATTTTGTGTGGACAGCACACAGCTGCATTTGGGTGTGATGTACGTTCCTCTGGCTTAACCATGCACAACACGAAATACGACGCTGAAAAGGAAACTGTCTTTCGTTTGTATTTTAGACTTGCATTAAATATATTCGATATATTTATTGCGTGGAATATTTTAATAACTTGTTTATGTACTGGCTGGCGAACCAAATACCGCCAAAGCTGCCTTCATCTGGTTTAGGTGCAGCCGTAGTTGGCTGTAGGCTTCCCGTTTTACATCTTTAACAACTAAACAAACAGTGTTTATATATATATATATATATATATATATATATATATATTATATATATATATATATATATATATATATATATAAAAGATATGGCACAACGGGAGCGTTGTAAACAAGGATAAATATATTTATTTCCCAACAGTTTCGGGAGGGGTCCTCCCTTCATCAGGGGTGGAGCACATTCGGCAAGCTCTCTCAAATTATGACAGGTAGATTGCCACTATCCCTCAAGAGGAAGGTATAGAACAGCTGTATCTTGCCGGTACTTAGCTACGGAGCAGAAACCTGGAGACTTACAAAGGGGGTTCAGCTTAAATTGAGGACGACGCAGCGAGCAATGGAAAGAAAAATGGTAGGTGTAACCTTAAAAGACAAGAAGAGAGCAGAGTGGATTAGGGGACAAACGGGGTTAAGGATATCATAGTTGAAATAAAGAAGAGGAAATGGACATGGGCCGGGCATGTAGCACGTAGACAGGATAACCGCTGGTCATTAAGGGCAACTAACTGGATTCCCAGAGAAGGGAAGCGGGTTAGGGGGAGACAGAAGGTTAGGTGGGCAGATGAGATAAGAAGTTTACGGGTATAAATTGGCAGCAGCAAGCACCAGGACCGGATTAACTGGCGGAACACGGGAGAGGCCTTTGTCCTGCAGTGGACGTAGTGAGGCTGAGGATATATATATATATATATATATATATATATAATATATATATATATACATACGTTTAAAAGTCCAAAATAGAGGCGCCCATGTGCCTTATGCCAAATCATCCATATACCAGTAATTTTAAGAAGGCCTCTCTCATATGAAAGTCTCTGGGAGACTTCATGCAGTGAATATAAGACAGGCTGATAATGATGATCTTAATGCAGGGATGTCGATCATTTTTGTACAATAAAACACGTACGATAAGTAATCGAGATGTCTTTGACAACTTAGGTTTCTCTAGCACGCACCTGAATGAGGAGCTTCTTTTCTTGAAATGGGTTAAATCCAGAACCGAAACTAGCTGAAATAAAGCTCTAATGGCACATACATGCTCTCAACTTTCTTTTAAAACAGTAATAATAAATTATTGTTAATCATTAGTGATTCTTGTCAAATTAGTATTAATTAGTAGTTTATTATTACTGTTTTAGAAAAAAGTTGGGAGTATTTATGTGCCAGTACAGCTAGTTTCGGTTCTGGATTAAGCCAATTTAGAAAAAAAAAAGGCACCTCAAATGTTCTCGCTATTTCATACCCGTCGAAATGCCAGCCGCAGTGGCCATGGCAATCGAAACCGGCTCCTGCTGCTGTAACAACGAGCTCAATCCATCGAGAATAACACGTACAATGGCCAGTCTTCTATTGAAATATTTTTTAAAAGGTTCGTCCGCCTATAAACTTTCAGACGAACATCATTCACGTGTGCGTGTCTTTTTTTCTTCTTCTTCACCTATTTATTAGACAACCGACACATCTTACCATAATCTAGCGTCGACCATAGAAAAATCAAGGATGTCGTTTTGCAGCGCTCGAATGATACGTAGAAGGCACTCCTATCGCAATGCACTGGTCGTATTCAGCAACACTACGGCTTGCGCCCAATTGCAGCGTTTTCTTTTTGCCACATTTAAAGGTTGTAATGCTACACCTCATCAAGTCATTGTCGTTACACCTGCTCGTCGCAATTTGCCTAAAACTTACAGAAACTTCCTTGTCGTTGCTTAAGACCTAAAAAGAGTAGTAACGGTAACGCAATTTTCTTTTTCTACCTCTGGTGCGCTTAGCGCTATACAGTTTATTGGGGAATGCAAAAGGATTACCTGTACACGTATACATCAGTGCAAATATCAAGCAATTATAAGTGGCTTTAAAGACGTTCAAACCACATTTGCTCGCACAACAAAAAAAAATGTGCCTGCTGTGCTGCCGCTTATGCTAGCGCTACACTTATCGCCCTGATATCCGATAAGATAGCTATCCCACACTTCCCGGACCAAGGTTCGCGAAATTGGATTCATCATCCACGTCCCCTCATGGCCGTTATATTTTGTCTTTGCTTTAACATAATCTTATCACTGCGGACCATTCCACAAGGCACGTAGCGAGTCTTATCAGTGACATCAACGCCAGGCTAAACCTTATCGTCCGACCTGACGTCGCTGAAAGCCCGACTGAACAGAGTGCGCATTATATATATATATATATATATATATATATATATATATATATATATATATATATATATATATATATATATATATATATATATATATATATATATATATATATATCTGCATGCGGGCCATAAAAACTAAATTGCGTATACGGGCTAGCACAGCAAGACAGGGGAACTAGATAACACCATCTAGCCATAATGCCACCCCTATTAACAAAATAGATAGACATTTCTGTCGTTCTTATCGACGATGTTGCATCTGCTTTTGTTGCAAGGCCTAGGCAGCGTGCAATTAAGCATGTAAAAGCTTGAAGACTTGATACATGCGAGCCGTAAAATACAGGCAGGGTATAATATAATCGCGGACGAGCAAACATTACTCTCGCCACCTTTCTACAAGTTTATGATGCGACCTCCCTGACATGCCCCTAATCAGATGACCTGATCGTTAACCCGACGGTCACAGGATCGAATCCCGCCTGGGGCATTTCGACGGAGACTTATGTGCATAGTTTTAGGCGCGCGCTGAAGAACCCGAGGTGGTCGAAATTTCCGGAGCCCTCCATCCACTATATACGGCGTCTCTTCGTCGTGGTTTTGGGGCCGTAACATCGGAACAATAATTTCATTACCATCCTCAGAGAACACTCGCTATACGGCGAAATTTACGCCGCTTCGCAGAAAACGAACAGCTGACAGAACTCTTAACATAAAAATACCAGCGGACGTCAGACGTGACGTAGCGATCAGAAGATCAGGCCACTGAAAGAACCAGCTGTTCGATTCTGTAGGCCAGCCGGTGAAAGCGACGTGTGACTACGCTTCGGTCCTGTTCTTTGTTTTTACATTCCCAAAACCCGTACGTGGAATGAGATCCATTAGAATTAAGAAACCACGCCATAGAAAAGAAGCCGCCTGCAAAGAGCTGCAGGCGGGAGGCTTTTTCTAGCAGGCCACAAAAACCAGTTTGTCCCGACAGACGGAATGACGATTGACACCGCCATTATTTAAAAGAAAAATATATTGGGAAAATCCAGCATCAGTCTTTGCATACAGGACGCAGTCATATGAACGTTTGATAGAAGAGCACGAGAGAAATATGCAGACGTGATGCAATTGTAATAACAAAGCGAGAGCACAACGGGATGCCAACATGTCATGCGGCCCTGTAATGGCCATCGCGTTAAGCTAAACCAGCTGAACAGCGATGGGGAAAAAAGAAAAAAGGCAGGTTTCGATTTTCAACCACTAAAAGGAAAATGCGGGTATCGGAGTTGCCAAAGCAGGATTCCCGGACACTGCAGAACGGTTTTTTTTTTTTTTCATCTTTATGTTCTTTGCGTCAGCGAAAGGAATGGTCAATACAAAAGAAGAGCGATTTTTAGACCCCGAAACCCATTTGCTGCATTCTCAAAAGTGGGTCTCCATATTATACATCAGTAATGACGCATCCTACTTTGACGACAACGTTCGCCAACTCTTCTACACATCTCTCCAAAGAAATAACGTGTCAAACGCCAATTAAACGAAACCAGCTGGTTAGGCAGCTTGCATCATCCGCTAACCGGCCGCTATTTAGAAACCGGACAAGCTCCGGAGACCGTTCCAGTTTTCAGACCGAAAAAGAAGAAACGTTGTCGCCGCAACGCAGAACAATCGAACCATTTCAGAAGGCGCGCGCGACAACGCATCCGTTTTGGGGAAACCACGCAGATCAAGTCAACCGCGACGACTGGCATACGCGAGATAAGAAGCCGGGACTTTTTTTCCAGCGCGAGCTCGCACAGGAAACTCGCGTTCAGGGGGGAGTGAAGTCGTTGGACGTTGCTCGCCGCTGGTCCGATTGTTGTTGTCGGCTATCGATTTTAGCAGCCGTTGTTTCGGTCATTGCCCGGTGCCAGCGACTTTAGACGACGCCTTTGAGATGTTGCAAGACAACAGTCACCATCGGCAGGCATGCAAATGCGTGACGAGTCGGAGAGAAACAAGCAATCGTAGGCTTACCGGACGTAGCGAAGGTCTCCGTACTCCTGGGCACCGACGCAGTCATGTTCATTTCAGAGTTCCCAACGGGCGAAGCGGGATAACGCATCAACGGGCCAGAACGTTGGCGATGGACGAGAACGAGAGATAAAAAGTTAGGCGTGTAGTTAAGAACGGTTAACTAGTAGATCAGCGAACGGGTAATATAAACTACAAACGTAAACGAGATCCCGGCCTTGCAAAACCAGCTTGCAAGACCACCCCCTGCAGCAGTGAGAATGGGAGGGGGGGGGGGGGGTGCTCGGCAACGCAGTAGGCCTTGCAACTAGGGTAGTTTTTCTGTGTGTGATAGTGGTGACGCTACTTGCCTCTTCATGCAGTTTCGGTTTCGAGTTTGATTGTTAAAACAGCATAGTCTTTGAGATGCGCTCTTAGAAAAAAGTGCGGATTGCGACTTTTAAATAAAAAGTTCACAACTCAGAAGCAACTTTTTTCGCGTTTTTGTGCTTAATAAGTGAGTGAAAGAACCAAAAACACAAGAAGAACGGCTATTTGGGCTAGTTGGTAGTCAGCGCCCGTGTTGTCTGTCCTCTTTGCTTTCCTTGCCTCGCCTTTCATTTCACGTTTCTTCTAGCACCTTCGTGCTCGCGCTGCAGCCCTTATAACCAAAAACACGTTTTCATTTGGTTTTGAAACATAACGGTGATTGTCCATCACCAACGTTTTGGCGCTTTATGCACCCAAAAACATTGCCTTTGAGATTTGCACTTGGCACTCAACCTATAAAACTTTACGGGAGTTTTTCGCTTGGAGAAATACAATATCTGTTTAAGCAGTGACGTTATCACATTGTCAGTTTTGCATAAGTGGACACGCAGGGCTTTTTACGAATATTTTAATTGTCGACCCAGGCCTGACGCGTTTACGTTTATTCATACAGAAGTTTTATGATGGCAGTAGTATCGCCTGCTGTGACGCGGTACTTTTAAAATGTTCTAAACAGAAATTTCAAACGTTGGTCGAGAAAAGTGCGCCGCTTGTTAATTATCTCAACGAATGCGCTGCAGTTGTGCGGAAATAATTTTTTATTTTTACGTTCTTTACAGTGAGGTAAAGTTCCTCTTGTTTTAACTGGCATTAGAGCGAAGGAAACGAGTGATAATTGAGACAACTCATATCCATGTTTTAAATTATTATTCGAAAGATTGCCCTTTGGAGTAACAAGCATACATAGGAACACCAGAAGCTCATCACACATAAACAAACAAGTGACACTCATGCATAAAGTTTAACAAGGATCGGCGGCAAGGTCCTCTTATTTACCCTCGTAAGTCCGTCAGATGACCGGGACGGTGACCGGTTGTTCTGAGATGACGAAGGCGCGCTTGCTCTAGGCCCGGGCGTGACCTGAGTGTTGTGTTTGGGTTTTCAGTTTCGGTTTCAGATTGACATGTGAGGATGCTAGGGGGCGCCGCTCTAGCACCTAGGTAGGGTGGCTAGCCACCCTAACCTAGGATTTCAAGGCGACTGTAAAATAAAGACAGTGTGTGTTAGGTAGCCGTGGAGTGCGGTTGTTGTGCTTTCTTTCGGCGCGTCGCGCCAACCCGCGTGTTCGGGCTGGTCGGTGTCCCCGCCGGCCGCGTACGTCTCCGTCGGCCGTCTTCTGCTTCGTTGGGACCAGCCAGCCCCCAACACAGCACTGAGCAAGCGTGTCACGTCCACTGCAGTTATAGGATCATCACAAGGGTCACGTGGTTGCATACTCGCTAAAGTGGTTTAGTAGCACTTCTAGTATTGTCCTCATAGCAAAACAATGCCATGGTGGGACCAAACTTCAAAAATGGTTTTCTTCACTAAAAGAAAAATGACTTCGATCAAACTTTCTGTGAACAAAGTCGCTATATGCTTCTCAATCTTATGCGCTTTTCGCCCGATTTTTTCTAGGACCACCTTAGGGTGCTAAAGACGGCTTTACTTTGGCTCTCTCAAGCTTGGATTAAATCTCTCAAGCATTGGAATAAGCCATGTAACTATGTTTTTTTTTTTCTTTTTAACAAGCCGTGGAGGCCCCGCCGCGGTGGTCTAGTTGCTTAAGTACTCGGCTGCTGACCCGCGGGTCGCGGGATCAAATCCCGGCTGCGGCGGCTGCATTTCCGGTGGAGGCGGAAATGTTGTAGGCCCGTGTGCTCTGATTTGGGTGCACGTTAAAGAACCCCAGGTGGTCTAAATTTCCGGAGCCCTCCACTACGGCGTCTCTCATAATCATATAGTGGTTTTGGGACGTTAAACCCCACATATCAATCAATCAATCTTTTGGCCTGTGTTCCGCTCCAGCCACATTCCAACGAATGATGGACACAGTTTTATGCGACCTGAAGTAGCACTCTTGTTTAGTGTATTCGGACGACGTAGTCGTTTTTTCTACAACTTTTGAACAACGTTAAAGAACTCTAGGCGGTCGAAATTTCCAGAGCCCTCCACTACAGCGTCTCTTATAATCATATGGTGGTTTTGGGACGTGAAACCCCTCATATCAATCAATCAACTTGGACCAAAGTGGCGTTTTTGACAAGTTCAGGTTTTTGTTTTAGAGCCTATATGCCAAACATAGGCAAAACAAATGTGTTTGTAAATAGTATGCTTTATGGAGAGTTTCGTAAAAATAATTTATGGATTCTATCGATGGTTGTGTTTTGTATAAAAATTCTCAAAGACACTACAATTTACTCAGTCTTGTATATGCTCTAAAGAGTGAAAGTTTTCAAGCTATTATAAGCAACTGTTTCATAATGAAAGCATGTTGCTCTAAAACACAAAAAAGCAAGTATTGAAATAATGACTGAAGTGGTCAAATTAAAGAGAATTTTTTTTTTCGTACCTGGTTTTCCACCATTTTATGAATTTTAAATGGTGGTCACGCGCACAAAAATTTTTTTGTCGCTCAAAATATCTTGGTAAATTCTTTAGAACTAATGTCTATATGTGTGTAATTTCCTCAAACTATTTGAAGTTGATTTTTGGGGAGCACCTTGGTTGGGACAAATGGCGTACATTATGGAAAAAAGTTTATACTTGGGTTAATAGCTCGTTTACCCGTGTTTGACACAATATTAATGAGATATATTAGCATTATTGTCTGTTATATCACACAAACACACACAATATATATATATATATAGAGAGAGAGAGAGAAAGTTTGCAGAGAGTGCCCTGAAGTTTGCCTTGTTCGCAAACCCTGACGAAGACTGGTAAGGTAGCATACACAGTAACTCGTGCGTTCGCAATCGCACTGAAGATAACCTGGGCGTGCAAAGGATAATAAGAAAAAACTGCTCATAGGTCATGGCACATGCGTGATGCAGCTTTTTTTCCTCCAGTGCCATCTCACTCAGCTTAGCTTCCAGCGTCCTTATGAGAACGACAGGACGGGACAGGAGAAGAGACGAGACAGAGCACTGAACTGCCAACAATTTATTTCTTGCGAAGGTCTTCGCTTTTATACAATTACCAGTCACAACAGTCGTGCACAAAACACAATAATTCATTTGCAAGTTAAACCTTGTAAGTGTTCATAAGAACATGTCAGATAGGAAGATTTCCTTGAAGCCTTCTTCAGTGCGAAAACGCATAAGGTTGACATGCCTTCTAGGCTAATTGTATCTGAAAATAATACCTGGCAAAAATGTGTTGTGCTCTACCTGCAGAAAACTGTGAAATGCCTAGAGGTGAACAATGCATTTCTGGTAAAAAGTTCATGTGAAGTCCAGGAGTTTATTTCGTCACATTGGAATAAGACTCTATTCACCTTCTCTGTAGACGTCAAAGACCTGTACTATTCTGTTCCGCATGATTCATTGTTACAATGCATTGGAGAATATATAGACGAGTTTGGCGCCTCAAAATTCCAGACGCAGTCTGGCATCAGCATCGGTGGGTTTTTAGAGCTCCCAAGGTTTTACCTTCAGTTGACGTGCATCCTATGGGATGGAAAACCTCGCCTACAGAAATTTGGTATCCGTATTGGTTCTTGCATCGCTCCCATCATCAGTGACCTACTTTTTGGCAAATTAGATCAATTTCTAAACTTTTCACTAATACTAATGTAATGCAGTTTTAAGATATGTAGATGATTTTTAAATTTTTATGGACACTGATGGTGCATTGTATAAGAATTACACTCTTGCAGTTTTAGACCTGATGCGAAATGGTTTCAAACATTTTGAGCTTACTCATTAACTTTCCGAGAATTGCAAAATCAGGTTCTTTGACATTAAGTTATTCCTGAATAATGGACGCACTTGCTGGATGTATTAACTGCGTGCAGACAAGCCTGTTTTGCCATTTCATTTCGTGCATTCTAAATTAGTTAAGCGAGGTATCGCAACATCTTGCTTCGTGAATGCCTTGCAAAAATCCTGTGTGCACAAGATTACAGAAAGCTTTGGTGAGCAATCTTCAAGGCTGACGTCGGCTGGTTACCCCGACTAAGTGCAAGTTTCGGTTGCTGAAGGGCTGCTGCGTGAACTTCAGGCCAAAGGGAACAATAACGTAGTCCAACCTGTCACAGCTAGACAGGCTTTCGCCGTGGTTCCGTATATGCACAAGATAGCACACAATCTTAAGAAAGTGGCACAGCGAGTTAATGTGAAGGTGGTCTTTACGGCCCCTCAAAAATTGAGTCGCCTGTGCAAGCTGTCTGTTTCTTCTTCCAGACCCACCCTCGGTTGCACTACAAAACATGCAAATAAATTTAGAGATTGCATCTGTAATGTGGTGTATCAGCTGCTGTTATCGTGTGGAAGGTATTATGTCGGTCAAACAGGTCGTTGTATAAATGACAGACTGAGGGAACATATGTACAATGTGGATCACTATAAAAAAGGATGGCTGTCCATTCACTGCAGCATGTGTGGCTGCCGGACAATATTTTCAGAGTGTGCTATTGTTGCAAGATGCAGGGATCGCACCACACGCCAGATCATAGAGGCAGAAAAGATTTGCTCATTGAAAGATGCTTGGGTTAGCACCCCTTCTGTCGTGCTCACCGATAAGGAAAAGTTGTTCCTGTGCTTGTCGATGTGATGTACTTATGCATTATCATTGTGTTTTCGTGCATGACTGTTGCAACTGGTAACTGTGTAAAAGTGAAGACCTTCGCAAGAAATAAATTGTTGGCAGTTCAGCGCTCTGTCTCGTCTCTTCTCCTGTCCCCTCCTGTCCTGTCGTTTGTGCTGGTAAGCACTCTTTATCATGTTATACCAACAAGCTTAATCCTTTGTCTCATGAGAACGACAGAGGAGGGGAAGTTGCTTTCTGAAGCTCTACTTGTGTTGGCAGATCCCAGAAATTTCGTGGTGGTCGATTCATCAGGCAATAAACTACTTTAATGAAGCCATTTTATCGTTACTTAAAAAACCGTTGCAAGGCCCCTTTAAGACAGCGGTATTCCCACCACAAAGTATTTGCTGCCATGCACCAATGGCAGTGGCATAGGCAGAGATTTATTTTGTTTGGGGCACTTGCTTAATCTAGTGGGGATCGTACAGGTAGGTATAGCAGAGTGTCACTTTGTGTCTGTAAATGTGGCCGAGCACCAGCAGTAGCAGGCTGACATGTTCTTGTAGTAGTCTGAGATTGACTTCAAGACTGGTATTACGAGGTGAATCGACAGTAAATGCAGTGGTTGTGCACACACCCCTGTCTTGCCAGAAACGTTCACTGCACTGGCGTGTATTGGCGAATACTCTGGGTAAGTTATGATCAGATTCCCTGTCAGCACACAAATTAGAACCCTAGCCTCAGTATTACTGAAACAAGTGCAGTTTACAGAGCAGTGTGAATGCCTCGCACAGTTTTCGTTAGCATTTTCCTCTGCATTCGATCAGTGCTTGAATATAGCTTGCTGAATAGTAGGAATACAAATGTAGTTTATTACACTGCAATAAAACTAGACTCAACATTGAAACCACAATAAGACATTAACTTGGCACGATGTCTACGTAATATATTCGTTTATATATGTACTGTTAGCTAGCGCTACAGCAACAAGTGATGCTGCACATTAGCCAGCACTGCAGCAACAAGTGATGTTGCACCGACCTTACGCCTACCTAGTGTCTTTTTCCAAAGCAATTTCAAGACCCGACACTGTTGTAGAATTCGCGATTGCCACACAAAACACTTGGTTTCAGAAGTGGCCGTTTAGGCTTGTGGGTAGGTCATGACGAATGTTATAACCAGAGCTCAGAACGACGACAAAGGACAAGAAGACAAGTGCTATGGTGTATACTTGGTTTCAATAGCTACAGAAATCCCAATTATTTTTTTATCTTAGCGTTCGTCGGTTCTACGCTGCAAATGTTTGCTTCTCTTGAAGCTCTCACACTTGAGTCACTAATATTTATCTCCATTGTTTCAGGGTAGATATAAACTGCCAATCAGCTGTGACGTATACCTGCATAAGGAGGCCCACGGTATACAAGTATGTGCCTCACGTGTCTTAAGAAAGGACTTTGAGAAAGTACGTGACAGGATTTTCCCACTATTCAGCTCATGACCACGCAGCCATATTCCTTAAAATTATTTGCCCACGCCCGCACCAGTTTTGAACTACACCAAGTAAAAAAGAGGGTCACAAGAGCCACCAGACGTAGTTAGATAGAAACGCCTTAAGTGTGTGCAGTTCACTAAAAAATACTTAGAATTTTAAAAAATGAGAAAAGACTGGTCTTGCACCTAATCTAGTGCCGTATCCTGTATCTTCGTTTGTTTTTTCCATGCCACAAACACCTAGTTAAGGTTGAGGGATTCTTCCAATGGACCACAAACAATAAAATCCCCAGTACATCCTTTGGATATTTAGGGCCAAATGTTCAGAACTTTAGTGCACATCCGCAAATATTCCGACGGCATATGATAGACTGTTACTGTGCCATCCTGTGAAAAAAAAAAAAAGAAGAGTGTCAAATCTGATGTCCCAGACAAGTCTTTTTCGGACATTCGGATGTTTGCTAGAGTTAAAAATTTGGACAGGAAGCTCAGGGGCACTGGTCGAATTTTAAATGAGGACATCTCTAATAAATATGAAGTTTCTGGAGCCTCATTAAAAGACTTATTAGAAACATATACTGTCTTCTGTACTCTATTTCCATTGCCTGCTCACTTTGCAGGATTGGCAAGCCCAAGTTTGCAGCGCATGCTCCGATGACTTCTAGCACAACCGGTAAGCGAATGTCTTCATAATATTATTGTCCTCGGCTGCAAGTTAACTTTCAACATACTAAGCTGTCCGATATAGTAAACAGTTTTTTCGGCCTGAGGGTGAACAATGACCTGCTCCACTTTTTACAATACAGTGAATATAGGAAGGCATTTTTACTGCTAGATGAGACTGCTGTAACAACATTTCACTGTGAAAGGCGTCCAGGGTCAAACCAGAAACCAATTCACTCACAAGAAAAAAAAAAAAGCTGCACTGCAATACTTTCAATGTGCAGAAAAAGGGTTTAGAAACACAAGTTAATTAAAATAATGCACTATACAAGAACTGTGTAAATAAAAACTAAAAGCCTACAATAAAAAATAAAAGTGTATAAATCAAAATAAAAGTTTATGGATTAAAAAAAGGAATCCAGGGTGTCCTTGTCAACCGCATTGTCTTGAAGGACGAGAGATCAAGGCAGGGCACCTTGCACACCAGGTCAGGCCGTCTGAAAGTTACGAAAAAAACAATATGACAATACTACTGGTAACAGCCGCAATCCAAATTCTGAAATAAAAAAAAAATGAGGCATTAGAACTTGGTGCAAGCTGCATTTTAACTAATCAAAACCTTCTCGAATGTTTTCGATTCTACACTTGAACCTCGATATAACAAACTCAGATATAACAAAACATCGTTTATTGCGAAGTAAATGAAAAATAGTCTTACAATATGTATAGTGTAAGGAATAAACCTTTATGACGAATTTCCGGATATAATAAACCCGGATATAACAAATATCATTTAAAACAGCCTCTTCGTACCACAAAGCAATCTTGCTGCATCACGCAGGCGATGCTATAAACCACAATTTTCCACTGCACAGTGACACATACTTGCTTCAACTTTGTAGATATGGGCAAGCGAATGCTCCCGAATAATATTTGCTGCTTGCTCAAACCTGTGGGCATGTGCAAAAAACAGTTGCATTAAAAACATCTCGCGCATCTTTTGAAGGTACTTTCAATTAGATACGCGCTGGAGAATGGCGTTTTCTGCAACTGATAATTAACAGCTAGAGTGTTCGTTGTTCTTTTAGGGGAGTCATTCAAGACAGCCCAGGTGTAGCGTGCTCAAAGCTTTGGACTGATAAAAGTTTGGAAACCAATCTTTCAAATACTGAAACGCTTGCAGTCTATCAAAAAGTACAAGCAGCGTCGGCATACTTGGGAGCTACTGCTTCTTTTTCAACGTGCAACAATGCTAAAAAAATGGCCTTTTGATCTTTTTTATACATGCAATTTCAAACTTTGCCCTTTTCTAGATTAACCTACAGTTGCACTGAACTTCCCATGTTTGGTCAGTCCCACTTATTTGTCACATGGTTCTGACAGAGGAACACAGCAGCTGCACATAGATTGCACTCTCTATAAGGCCAAATAGAGCCAAGCCAACACTGCTTTCAGTAGAAAAACACTGGCAAGCATGGTTCCCGAAATCTTATCGACCGCAATATTTACAGTGTCAGCAATCCTTGCGGCATTCCGTGAGTCACGGAACATTACAGCTGTTGCTGCAACATCTAAAACGACAATATTGTCAACAACAGTGCCCTACTTACAGAGAAATTTAGATAAATGCACAAGAACACATGCGCCACAGTAGGACACTCAAAATGATTCCGATGACATCAGACGGACCGCCTACAATTATTCAATAGTAATCGATCTAGCTGCACTAAATAAAGAACCTTCCGTGCATTAAAAGACGCAATAAAATTCTGCCCGTTCGTTTCTGTTTGATTCATGAAAAAAAAAAAAAAGAACTGCCGGTCGTTACTATGAGGAATGGCACAAATGGTTCAAAAATTCAATTTTCGCGTAGATACACTGGACACGTGGTGCCATCTAGTGGGGCACAGTTGAATAAAAAAATGCATTCACTCTTGGACCCAATGGTGAGAAATCGATCAATGGCCGTGTTTGCTGCAGCGGCTCCCGTTGCTTTCGGCCTGCTGCTACTCGCACAGTAAAGCCGGGCAACCTTGTGCACGGCAACAGTGACGTGAGACGGTCCGGTCGGGCTGCTTAATTGAGGCGGGTAATTTGAAGCGCGCTAACCAGATTCGGACCACTAAAACGCGATTTTATTTCAAAATCGGCCCTTCCTTGGCACAAAAGTAACACTACGAGGTTTCTGGGCTGCTATTTCAACTATCAAAGTCGACTTAATAGTTTCTTTCAGTGTCCCCTTAACTTGATGTGACGGCTGTATCATACGAGTAGAACCTATGCAATGTTTATAAAATTGGATAGCCAGCACTGGAACTACAACTGACGTTTAACGAACATTAGCGTCTATTTGAAAAGTAGCTTCGAGAGCAGGCACGACTTCTTGGTAGAATACTTGATAGCCACACAGAATGTTGAATTCGGTTCCTGCTGAAATCCTGGAATTTATTCTTTGCATTCATCGGGTGACAATGCTGCTGATGTCAGCTTTTTCTTAACGCTGATGCGTTGAAATTCTAAAAATTCCTAAATTACTAAAACCAAGATATTGCCACCTCATGTTATCAGAGAAGCCGCTGTAGAGGGCTCCTGAAACTTGGACCACCTGGTGTTCTTTAACATGTGCTTAATGGTAAGCACACAGACTTCAAGCATTTCGACCTCCACAGAAAAGAACTTTGAGCAAATTAACTCATTGATCACATAGGAAATCGATTATCTAACTTCATTTTGAAGTGAACAATTGCATATGATCACTTTGCTGAAGAAACTATTGTGTTCAAAAAGTCGCTCCGCTATGCCACTTTGTGTGAGCCATATCTGAAATATAATTTTTTTTATTTAAATAAACTTTGTTATAACTTTATAATATATAAATTATATATATATACATATTATAATTTATACATAATATATCAATTCATATAAATGTTGTTGTAACTTCTTCCACGGATTATTCTATAATTGGCAAAAACAGAACAATTATGACTTCATTATAATCTTTTAATTACAGTTAGAACTATTTACAATAAAATGCACGTAAATGTATTTTGTCATTATTTTCGTTGCGAGAGAATACAAAGAGCTTTAAAAGAATAGGTAAATTTGATGCATCCATAGGCAGTCAGTCGTTCACGGGTAACATCCGACATGTTAAGCATCCGCAATTCATAGGCTTGTACGAATGCCGTTTTGGTGCAAAACGAACAACTTGGAATGACAGAATTTAGGCACTCGGAGCTCACCAAACACCGGTTTCATGGTACCAAGGGCTCTCCTTCTTAGCATTGAGCTAGACATCCAACAGCTGGTTCCAGTAGTCAGCTGGCAGGGATAGCAATACTTCCATCACCTGAAAAGAGGTTGAATGGAAAAGAACCCACCATTTGTCATAGCCACATGCGACATAGTGATTCAGTCTTTCCAACGAAAAAATTCTGCAGCCGAAAAATAACGTGAGCAAGTCCCCGTGTCCACTCATCTTTCTCATGCATGGATGTCAAAACGATGCTTTATACAAAAAAAAAAGAAAAAAAATCAGCACTTACAGCTTTTTCTACATACAGGTAATTTATGTTATCTAATGAGAAAGTTTTGTTTGGGTTTGTACAAAATAAATCCGAATTTTAAAAAAACTAAGGGTTAAAGGAACGCTAACTATAGAAATGACTAGTCCGACTATCATTCTTGGATAAGAATCTTAGCTTGATGCAGATATTGCTGATGAGGAAGTATGTATTTTCAAGTGGTTATGTTTGCTATCGCAGGGATCGAAATTGTTTTGGCGACAGAGTGCTTGTCCTAATAGATGCGACAATTCGTTCCCAGATAACAGATATTGAGTGCATTGGAAGGGAAATGTTATGGGTAAAGACTAGGCAGATAATTGGTCGATCAGCATTGGTATGTTCACTCTATCCCTCACCAGGGAGTAAGATTAACGTTCTTGAGAAACTTACCAACGCAATTGAAAGAGTGAGATCTCCACCAATAAATAAGTAATCACTCTTCAATCTTCCAGACATTAATTGCTCACAGGCAGATCCCAGTTCTAGTGCTTGCAGCCAGTCAAGCAAAGAACTGCTAAGGTCATGCAGCCTCTTTTGGTAAACACAGCTTGTTCTAGAGCCCACAAGAGCGACAAATGTTTTAGATTTGCTTTTAACCAATGCGCACAAGTCGACGCGATCTGCACTAGTGCTGCCGGGCATACGGGACTACGACGCTGTCCTGTGTAATATGAACTTGCCATACGACGAAATTTAGAACAGTAACGCCCGTAGAATTTTCAGCCATGGCAAAGCACGTATCTCAGATATATCCCTCACTTTAAACTCTTTCTATGACACATTTGAAACGCAGGTGGAACTTATGAATGTTAAAGAGCTGTGGCAAACATTTAAAGGGAAAATGCTGGAACTGCGCTAAAAGCATGTGCCTTCATGGTTTCTCGCTGCCAGGCATAGCAAAAGCAAACCATGGTATTCACGTGACGTTAAACACAGAATCAGGCAACATGCGCATGTTTACTCTGGTTATAAGAAAAACCCTTTGTTAAGTATGAGAGATAAACTTCAAAATACTGTTGATATGAAAGCAGCTCTAAAAACAGGTAAAGATTAATTCTTTCATACATTTCACCTGCGCATAAAGAAGCACCATAAGGAACTGTGGAAATTTTTTAAGACAAACAGCAAAGACGTCTTATCGATTCCAACCCTTCATAACAACGACACCACCATCCATAAAGATGTCAAAAAAGCTGAGTGCTTGTCTCATTTTTTAGTTCAGTGTATACCCCTCGGGATAACATGACTGACACTTTCGCAGAGCCCTTCGAGGTGGTGGTGGAACAAATTAGTGATATTGTGATTAATCAGCACGAAATAGAGGCTTTTATCAAATCCATCAATGCCTCTGAAGCCACAGGGCCTGATGATTTGTCACCTGCATTGCTATCTTTATGCCAGCGCAAAGTATCTAAATATCTGTGCGTCATTTTCAATAAGTCGTTGGAAAAATCTTCATTACCCGATGACTGGAAACTTGCCAACGTAGTGCCCATTCACAAGAGTGAGCCGCGAAGTACCTATATATATAGGCCAATTTCACTCACTAGTGGTGCATGCAAATAATTGAACATGTTCTGTTTATCAATGTTATGACTCATATGAACACGTATTCCTTACTTAATTCTCAGCAACACGGCTTTCGTAGTCCTTTTTCCTGTAAGTGGAACCCCAATTATACAAATTTTAGGAGAACACGCAAAACCCTCGTATAACCCGGGCGTCGTATAATCGAAAAGCTAAGATAATAGACCGCGACACTCAGCCTTGCCCGAAAAGCGGGCACAGACTGGCAAAATAAGCCCACGGCATGAGCTTCTGCCTCTGCAATCAGAGTAGATTAAATTATTGTTGCCAGTGGTAGCTAACGGCAGCAATAATTAGCTGAAGGAGGTTCGAGCGAATCTTTATGCTCAGCCTTAAAAACAATAAAATCCAACGCGCATCTTTCTACCGATAAATAGAGTCCGAAAATTGCCTGCGCGTGAGAACGAAAACGTGTTGCTCTGAGCCTCTCATCAGAAGAGTCAGACACAGTGCCATTGCTATCGCATAATGATGACGGACAACTAGTTTATGCACAATGTGTTTGTGCGCGCCTGAGCTGTGCGCATTGTAATTTGTTGCCTCATAAAGTGCTACTAGTGGTGTCCCGTTGTTATGAACGTCGACGTCAGGTGAATGTAATTTTGCATGACGAAAGCAACTGCGTCGTGCCCTTATGCGTGCGCGAACCAATGACTGCGAATGTGACAGAGGCAGGAGATCAGCCGTACATCGACCACAAAATGTTTCCACAGACCGAAAATGCGAAAATATAAGCTTTTTGGTCAGCTGAACCTAATCCATGAGGATAGAGCTCGGCTAGGTAACGACTCCAGATACGTATGCACGCGATTGAGGCATATGTAGATAGAAGTGCATGAACTTCCGGGAGAATAAATTTTTCATTCGGTGAAGATCACTACTTTTCCTGTAGTCCTCTTTGGGGTACCCAAGTTTGTATTTTGCACTCGTGTATACTTGGTCAACATGTGATTCAAGTAACGATGGTTTTTTTCTTTCCGACGGAAAGTCGCCGTAAGATGCGGGGTCAGCGTAAAACTGCGACGTTAAACCAAGGTTTTTAATATACATTGCTTTTATGTGGATTTTGCCGGGACCAGACCGACTCGTCGTAAAATGCAGGTCGCCGCGAAACCAGGGTACGCATGATCGAAGTTCCACTGCATAACACAGTTACTTGAATTGACACACGACTTATCTTCTGCTTTAGATAAGGGTTTCTCTGTTGACTGCTTGTTTCGAGATTTTAAAAAAGCCTTTGACGTAGTACCCCACTCTTTACTGATTGAAAAACTAAAATGTATAAAGTGAATGATACGGTTGTCAATGGGATAAGCGAGTATTTGAATTTTGAGAAGGCGAAAGGTTGCTATCAATGATAAGACATCCCGGGAAGTTGATGTGTCCTCTGGAGTGCCTCAAGGGTCAGTCTTGGGTCCGCCATTGTTCCTCATCTACATAAAGGACATTTGTTCTGGTACTTCATCACATATCAAATTATTTGCCGATGACTCTTCAAAACAATCTCGACACAGTTTCTGAATGGTGTGATAAGTGGCGTGTGTTCATTAATGCAAAAAAAAAACAGTGCATATGTGTTTTACAAGAAAAAAGGCACACCACAACTCATTTTATACTGTTAATTCAACCAGGCTGCTAACAGTTCGCAAACACAAGCATCTCTGTGTATATTTTACACCGGACCTTTATTGGAGCCGTCACATCAATCGAGTCACAAGTAAAGCAGGACGTGTGTTAGGTTTTCTGCGCAGAAATGCAGGTGAGTTACCGAGTTACCACTTGACGCCAAGACTTAACTACTATACATGTCTAACATTCGATCTATCTTAGATTACGCTGGTGCTGTGAGGGATTTGTGGAAGGCATGTGACGTGTCCAATTTAGAAAGAGCTCAAAACATGGCTGTCCTGTTTGTCTGCTTTGATTTTACCAAAAATTTCAGTGTTTCAAAAGCAAAAGAAAAGCTCGGTTGGGAACTTCTAGGCAAGCGAAGAGAATATCCGAGGTTGAAACTTTTTCATAACGTATTTCATAACCGAACAAGTCTGGACCCCTCGCAATAGTTTTGCAATTTGGACCACATTTAACAGCGACTAGATCATGCGAATAAGACAACGAAAATGAGCTGCTGCACTGATGCATTTAAAATGTCATTTTTTCCCTGGACGATAGTGCGGTGGAATAGGTTGCCTTCTGAAGTAGCAGAGGTTACTTCACATGAAGTATTTTCAAGTTTACTTCAGAGTGTAGAGTATTCGAGAGGATGTGTAAGGACGAAACGGTACTGTGAAGCTGCTTTGTACTATTGTGTACTCCCACGTGCCACTAGACAATAAATTGCGTTATTGTGATGCAGAAGTGCGAGTATCTGTATTTTGTGTTGAAATTTTGTATCCTTTCCTCCCACTGTAAGGCCCTTGGGCAAATAAAAATAGTGTCACTTGTGCAAATGAACCCATGCTAGGGTGGTGGCTGCTATTTTCTGTGGGGGGAGAGGGGGAGGGCACGCATGAGGAGAAGAGTTTCTGTCCGTTAGAGGGAGGGGCAGAGAGAGCAAGCAAAACTTTTGCAGGGTGTCGCGCATCTGCGAAATATGGCTAACTCTATGTTGCCCACCATATAAATACTTGATTGGGCGCTTTTTAAACTATTATAAAAACATAATCTCGTATAAAAACCTCCGAGTCAGCTTATTTTTCTTCTTTTTAGCAAGATTTAAAATGAAGACCACTCTCTACGTGTTAATGTACTGTGCGTGCTGAAACTGGTGTACCATGGCTGCTCAACTCCCAAGTCGGTTACTCTCTTTGTTTATCTATCAGCTGGATCAGCTCAGTCGCTCTACGCCAGGCATAGCTGTGCACAGCAGTTCTCTTCAGGGGGAACAAAGTTTTTTCCCAGTGCCGCCTCTCCATATTATGTCAATGTATGAGGACGAGTTTGAAATGGGGTCAAGTGCACAACCATAGTCACCTACCGAAAGGATAATAGCTTTTGCATTCGGGTCACTCTAAGTGAACACAAAGCAGCAGAACCTTCAAGTTTTTTTTCTTTTTACGGCGGTGTGAGCACTGTTTCTTGGGAGGCTTATGATCGTACCAGTACAATCGGAGGGATCGCTCCAAATTTGGTTGTATCCCAGGCGAACTACAATAGTTCAAAGACATGCGCATCTAATGTGCACAATACGTTTTTACCCATACCTTGTTTTGCTGCTCCATCTCGAGAAAGAGGTTGGGCACCGAGGCCGTGTCGTTGACCGAGCACCCGACCACGGTGGGTGCAAAAATGCGCGCTAGGTTGCTCAGGGGCATCTTGGTCTCGGGGTGAGCGGCGACCGTCTGCAGGTGCACCACCAGAGCGGCCAGGGTGTCTCGATTGGGCGGAGGAAGCTGCATCACCGCCTGCCACATGGACCACACCCGATCCTCGTGCTCCAGCTCTGCGCGGGCGAGAGAACCGATAACGAGAAAGGTTAATGATTTAAATATATGGGGTATGACATCCCAAAATTACGAGACGCCGTAGTAGAGGGCTCCGGAAATTCGGACCACCTAGCGTCCTTTAACATGCACCGACATCGCACAAGTACGTGGGCCTCAACCATTTTGCTTCCATCGAAATGTGGCTGCCGCGGCCGAGATTACACCCCCGCGACTTCTGGGTCAGCAGCCGAGCACTGTAGCCACTAAGGTGAATAAAAAGGTTTGGGGTGGCATTCAGGGGTGCAATTACAATCATTCTCCATTTTCTCGCAATGGCCATATGTAGCGAAAGGAGACTACACTCTGATCCGTAGCCAGCAGTCGATGCTGTAGAGGCTACACCAAAAGTTCGGTTAACAAAACGTGTAACTCCGCATGTGTCATTGTGTTCTGGGATAAGTACTTCTACGAGCAGAGCAAGGCCCCAAGCGTGCAGATGTTCCCAATTAAAAATAAACGAATACTAACAAACTATAGAAGATATCAACATAATCACAGCCACAAGATCTAATTTATTATTACGCATAATGTCGAAACCATAAAGTATATATACCGGACTGTATAGCTTTATTGGCTCAGCTTTCACTCTGGTGAGATGAGCAGTGACATGTTAATACATCATTGTTGCTATTACAACAACTTACAGAAGCACAAAATATAGCGCTTAGGCAACTTTTTTTCTGTAATGTGGCTGCGAAGTATTAGAGAAATATGCAGGAATTATTTATTTCAATTTGCACTCTGACTTTACTATTGGAATTCTTTTTGCCCTCCAAATTTCGCAATTTGAGCAGCTGAAGAAACGTGTTTCGCCAGTTTCAGTAGCATTTACAGCTACGCATGGGACAGAGTATATAGTAAACTACCAGTATTAACCTGTAGTTATTCGAAATGGTGCAGAAACGGGACATGGAAGAGACGCAGCACCTGTTTTGTGTGGTCTCTTCCGTCTCGTTTATGCACACTTTGAAATGGCTATGTGCACATACACCAATGCACCCCGCTTAGCCATCGTTTCGAAACAAACCTGTCGTGACTGATGACTGCTATACTCGTCACCAACAATATGTGGTCGCATGTAGTACCAATTACTATATCTACTGTTTTTTGATGCCAGATGGCATCCCCGTTGTCCATGTTTTTTCACTAGAGTTTATTCTTCCTCCTGTCTCTCTCCTTTCTCTGCATTGCAGGCTCCGACACCACAGATGCAGCATCCTTTTATGCAATTAGAAAAATAAAGAAATGTTATTTTGTTAAAATAATGGTACAGTTTTTTCACAAAAAAGCTATGAAAGGGAACATCGACGACCACCCGTTTGTAGCCCGAAGCCAGAAGAAAATCCATTGGAGGGGTTATGAACTCATTCACATCCATACTTGCATCCATGCTCTTCAGGTTGTCGATGAATTCGCCCCATGCCGCCAATTACTAGCTTTTAGGTTAAGTCTATTAGTAGAGCGACCACGCCACATAGGCATTGGTGCCGGGTTCAAACCCTGGAACAGTTTTTCGGCAATGAAGAAGCTTTTCTTTCCAAGAAATTTGAAAGAATTTTCCAGCGGCTTCGCTCTATAGACGAGTGATTGTCAGTTTTCTTTTTCATAACCCGTTCCACCGCTTTGCAAGATTACGTAAAACTCATTTGCAGAAAAAAAAAAAACTCCACAAAGTGAGCAAAAAATTTGTTTTGAGCATTCTGACCAATCTTCTTTTCTTTAAGTGGGTTAGTAATATCAGTGCTTTTATGCACCAAAACCACAACATGATTATGAGGCACACTGCAGGGGAGGGCTGCGCAGATTTCAACCGTCTGGCGTTCTTTATTGAGCACGGACACTGCACCGTACATGGACCTCTAGCGTTTCATCTCCATCGTTGCTAGACCACCCCAACTGGGATCGAACCTAGGACTTTCAGGTCAGCCGTAGAGTATCGTAAGGTAACCACTGTACCACTGCAACGAACAGCACAACAGTAATAAACTTATGGAGACGAGGCGGAGTAGTGATGTGTGGACATAACGCGGTTGTTAAGGGTCCAAAAACAGACTTTGTAAGGATCGCGAAAGACTGCTACGCCTGGCACTTATTTGTCAACAAAGTTTCAAGATGTAAAAATTATCACTCTGTGCAGGCTATGCTTGAATGTAGAGAAATCTCCAATAATACGGAAAAGCGTGCTAGTTGGTTTTGCTGCACACTGAAACTTTAGCGATGTTCTATACGCGTTCACCCTAATCAGACAACAAAGGAAATCGCAGAAGTGTGGCATATCTCTACACTTGAAGACATGTGCGACACTCACCCTTCTGTACCGCTGAATGAAAAAGAAGTTGACTTGCTGAACAAGACCTGATATTATACCGTCTATGTCGAAGGATTTATTGGTTTATGTGAAGGAATGTAGTGTGCCGTTTTGCTCATGTGAAGTGATAATAAGGTGCTGAAAAGTGTATATGTTCCGTTTTTTTTATTAACAAAGGTCAGTTGTTAGTGTACGCTGGCCCTTGTATTCCTTTCGTCTGTGTCGTCGTGTGTGTGTGCTAAAGTTTCAGTATAGAGAAATCTTCTCGAATATTCCACACAGAATGCACACACAACACAAACCGATGAGTACATTTTGTAACTTATGTGGGCACAAATGATAATCCAGGAATGTGCCGTGACACACGTATAAAAGTAGACGCTGTTCATCAAAGATCGTAGAGAGAAGTGGCAACCATGCTTGCTGCCACATCACCTTTGCATTTCCTTTGCTGGGTGTAGGTCTGCCAAGTGAACAGTTCAGCCTTTACCAGTTTGATTGCTGGCTTCTTCACTGTCACAGCTCTGTGATTGTATATATATATATCTATATATATATATATATATATATATTTATATAGGTCAATCGGGCTTCGGATGAAAACATGCAAAGAAAGCGCGGTGTCCTAGATGTGTTGACAGCAACTACTACTTCACAAAAGCCATTAAGTACAATGGCCTATGATCATGTATAGTGGCCACTCTAAAAGGACGCTAAGAACCTGTTGAACTGCGTTGCATCGAATGCCACAAGTGTGGCACATTCCCGATAACACTTTGCACCTTCCAGTATGCTCGTATGGCCGAAATTTCTAATGAGACCAGTCGAAGTCTCACTCGAAGGCCTCACCTGTTGCGGCGACGAATACGTGCCACAGCGATTTGGTGACGAGGCTTTCGTGGAGCGAGAGCAAGAAGTCCTTGAGGACGCCACACACTGCGTAGATGTCCACCTTAGACTGAAACAAAAGAAATAAAAGCACTGACAAACGGCTAGTTATCCAAAAAAATCCATGCAATAAGAAACTGAGTAATAAATGTTGCTCCAGAGGCAGGGGTGGCACCAGACAAGACATCAGGGAATGCCCACTCTCCCTTTGCGCCATCTCCACCCAAGGAGCACACAGCACAATGCAATGCTTAAAAGGCCACTGTCACGGGTCCCATTAATTAAGGAGGCAATCGCCGGGCTAATTCCAAGGGCCGAAGTATCGGCCCCCCGAACCGCACCACGAAAGCGTGGACAATTTAGAAGTGGTCCTAATTGGCGCGTCAGCGAACGCCGGCTGTGGCCCAAAGAACATGTCAGAGCCAAGAGTTGATAAACAAAACAAAATTATATTCTCAATTATGGCAGATCAAAACAATACACAAGTATGCACACTCGACAATAGTTGAATACAATATGTCACCAATCAAACAGATTACTACACAGTACAATCAGCCACACTCGAAACAACGGACACAGACAACAATACGCACTACAATGCAGTTGCATGCATCGAACAACCAAGACACTTAAAGACTAAAGAGTTGGAAAACTTATTCAGTCCAAAGTTCTTGAAACAAAAGTCTGAATGATACTCTTTCCGAGAATCACTCACTCAAAGTCCAGTGTTGTTATCGTTCCGCTGCCCCAGAAGTTTCTCTTCCAGGAAACCTCGCGTCTTCAATTGGCCGCTCTCGAAGCACCAAACTCCTTCACAGGTAACGCGTCGGCTTCCCACGCGCAGCTGTTGCCACGCGTCTTCACTCGCTGGCGGTAGACACACACTCTTGCCTGTAGCTCGAGTCTTCACCCCTCAGGTGGAAATCCTCTTCTTCTCCTCTTTTGTCACGGAAGACAAAAGGCTTCGCCCACAAGGCGGAACACCCTACGCACTCTGGCGCATACTTTCTTCTTTTCCTGCTTTGTAACTAAGGACAAAACCTTCACCGACAGACGCAGCAGAATAACCCCACGCACTCTGGCGCTAACTTCCTTCTTCTCCTGCTTTGTCACTAAGGACAAAACCTTCACCGACAGATGCGGCGGAATAACTCCACGCACACTGGCGCTAACTTCCTTCTTCTCCTGCTTTGTCACTAAGGACAAAACCTTCACCGACAGATGCAGCGGAATAACCCCACGCATACTGGCGCTAACTTCCTTCTGATCTCCCATCTCCGCTGCTCGGCTAAATACCTTCCGCGCGAGATTCCAGAAAATTCTCATCATTACGTCGGCGTGATACGCAGCGAAGGCTGGGGAAAGCGCGAGACGGTACGAGGGCCGTCCGCGACAGATGACGCAACCCTGCATCACCATGCCCATTTCCATCGAGAACTTTCCAGGGCTTGCTCGGCCGCCGATGTGAGGAAGTTCGTCGGCCAACCTACGCTTCGAGGGAGAGAGACGCACGCCCGGGGAGTCTTTGGATGCTTGTTTTCTTTTCTATCGTTGACCTCGAGGCGTCTCTCCGGTGCTTCGTCGCGAGAATTTGGCGGCGTGCCCTTCTTTGAGCGCTCGTTTTGTGACAGCCACTAAACAGCCCGGAGGTCCAAAAATTGCAATGAATAAAAATAAGCCCACTTTTGCTATGTGAACATGCTGCCGCAAGAATTTCGCAAGTACGTGTTGTAATAAGCAAGTTAAAAAAGAGTTATATAACAACACTTTTAGCAGGTTTCAAATTCTCGCATAGCCTTGCCACCCTTTTCCACCATGGGATAAGACCCTGCCGTTGTGACACCACCCACTTCGCGACACTTACCTTGCTTTAGTGACACCACCCACTTTGGCAACATGACACAACACCGACAATTGAAGTCATCGGCAAGCTCAGTCAGTCGCAATGCACTTCCGTTAGCTGTAGATTTTGATTGCATTACTTGTGTACTGTCCACTGCTATCTACATTGTCACACACGTGCCTTGGAAGGGTCATGCAGGATATCAATCTCTAAAATGACACGCCTTGTCGACGCACAGCTGAGGGCGATGATGGCCTGTGGTGCAGGTACAATGCATGCAGGTGCTACGATGTGCAAGGGATATACGCGCAACAACTGCGTGGCCGAAACAGTTTTGATGCAGGGCCAAAAAACAAGGTGTAGTTTCGTAGCGGTGGGTGGGGACTGGAACTGACGTTAACCTGACGACTGTTCGTCGAGACCTGGTTTAGACCAATCGATGAGCACAGTGGTATGTAAAGTTGCCCATGGGCAAGATTTTGTCACAGCGCGTTCGAGAGGGATTGGTCAGACTCAGGAATCGTTTTTCAAAATGGAAGGTGTGCGTGGTGGGCAGCGCTAAGATATCCGGATAATGTGATCACCGTGGTCTACTGTACGACTTGGCGAGCTTGTTTGGGGCGGTGTAAAAAAGAAACAGTCGATGCCTGTTTACTGGCCTTTTACGTTCCCCACCACCTCGAGCCCAGTAAAAAAAAAAAAAAAAACTCGTGGCACCACCATTGCCCCGAAGCATGGAGTGAAACAAGCACATACAGTAGATACAGTAGACTCTCAGTAAATGAAAATCCCTTAAATAGAACTGCTGCTTAAATGAAACAAGTGCATTTGGACAAGATTGGTTTCATACCTGTATTCTGCACCCTTCATCATTTCTCAGTAAATAAAACTCCTGTTACATGGAACATATTTCCCAGTTCCTTCACGTTCTATTTAATGATAGTCTACTGTGCAGGCAAATCGGGGCCCACAAACTTTCTACCAAAACAAAAAAAAAACACTTTGTGCACAGATTTGTGCACAGTGCACTTTGCAGAAACACTTTGTGCACAGTGCACTTTGCAGATTTTGAAATGGGATAGTGCGTATAATCAAGAACAAAAGCTCATCGAGCTAGTGTTCCGAGAAACAGAGGAACAGCCCACGTCTCTCTACTCTTTGCTAAAAGAATGAAAGCTACGATACCTTCCAAGAAAAACCACTATGCCCACACAACCTTCGGGCTGCACAGCAATGTCGCGAGGACGTTTACACTTCACGAAATTCAGTGCTGCTGCTAAAATTTTTGCACTTGGCTGCCCATATTGAATGATCGCTGTCTGGATGTAGCACTATACGATGTGCGTCCCGTTTGTTTTGCATACAGTTAAACCTGCTTATAATAAACCTCCATATAACGAATTTCTCGATATGACGAAGTTTTTTTATTCCCAGCCGTTGCTACATAGAAGCACATGTATTTGCGACCGACAAATGCCCAACGAAGGGGTTGCGATGTATGTCGAGGACATGACACGTCTTTTCCACCGAGCTGACACCGGCATGCCAAAAGAAAAGAAGGTACGGTACCTCATGCGCGGGGTGAAACAGCAGCTTTTCGGTGGGCTTGTGCACAGTCCACCCAAGACTGTCAGAATTTCTCACAGAGGCCGTCACCATGGAAAGCACTCTTAGGCATTGGGCCCCGTCATACGAACGACACGTCAATGCTTCAACTACGGACTACTTGGGAGCTTTCGGTGGCCAAATGAATTTCTTCCGAGAGCTCATATCTTCAGTCATCCGCGAAGAACTACAGAAGCTGTTAGTGCCCTCGCAGCCAACTACCTCCTCGTTGTCCAGCGTTGTCCAAGATGAAGTCCAGCACGCCCTAAGAGAACCGCCTTTGATGCGGGATAATCAACCACCCAGTGACTTCCCCCGCATATCGTATGCTCAAGCTTTGCGGCAACCTGTTACACCTGCAATCCCGCATCCCACCGTGGCCCCAGCCATGCTGCAGACGGTCCAAGCGGCGGCATATTACAGCGCACCTCGCCTGATCTCACGGAAATCAGACGTCTGGCGTGCGCCTGATCGACGTGCGCTCTGCCTCCACTGTGGCGAAGCTGGGCATCTGTACCGACGTGTTCTTACCGTCAACTTGGACTACGCGGATTTTCGATGAACTCACCGTCACCCAGGTTCGGTCAGCGGCTCCCTAAAATTGAAGAGTATGTGGCTCAGCATCACGGAACTTCGCCATCATTGCACCAGTCACGCTCCCCGTCACCGCGGCGATTTTCTCCTAATCGCCGCACCTATTCGAGCGTGGCGCAGGGTCGGTCACCCAGTCCTTGCCGGGAAAACTAACCCCAGCGACCTTCAGGGGCGAGGCTGCTCATACTGGACTAGCTCAAGGCCTCCTACCGACACTTCCGCAAACTGACGATCCCCCGACGACGACACCAGCTGGTTTGACAAAGATTTCATTAGACATTCCAGTGCTGCCCGACGGTTGCAAAGTCAGTGCTTTACTTGACACGGGTGCGGATTTTTCTATAATAAGTGAAAAACAGGCTGCTCTTCTGAAGAAAGTGATGATGCCTTGGAACCTCATGCCAATTCGTACTGCTGGCGGGCACATTGTACGCCACTCGGCGTTTGCACAGCCCAAATACAGATTCGTGGTTCTACCTTTGTTGTCAGCTTGAGCGTTCTCCGTCAGTGTTCTCGAGACCTGATCATTGGCATGGATTTTCTGAGGGAGCACGGTGTTATCATCGACATTCGACAACGCCTCGTCATATTTTTAACAAAAAGCGCCACCCTAGAGCCTAATCCCAGCCAGGATTGAGTATGTCTGCGTGTAATTGACGATGCTGTGACGATACCACCGCGCTCAAGTGTTATGGTTCAAGTGGCATGTAACAAATCAGCAGACTGTGAAATGGTGGTGGAGAGCAATCGATCCCTACTCTTTTCCCAAGGTGTCTGCGTAGCACACAACCTAGTAGACCTCCAGACTGGCCAGACGCCCGAAGATACAATATCCTCTATCGACCAGTCACCTATCAACATGGCGACCAAGTGTGAGTCTGGATTCCTGTTACTTGTGAAGATGCCCGATGTGAAGACGCCCGAAGGTACAATGTCCACCATCGACCAGTCACCTATCAACATGGCGACCAAGTGTGGGTCTGGACTCCTGTTAAACGGCGAGGACTGAGCAAGAAGCTCCTGAGCAAGTACTTCGCACCCTACAAAGTATTGTGGCCGTTGAACGAGGTCAACTATGAAGTTATTCCAGACGGAGGCTTGGCAACGAACCAGCGCCACTCACTACGAACAGAGATTGTGCATGTCGTCCGCCTAAAACCTTATTTTACGCGGCGATACTCGCCTTATTGTGCCCGGGCAGCAAACATTTTCTTTTTTTTTATGTTGTCCGTTGGGTCTCGAACAAACTGTGAACTGTGTTAATGTTTATTTTTTCTTCTTATGACCAACCACAGACAGTTTTTTTTTTTTTGCATCTGCATATGCCCTGTGCACTATAAGTATCGTTTCTCCCCTTTTTTTTTTCTTATGTGCCCTGCTGTCCCCTTGCGTATGAGCATCGAGTCGATGCTCTAATGGGAGGGATAATAATGCCACCTAGAGTTATGAACTGGCAAGCCCTAGCCAGCCGAAAAGGGCAAAGAGAACAAAAAAGAAGTGTCTTTCTGCCCCACTGTTCTTGTCTTGTCTCTACGGCTCTTGGTGCGTGACAATATGAAGGGTGCTTTAGCGAATGATAAAATGATATTGATTTAGCGCAGCTCACTTTGAACATGAAGAAAAGATGCTATGTAGTAAAGAAGGGGGAAAAAACACGTGACAGTGTGTTTTCCCCTATTTTGCTGCAAAGCATCTTTTCTTCATGCTCAAACAGAGCTACGCTAAGCAATATAGTTTCATCATCATCATCAGCCTGACTACGTCCACTGCAGGACAAAGGCCTCTCCCATGTTCCGCCAGTTAACCCGGTCCGTTGCTTGCGTCTGCCAATTCATACCCGCAAACTTCTTAATCTCATCTGCCCACCTAACCTTCTGTCTTCCCCTAACCCGCTTGCCTTCTCTGGGAATCCAGTCAGTTACCCTTAATGACCATAATTATCCTGTCTACGCGCTACATGCCCAGCCCATGTCCATTTCCTCTTCTTGATTTCAACTATGATATCCTTAACCCCTGTTTGTTCCCTAATCCACTCTGCTCTCTTCTTGTCTCTTAAGGTTACACCGACCATTTTCCATTCCATTGCTCGCTGCGTCGTCCTCAATTTAAGCTGAACCCTCTGTGTAAGTCTCCAGGTTTCTGCTGCGTAGCTAAGTACCGGCAAGATACAGCTGTTATATACCTTCCTCTTGAGGGATAGTGGCAATCTACCTTTCATAATTTGAAAGTCTTTGCCAAATGTGCTCCACCCCATTCTTATTGTTCTAGTTACTTCAATCTCGTGGTTCGGCTCCGCGGTTATTACCTGCCCTAAGTAGACATAGTCTTTTACAATTTGAAGTGTACTATTACCTATCTCAAAGCGCTGCTCTTTTCCGAAATTGTTGTACATTACTTTCGTTTTCTGCGGATTAATTTTAAGACCCACCTTTCTGCCCTCCTTGTCTAACTCCGTAATCATGAGTTGCAATTCGTCCCCCAAATTACTCAGCAATGCAATGTCATTGGCAAAGCACAAGTTACTAAGGTACTCTCCATTAACTCTTATCCCTAACTGTTCCCATTCTAGCCTTCTGAAAACCTCCTGTAAGCACGCGGTGAATAGCATTGGGGAGATTGTGTCCCCCTGCCTTACATACACCCTTCTTGATTGGTATTCTGTTGCTTTCTTTATGAAGCACTATGGTAGCAGTTGATCCCAGTAGATTTCTTCCAGGATGTTTATATATACTTCATCGACGCCCTCATTCCGCAGTGTCTGCATGACGGCTGATATTTCTACTGAATCAAACGCCTTCTCGTAATCTATGAAGGCTATGTAGAGTGGTTGGTTATATTCTGAGCATTTCTCTATTACCTGATATATAGTATGAATGTAGTCGATTGTTGAGTATCCTGTTCGAAATCTTGCTTGTTCCTTTGGTTGATTGAATTCTAATGTTTTCTTTACTCTGTTAGCAATTACCTTTGTAGATAGCTTGTATACTACTGAGAGCAAGCTGATCGGCATGTGATTTTTCAAGTCCTTGTCATCTCCTTTCTTATGTATTAAGATGATGTTAGCGTTCTTCCAAGACTCTGGTATTCTTCCCGTCAGGAGAAACCTCGTAAACAGGGTGGAAAGTTTGTCTAACACAATCTGTCCTCCATCTTTCAGCAGATCTGATGTTACCTGATCCTCATCAGCAGCTTTGCCTCTTTGCATGCTTTCCAAAGCTTTTCTTACTTCTTCTATCATTACTGGTGGGGTGGCATCTGGGTTACTGCAAATTCTTATAGTATTAAGGTCGTGGTTGTCCCGGATACTGTACAGATCTCTGTAAAACTCTTCCGCTATTTCAACTATCCTATCCATATTGGTATTGATTTTGCCTTCTTTGTCCCTTAGAGCATACATCCGATTTTTGCCTATCCCAAGTTTCCCCTTCACTGCTTTGATGCTTCCTCCGTTTTTCAGAGCATGTTCAATTCTCTCCATGCTGTACCTTCTTACATCGCATACCTTACGCCTATTAATCAACTTCGAAAGCTCTGCCAGTTCTATTTTGTCTGTTGTACTTGAGACTCTCATGATTTGATGCTTCTTAATGAGATTCTTCGTTTCCTAGGAAAGCTTGCCAGTGTCCTGTCTAACTACCCTGCCTCCAACTTTCTCTGCACACTCCGTAATGATACTCGTTAGATTATCATTCATTGTATCTACGCTAAGGTTGGTTTCCTCACTAAGAGCAGAGTACCTGTTCTGAAGCGAGACTCTGAATTCCTGTACTTTCCCTCTCAGTGCTAGCTCATTGATCGGCTTCTTGCGTATCAGTTCCTGTCATTCCTTCTTCAAGTCTAGGCGAATACGAGACCGCACCATTCTATCGTCACTGCTTTGTACCTTGCTAATCACTTCCACCTCCTGCACGATGCCTGGGTGTGCATTCATTATAAAGTCTATTTCATACCTATTTTCGCCATTAGGGCTCCTCCATGTCCACTTGCGGTTTCCTCGTTTTTGGTAGAAAGTATTCAAAATCCGTAAATTGTTGTGTTCTGCGAATTCTACTAGTAGCTCTCCTCTGGCGTTTCTAGTACCGATGCCATAATCTCCTACTGCATGGTCTCCAGCCTGCTTCTTCCCTACCTTTGCATTAAAGTCTCCCATCAGTATAGTATACTGTGTTTTTGCCTTACTCATTGCCGATTCCACGTCTTCATAGAAGCTTTCAACTGAAGCGTCATCATGGCTGGATGTAGGCGCGTAAGCCTGTACCACCTTCATATTGTATTTTTTATTCAGTTTAATTACGATACCTACCACCCTTTCATTAATGCTATAGTATTACTCTATGTTGCCAGCTATGTTTCTGTGAATTAGGAACCCCACTCCCAGTTCTCTTCCATGAGCCAAGCCCCGATAGCAAAGGACGTGTCCATTCTGTAGCACCGTATAGGCCTCATCTGTCCTCCTAACCTCACTGAGCCCTATTATAACTCATTTAAGACCCTCTAGCTCTTCGAATAATACAGCTAGACTTCTCTCACTAGATAAGGTTTTAGCGTTAAACGTTGCCAAGTTCAGGTTCCAAAAAAATGACGTAGTGGTTAGAGCATCCGCCTCGCATGCAAAAGGTCCGTAGTTCAAATCCCGGTGCCACGCAGTTCCCAACCGGATAAAAAAAAATCCGCGTGGTGATGGAACTGCATTAAGAGGCCTGGGGTACGGCCTCACCGGTAACCATTGCCGGGAACGCACTCCCTCACCAGAGAAGGATTGGCCACCCTGGTGCAGTATCTGGCCACTACCTCCCACATGCATACGTGAAATAACTCACGGCCCTCAGTCCCCAGCAGCTGCGAAGCAACTGACCACGACGGCGGTCAGATCTGCAATGCAGCAGAGCGTGCTAAGAATCTCTGGATCCGAACAGGCCGCCATTAGGAACCTGAACTTGGAACCTGAATATTGTTTTATCATGCACCAACTCGCCCAGTCAGCAGTACTCGCTTTACCGAATAGTTTTCCGCAGTATCTGTGTCGTTCGCTTTTCGTTTTCAACGCCATGTGCGTGTGCATGGTGTGGCCCTTGACGACGTTCAGTTTTGCTTTTTTTTATTACGATATCAATTACATGGACCATTCCATATGCCCCCATTCACCCCGTATGTATACTTATCAATATATATGAAAACTCAAGAAAGAAAAAAAAGCCGCCCGTGCTCCACGCCCAGCTCGTCATGAGGCGCCTATGCGTGCTTTTCTTCCTCGAGTACTTTGCCCCGCGAATGGGAGAGGGGGGGTGCATGCTCGTACCCGCGCGCTTATACTTCGGCGGGGAGCATCACGCGCCTTCGTCTTCGACCGTAACGATTGCGTGTCAGTTGCCAGGCGTACAAAGATCACTTCGCTCGCAGGACAGGCGTCGTTTGCAAAAACAGTGCGCTTTTCAAACTCAGCTAAGTAAGCAACTGGGGCACTCGTTAGTTCGCACATGTCTGTACCTGTGATTTCTTTTCAAGCCTCGCTTTTGTTTAAACAGTGCATCAAGTGTCGAGCGGTAAACGTTGTTAGTTCGCTCTCGTCCTGTGTATGTTGTTTGTGTGCGTCGTTTGCGCGTGAGAAGTGCATTACACGTTTTGATCTGCTTGCCGTACTCAGCGTTACATTCCAAGTTGTTGCTATCACATTCATTGCTTCGCCCTTGTAGCAAAACTGTGACCTTTATTAATTTCGAAAAATCGTGTCATGACCATTGAGGAGACGTCAGACTAGGCCCTCATGGAAACTCTCCGAGACCATGGTGATGACAGATCTTCGGAACTCGACTCGTAACGCGCTTCCGTCTTGCACCGCGAGTTCACAGGCTGGCAGCTTTCGTGATTAGTCGATTAGTTCTGTCAGCACGACGGCGTGTTGAATGAAATGCAATGAGCGCGATAGAAACATTTTAACGATGGAATAATTAAGGCTGGGAGCCAACTCTTTTGGATCCGATATCGCAGAACTACTGCAAAACGCTGGTTTGGGCAAATACGACTGCTCCAGGGAGAAGTGCTTTTTCCCACTGTCCCTTCCAGTTGTAACCACACCGATACTCACCGCGATAGCAAGGGCGCCAGGGATCGTGACCGCCCCTAAAATCCAAGTTCATTATTGCTACTCGAGTGATTCCCCCACCCCCCCCTCTCCGAGTTGTTTCATGCTCATTCAAGACGGGTGGTTCACTTTCTGTTTGAGCAGTTGATGGCAGTTCTAACATGTGGGAGATGTTATGCACTTTCCAGGCGATAGCGATGGGACGACTCATTTACTCTCTGGTTCAGGAACGCTCGCGCGCTTTTACCGACTCGTGAAAGTTACGATGCGCGGGGGCATGTTATTAATTTGGACTTGTTACGGAACATGGTGGGGACGGCAAAAACCCGCCGAGAGAGTCCGTATAATTGCTATTGTAATAATAACGCAGATTTTGACTGTAAAATAAGTGTTTTGGGTTATCTCTGTCTTTAGTCCCCCATTTATCTAATTTGCGCATTCATTTTCCAAGTTATCGTGTGGAACCTGCATATAATGAAATCCTCTTTATAACAAATTTTTCCTGAAATTTCTCAATTTTGTTATATCCAGGTTAAACTGTATTCCCAATGATTAGCCTATCTAGCTCAACATTTGCATTAAAGAATCAGACAGGCTCGCATACGTTACGCTACCGTATGCATTACCAGTCCTTTGAATTGAAGAGAATGTGTTGATGCAACCATAAGTGATCATACAATTTGGAAGAGAGCAACAGAAAATCGCCATTCCATAGCCACTCTGAAGTGACAATAGAAGGTTGGCCACTAAGGTTGGACACAAGACATGCTCAGAGTCAGCTGCTTGCATCATTACATGACAGTTCACGACATTTTAATGCCACAACTGAATAGTGTTTTCAAGGCAGTGATTACGAGAGTGTTGGTGCAATTCAGCCATCATTTTATGCTATTGACTCGTCCACAGCACGTGACACTATCAGGATATGGCAAAGTCCAAAACTTGATTGCACAATACACATAACCAAAATGTTGCTGAATATGTAATTGTCGTACGACGTACAACTGCTTGCTACAATGGGCCGTGAGATAGAAGTTATTAGAAACGCCGCGCAAGCTGCCTATAAGATATCTTCATTGCATGCCAATGTGTACATTGCTACACACAATTAACTTGGATTTCAATGTAAGAGTATCGTTATGCGTAATTATCAACACTACATGTTTACCAAAACACAGCAATGGAGTCAAACAAGCATTTGGCTATACGTTGGGAAATTTCACCATACATTTTGTTTCCTAGCGAATTCAATTTTTAATTAATGTACAGTTGACTCTAAAACACAAATCTGTTAAACGGAACTACTGGCTAAATTGAAAGACTGCCTTAGATATGATTCAGTTTCGTACCTGAAGTCTGCACCCATTTGTCTCTTTGTGAACAACACTTTTGCTAAATGAAACATATTTTTGCAGTCCTTTCAGGTTCTATTTAAATGAGAGCCTACTATAGGTCTGCATTATATAGTGGCACATTATGAGAGTCCTTTTCAAAACCACACAGACATACCAAGTTCGGGGCACCCTTGCCTTGCAGGAAGCGCTCCCTGATCTCGCGCACTTCGCGCTCCGAGCCAGACACCCTGGATATGAAGAGACGAGAGTCAGATGGGTCTCACTTGTTCATAGCATGCGTACGAAACAAACGATAGAAAAAGGCCAACTTTCATTGAATACCCAAGTGAACGAGAGTCGTTTGAAAGAGCCTTACGTTAGAGATTTGATCTGCTCAATTTGAATGCCACTTTGCAATGCAGGCTAATCAACATTCTACAGAAAAGGTCTCGTTAGAATTCTAATCAGCTCATCATCTCCAACTAAGTCATCTGTGCCACTCTTTCAATGAATTAAACACTACCATGCCTGGTAATACAGTCCAGATCTTTGAAATCACAGTTTTAATGGACAGAATGTTTTGTACAAGAATTATTGTATTACTCGTGATTCCCTTTACTTTAATAAAACAGAAGACAAGCTCGCCAGAAGAAATTGAACGTTTTGAGAATAATCTTGGGATGCTCCAATATCTTGCCCCCCCCCCCCCCACCAAATGGTACCAAAACCTACAACAATTTGTCTCTAAAGATTAAGTTCTATGCTTTAATTACACGCAGCTTGAAAACGCATTTTCCCACAAACAATGCATCCTGCAACAGTGCATCTAGAAAGACAGGCATGCGGTACCCCACAATTTTGCAAACGTCCTGAATGAATTGTTCATTTTCATGCAACACTGCACTGCCTACTTATTTGCATTTTAAAAGCACCATGATTTAGAGCTGTGCTAGCTTTGCTTGCTCTTTGAACTCACTTAAATTGTAAGCAAAAGAAAATTCCACATTTACAAATGAATGTAACTTAAGGAGGTGCGACGAGTATCATGCAAATGAAACACAGCACGAGCTGTGTGAAAGTAAAATACACCAATGATATTGATTGATTGATTGATTGATTGATTGATTGATTGATATGTGGGGTTTAACGTCCCAAAACTACCATACGATTATGAGAGACACCGTAGTGAAGGGCTCCGAAAATTTCGACCACCTGGCGTTCTTTAACGTGCAACCAAATTTGAGCACATGGGCCTACAACATTTTCGCCTCCATCGGAAATGTAGCCGCCGCAGCCGGGATTAGATCCCACGACCTCTGGGTCAGCAGCCGAGTATCTTAGCCACTAGACCACCACGGTGGGGCTACACCAATGGTATATGCAGCGTCATAAATTTTCTTGTACTTCTCTCAGGGGGTGAGAGATTTCGAATGTGCTAGATGTGAGAATGTGCTAGATGAGAGATTTCGAATGCTGGCCTAGGAGTCAACTGCTAACTTGATCGAAGGCGTAAATCACAGGTGCCAAGAGCAAGTGGCATCTTTGCGCCATATGCAGTAGAGGCAGACATACTAGATGTCGCTGCAAAGGGTAACCGCACTGCATTGTTTGTTCCTGTTTACTACTTAATCGAGCATTTTCTTGGCACAAAACAGGCGCTACGACGTTTCTAGAATCGTAACGCAACAATCCACGCTAACGTAATGCTTGCCTTTCAAAAGTGGCAACACTGCACGTCATCCTGCGTAGGCAAAGAATGTTTACCGACCGGTAGATGCCCACGCAGTCGAGGCCTCTGCGCTCCACTTCCTGGATGCAGTGGACCACGAGAGCAGGCACCATGGGTGACGTGGACGGCGCGTAGTCCGAGATGAGGGCGCGTCGGCGGTGGCCCGCTCCGCCGTGCTTGGGAGTGTTGCCCGCCGGGATGCAGGGCAGTGGCACCTGATGGAAACGATTGGTTTTGCAGACAGCAACATTCACTACCACATATAAACCGGAGCTATTGAATAACATTTTACTTTAAAACCTTACTTAATACTGCAGCTAAAGAAAAGAAGTACCTCAAATCATTCCTTTCACATTGACGGGTGCCGATTATTGTGATCGGTGAGGGCACATTCATGAGCTGGGCTGTATGTCCACATTTTTTTCAGGTTTTTATCGATCTAGTACTACTATTGTACAAATAGCATGTGAGATCGCAAATGAAATCATTAGTTTCAAGTTAGCACTGTGTGTGTATGTATCTTCTCTGTCCCTATCGTGGTGCACTACGCTGTACGAATGATGCGCTCCACTAAAAGTGTTGCCCCATAGGCCAGCGTCTTGCATTGGCCATTGTCAAAAAGTTCTTATCACATGAACATTCATTTTGAATCTATTGTTCTCAGAACCTCATAAAATTAAACTACATAGTCACAGTGATCATAGCCCCAAGAAAACAAAAAAAAAATTCAGGGACTTCACCTGTGGAAGCCAAGATATTATGATGCACAACATAATGGAGAGACAACAGACCGATTTTTAATACCAAGATTTCTTTAACACATAAAAGATTTTAACAATGCGAAAAGACAGAACACCCAGGAACAGACAAACAGCGCCGAACTCGCAACTATTCTTACTGCTTCAAACGCAAGGCCCTTTTATGGCATGCCTGAAAACAATGAAAATGTGATTGGATGAAATAAAGCAATGAAAATGCCTCGCAATGAGAGGTTGTTAAAAGGAACAATCAAGGAATGGCGACGGTGAAGAAAAAAAAACTTAAAACCTTAGGCACCCTAATGATATAAAAAGAAAAAGTAGAGAAATACAATTACAAATATGAATCCTAGTACTAACTGAGATACAAAGTAAAAGCAAACAAGCTGTGGAAGTTATAGTATACTCATACCTTATTATGAACAAAGTTGCATGTCACGTGAAAATAAGTTTGCTTTAGTCACTGCAAAATTGTTATAAAGGTATATTCTTAACACTATACCTATTACAAGACTATTCCTCATTTACTTCGTTATAGCCGATATTTCATTTAAACTGGGTTCGTTATATCGAGGGTTGAGAGTAGTTCGAACATAAAGGACGTGGTTAACAAAATGCTGTTGAGAAGGCTTGCGCAGTAGGTGGAGAACGGCCTTTTGAATAGGGAAATCGCATGCCTTCTGAGCAACCTTTTGTTCATCATCAATTACATCAATGACTGCATAACCTCATGAGGTAACATGTACACCACTCACCTAAAACCACTACATATCATTCAGAATGAGGCAGTTCGATTAATCACGTTTAGTTAACCCACCCACAATGCTAAACAGTTGCTACAAGAAAATAAAAATCTCGATGTTGCCGCTCTTGTAAAACTCAATCTCGCCACTTTTCTTTTCAAACTAATCAATAAACAAATATCATTATCATCAATTCATTCATCATCTTCACCAAATACTAACCCGACTCGTTTTGCGCAGCATAACAACTTCATTCTGCCCAAAGTACGAACTAATTATGGCAGACAGACAGTTCCCTTTGCGGCCATATCATTATGGAATACATTGCCATTTCTAATAAAAATTCAAGAAACACAAATTTTGCCATGAATTTAAAAAGTTTTTGTTATGCGGCACTCACTCTTCTGCCTAACCGGTTTCTCCCTCGCCATGTCCTTCTCTTCGCAGTCTTTTTTTTTTTCCTTTTCATGTCATGCTATATTTATAGACATATATATATATTTTTTACAGTTTATATTTCCAATTGAATATAGTTGATGAGAGCATCATCATTTAATTGTATCTGTATTTAATTTTTTTAACCTTGTATTCTCTTATTTTTGCACTGTTGTTGCCAATTAGCTACTCATGTTTACATATCATAGGAGATTCCATTTCAGTGTATACTATGGAGCCTCCTTCTGTACATTCTTTTTTTGTACATATTATTATGAAATAATAAAACTTGATTCAATTTGACATTGCACAAAAAAAGGGAATTGTTCACGGGGCTTTGTTTTTCGTTAGACACATCCGATGAAATCAACAGACAATTAAGCCAAGGAATAAACAGGGGTGCATTTTTTTTTTACTGTAATGTAATGATTATGACCCAAGGTGAAAAGTAAACTGGAGAAAAAGCGTGCGTTTGCGTTCATCAAACCAAAACCCAAAATCTTCAAATAACAAAGGTTGTGGGTTTGCATCCCACCGACAGAAAAAATGCCTTTTCGCCCAGGTTACTTCTTTCACTTTACGTCATTCCTATAAATAATGTCCCCTACGCTTTCTTCGGCTAGTCTGTCCATTGGTCTGTCCAGTGTTCGAATTCATGAGATTCGACTGTATAACAAACACGAATATGACGAAATATCGATTGTAAGGAAGCAAATGAGGAATAGTCTTGCAATAGATACAGTAAAGCAAAATGGAGAAGCAAGCTAGCTCGTTGCCATTTGGTAATAAATACAGTGTTGGAAATATAGCTTTACAATGAATTTTCGCACATAAAAACTTATTTTTTCGTCAAATGCAACTTCATTATAATGAGGTTCGTATGTATTATAATATCGATACAGAGGGCACCGACTGACCAGGTGCCTGCACTCCATGTGGCTGACAGCATTGCAGCGGCTGCACTTGTAGACAGTCTTGTAGAACTTGATACGCTTGCCGCAAGGACCGCACGTCTCCGTCTTGATCGCCGTCTTGGGGCAGAAGGTGTGTTGTTGGGAGAACAACCTCTCGGCCGAGTTGCTCCGGCCTGGCACGGCGACACTCGCCGCAGCCTGCCCGCGCCTCTGAGCAACCGGAGTGCTCGGTGCAGATCCTTAGGTCGTCCAAGCACAAGAAAAGCACAACAAGCATTCATCAATGGCCACTCGGTGTCGTCGGGACCGTCAAGTGTAGAAACGTTGGCAGGTACAAGCGAAAACATTTTCCTGGTGCAACATCTAGACAAGGGGCCTCAAGCTCACCTCAGTTAGAGGACCGCTGCTACAAATTTTAGTCTGACAAGAGCGGAACAGCGAAACTGGCAGGAGCAGAGGGAGAGTCAACAAAAATGATGCCTAACCTAGCCATTTTAAAGAATGCCTTTTCCATATCCCTCATAAGAATGATTTCTAAAGGGGATTTTATGTCGGGTTTTAAAAAACATATTGACACGGATTACTAAAATGACCAAAATCTGGCAGTGTGCCAATATTCAAAATATTAAATATTTTTCAAATAGTGTTTGTTATTCAACTTGATTTGCACCAGAATCTTACTATTCGAACTTCCCAAAGACAAGTACAATCAATGTCCAACTGGCAATAGCTTTTCCTGACAGACAGGGTGTTTCAAGCTCTACCCAAGTATACAGGAAAATTATCGAGCGAATATGAACATTAAGAGAATGACTGCATAATATCTACCACGAAACACAGCCTAGAACTTCAGCAAGTGCCAGCCATAGCACTGGCATGTACAATGACACATGTATACGTTCCACCAAAGATCACAATCGTAGTATGTACTTGCCACTACTGCATAGCGACTGGTTCGTAATGCTAGGCGCAGGTTTCCCACATAAACATTTTAATACTGACCTTACTGACTGATGCATTGTTTATCATCACAACTATGCATAAAAATACACGGGAAGCAGAAGCACATCTATGTCGATGGAGAGGGATTACAATGTAATGCTAAATTGGACTAAAATAATTCCGGAAAAGAATGAAGCAAAGGCTTCGATTTAAGGCACAAACACTGAGGTGTCACGTTTGCATGAAAACTGTGCGATGTGTGTTGTGAGAGAAGTAAATTATTTCTAAATCTAGCATAACTGATTCCAATCGAACTTTTGAATGAATGTACGAGCAGAAACTAAACGATGCACCCCACACACCGGCTGTCGCGAACAACAAAAAAAAACAAATTTTACTGACCACTCGAGTACTTTGGCATCATCATGGTTGTTGGAGATGCCAGTGTCGATGCTGGAGAAGCCAATGCTGATGCTGGAGAAGCCAATGTCGATGCTGGAGAAGCCAATGGTGATGCTGGAGAAGCCAATATCGGTGACAGTGGTGGCGGGGTTGGCACATCCAGCGTAGAGGGCATCGGCGGCTGGGCAACGACTCGTGTTGTCGCTACCAGATCCTGGCCATCCTTGATGGTTATAGTTGTCTGCACCATGCTGGCATGAGGCTTATCCTCCTCAGTCTTGGCCTGTGATGCAAGAACAGTTTGCTATCAAATTAAATGTACCTCGATGATGTTACGCTCAGACCTCGTTATAACGAAGTTGTACCTCACAGGAAAATAAGTTCGTTATATCCTAAAACGTTGTTATAGAGGTATATTCGAAACAGTGTATATATTGCAAGAGTTCTCTTTATTTACTTCGTTATAACCGATATATTGATATATCCGGGTTCGTTATATCGTGATATTAGTGTGCTCGCTAGTAGATTCAGCACATGTAGATGAAAAGTACTGAAGCGAACGCATCTGCTCTAACACCAGGGGCATTCCCTGCGTGTGCAAAAATAGATATGCATGGAGGTGCCCGGTAATCTGTTCTGCAGCTCGCACATCAGCCGTCTTCCCTTTGGGCTCTACAGTACCACGAAGAAATACCAGGCCTGCACAGAACACGCAACACAGTCACACTGAAAAACAGTAAAAGCGGCCTTTCTAGAGGCCATTGGGTACTCTTTCAAGGCAATCACACTTGAACCTCAATATAATAACCCGGATATAACGAAACATCGATTATAACGGAGTAAATTAAGTATGGTCTTGCAATAGATAGTGTGAACAATATACCTTTTTAGCAAGTTTTTGGTTATAATGAACTTATTTTCGTGTAAGATCCAACTTCGTTATACTCAGTATTCAGTACAAGTACACGTGTAAGGTACCCACCACACCATATTTAATCACAATTTTCGCAGTAGAGAAGTACCCACTATGCCCAATGTGGGACGCCTGGTTGTTATTTCACTCTTCTGCTAGGCTGTATCACGTATGTAATGCAATTCTTTGGGCGCCATGATGCCTGCATGATAACTTTTTGGGGAGTTGCATGATAACTTTTTGAGGAGCACTGGCAGGACTACTGGAATACTCAACTACCATGCAGGGATCCGGGTTCAAATCCCATGAATTCCATTTCTCAATTCGTGTGGGTGTGGTAGTACAGTCGAATCTCATTATTTCAAACACGCTTAATTCGAACTTCCGGTTATTTCGTCATCACGATGAGGTCCCGTCAAAGCTATGTGTATTCATATGGGCGAAAACGCCCGGTAATTCGAACGCCCAACCTTTTCCTACAATTAATTCGAACATACCACGCTCCGAAAATGCTTTCAGCACCCTGCCCAATCCCGCTGCGGCACCTGCGACACCTCAATGCTGCCTGCGAAGGAAATGAAAAGGAAAGAAAAGGCTGCGGTGGAATGTTTGCTGTCTCTCAAATGCCGATCTGCGACGCACCCATGCCACACGCTCCTCCCTTTTCTGTCTCTGCCACGTAAAGCCGTCGCTGGGTTGAAGGGGGGGGTCCCCGCACACGCCTGTTCCGCGCGTTCCCCTTTCCCTTCCCTGTCACATAACCCTTCTTTCAACGACGCGCGCAAAGACAGAAAAAAAAAAGGAAAAGCTAGCGTGGAGTGTTGGTTTTTTCTGAAATGCTCTCTGCGTGGAGACGCTCCTCCTTTCTCGTCACGCGCTGGCCATGCTGCGGCTGCGTAGCGGAGAACGGGAGGCTACGCTACATAGCAGTCATTATCGTCGTCTTTAGAGAGTGCCGGCGCTGAGCATTTTCGCGCACAACTTCTCTTGCCAGGAAGATGCTGAAGCCAAAGTAAAAATGCTTTGCAAGCTGCGCGCTGAAACTGATTGACTCGCTGCAAGGCAAACGAGTGCAGGCATGCATCACCGATTACTTCAATTAATGACGGATGTCCTGTGATTTGCAAATAAATGTAAGTCTTCTAAAACTTCCTCTTTGTGTGTTAGCTCAATGCACATGCGCCACTGCATGGAGAGCCCTCCATTTAATTAGCTTTCATTAATTTGAACTTAATTTAATTCGAACAAATTTTCAGGCCCCTTCGAGTTCAAATTATCGAGATTCGACTGTAGTTACAAACACTGGCAGTACTGCACCACCAAAGTCAGCTCTTCTCATAACATGCTCTAGCTGTTATGACCATGACCTGCAAAAAGCAGTGCTAAAACAGTGGACAGCATCCTTGCAAAGGATGACAAAAACGTGAAAGAAAATAGTTATCATATATAGGACCACTATTGTGCACAAAAAGGTTTCTTGAAGTGCTAATGAGCTTAGTTTCAAGTAATGAAAAATAACAACAAAATAGACAAGACTGAATGCCAACCTAAATTCTTCTAATAAGAATACAGCAGGTGAGTGCGCACGCAAACCTTCACTTTACCGAGCGAGGGCAATTGCGATTTTTACTAAATTTTGTTTAGCCTCGTCGTTTTAACTCTCACATGTTATTCCTGTTGTTGTTTTTGTTTGTTGTATTCATCATTTGTTCTGCCCAAAAGAAATGAGTAAAAAAGCGGCGATTCCATTCTAATACTGAAACAGACGGGTCCCAACATGCACTCCAGTGCTATCGTGGTAAAACATGTAGCTCTCCTAGTCACGACTCTAGTTTTGGTTCTGACCGTGCTGTGCTGAACTCTGGCCACCCGCAGAACAACGCATTCAACAGTCTGTAGGGCTCTTATTGAACAGATGGTGCAAGGAGCGATAAGTTTACTGAACCCACAAATACTCTCACAGGAACACTACAGTAATTCAACAATATGTAAATCTCACGTGCCACAACCACGATATGATTATGAGAGACTCCGTAATGAAGGGCTCCGGAAATTTTGACCACCTGCGATTCTTTAACGTGCAACGAGATCAAACAGTACATCTGCCTTTATCATTTCGCCTCCATTGAAATGCGACCGCTGCGGCCGGGATCCAACCTGTGACCCTTGGATCAGCAGCCGAGCACCCTAGCCACTGATCCACAGAGACAGACAACACTACAGTGGCTTCATTAGATATTGCATTGCTTACATGACCAATGGCACTATTGCCTTCTTGGAACTTTCTTTCTCAGCCTGCGGACTTGATGATGGCGAATGAATGCTCTCCCGATCTTTGAATATCGGCAGTCCGTCAGTAGCTTCACATCACCGTCTACCTGGCCTGCATTGCCCGGGCATGGGGCCGCCCTCATGCGCGTAGGTGCTCCCAACCCACACGCAGTTGTGGATTGGCAGCAAACACAGTGCCGACACAGCTTCCGAGTGTCGCTTCGTTGCAAATTTGAATTTCAATGAACCAGAAAATTCGTTTATCAGTTTTACCAACTCGCCATTTAGTGAAGCAATTTGAGCACAGTCATCACCTTGTTACATTGGATTTCAACTGTGTCAAAAGATTGACGTCTCGTTCTCTTGTGTCATGTTTATTCAACTTGCTTTTTTCAAAGGCATCATTTATGTCACGGAAGTAAGCAAATAGACTTAATTCTGCCAAGTCAATTTAGTACCGGGAACATTAATCAAAAAGCAAACACAAAAATTTTGTGCCTAATGCTCAAGTCTGACAGCAAGTCATCTATTGGTTACAACACAAAACAGCAAAGCACTGCCTGCATTGTTGAATCAGGAGATTACAATGCTGCATTAAGCCAGTGCGGCCCACGCAGTTGTAGCAAAATGAAGACATGTAAAGGGGCTCAACCCTCAAGTTTGGACATGGAAACATTCTTAAGCGAGGACACTGCCCTTAAATCTTTCTTTTTACATTTACTGATCAACTTCGATGAAACTTGCAGAGTTTATGTATACTAGTGTGTTTATTTCAAGCATGCAATCAATTTTCTAGTACAATGGGCAGTTTTCAAGATATGAAATATTTGATGTGCCTTTTGGGGAGCGAATTTTTTCCAGAACCCTGAGAGATGCAAAGTGATAATCCTCCTACCCAAAATTTGGGTAAAACATATCAAATTTTGAAAACTACGCATTGTACTAGAAAAATAACGACACGCTTGAATTCAGCACACAAATATTGATAAACTACAATTTTAGCAATATCAATCAAGAAATTTAAAGAAAAAAAAAGTGTGATGTTTCCCATTAACAAAGTGCCATATTCATTGTGACAATATATTCAATCATGGTGCAATGGTTATGGCAATTGGAATCTGTGACAGAGGTCCTCTGAATGTGATGAAAACCTCAAGATAACAAAAGAAAAATAACATATTTCTACGTATGCGCGAATAATTTATTCTCCTACCAGTCCTCTTGTTTCATTTTGTGCGGTTACATTAAAATATGAGCCCATACCAACTCGCCGAAGTTACCATTTTGCCGAAATACAGGAATGAACACACAAAGCGTAAAGACCAACCTTAAACTTTTTTCCTAGTGGTGACAAGCCCTCAAAGAAGTTGTACCGACGCTTGCCCTGTTGTACCGGCGCTTGCTCGACGCAGACAGGCGAGTCCTCACTGACATCCAAGTCGTCTCTAGAAGGAGAGAGCACCGAGCCAACAGACTCGTCGATGACACTCATCCTGAAAATTGAGAAAATGAGTCCCGCTTTGACAACTTCGGCAAAGTCTTATGGAATCTACACTGTTGCTTTGAATGGTTTGTAAGCATGAAGGGCTGTACCCGGATCAACAGCCTTAATAATTAGAACAAGCCAATAAATAAAAAAAGGCATTATTGGAGATTAATTTATGCAGGCCTATTTATTTCCAGCTGCTAGGGCAGCCTCCTTGATAATAGTGGCAAGATCCCCTCCTGGATATGACAGACATCTACAATGCGCCTGCCGGAGATGTCCCTCAACTGACCTGGCTGCGCGATCTTTCGGTCCAGTGCTGGTAGGCATAATAATCGAGAGCTTCTCGGCGGTCTCGTCACAAATCGAGTTGGTACTGGCAAGGAGGTTGCGGACTTGCTCAAGTTGGTGTTGCTGAAGAAGAACGAGCAAAGTGAATGTTAACACGCAGTTAACCACAAGACGGTCAAAAAGTAACAATTCAAAGGGACTCTGCAGTACATTTCGATGTCATCATCGAATTACTTCACTGTTGAAGTTGCATTGCATCTCGCAAATGGACTCCAAAAGAACTTTTCAAATTCTCCAAGTAAGTTCAGAGTTGCAAGGATTTCTCCAATATTTCAGGCACATCTCTCCTTTCTTCTTGGTAATCGTGCTGGAAGCTAGGAAGGAAGAGATATTACTAGAAACATAAGCAGTGCCAGAGAACATGTCGACTTGGAGCATCTTGCAAGGATACATTTCTGGCCTTACTGGTTCAATGTGTTTTCAGTGCTAAGCGCAGAACCTATTAAACCAGACGGGAGGGAAAGGAGCCCAGTGACTGCACATGCGTTTCTTCCTGTTTCATCGCGTAAATATAAGATTTGGACTTAACACCGAACCAAGCACTTTCATCAGGTCGGCTCGATTGGTGTGATCACGAGCCCACTGCTCTCACCAATGAGTGATTCTAGCACAGTGTATAGCAAAAAGCCTGCACGTGGTAGCAGCAATAATTGCACAGGCCACGAATGCTCACATCAGTTACATTGATGACAATATGTGGAGAGAATGAGCAATTTCTAGCTCTATTTAAGACACAGTTACCAATCCCCTGCAGTGTGCAGTACCATGATGTCTGGCTTGCACGCTCACAGGAGCCTCGAGGACCAATCGGCAGCATTTGCCGACCATGGCCGAAAAGGGTTGCAGGGCCCCTTTTAAAGCCTTTGATAAACTCTTGCTTCCAAGCAAAGTGTTTTTTTCTCACTTTTAGCAACCGCACTCCTTCTGCATGCGTTTCAACACAGTGTGATAATAAGTTGGACCACTGAACGCAGAAGACTTAAAGGAAGTACACATCCATAGTTTCAGAAGTTGAAACTGCCCACGAAAGTACCTTCGGAAGCACAGTTTAAAAAAGGGAATGGCCATTTTCACACTACTTTTGGCAAGAAGTGTTCGCCATTGGAAAAGTTACAATACTCATTGAAATCAAATGCACTCTTGAAAAAGTCTTGAAGAAACGTTCTAGTGAAATCCCAATGCCAGCCAAGACGTACGATGTGTCCCTACCGGGAGATAAGGGTGCATTATTTGATTGAGCGATTCTAGAAAGGAGGCAAGAGGCACATCATTTCTGTCTGCCTCTTGGGCGACACAACGTAGTGCAAGCATCCACCTTCTCCACTCCGAGGGCTAAAGTAAGCGTGGAAGATGCGAACGCTCATTGCGCCATCTTGATGGTAATGCTGAGAAACATGATAGTCCACCCCCCTCCCCCAAGTTGCCCATCACAGCAGTAAGTAATAGATATAAATAGCTTGCCGTTCGAACGTTCAAGGACGTGCTGCTCGGTGGCTCAGTAGTTAACGCCTCGCATTCACGACTCATAGGTTCCACGTTTGATCCCGCGTGCCGGACTCTTTTTCAGGATTCTTTCTTTCTTGCATTTTCATATATATAGATACATATACATGTACGGCGAATGATGCCGACGCCCATGTTGACGCCAACAGAAAAATTTACCGAACAGTGTCCACATAATTGCTATCGCAATAAAACTGTTGCAGGGCCCCTTTAAATGTGAAGTAAGGCTTAGCGGCAGAGCCGATTTTCTTTGAATAAGTGCTTTCATGGCTTAGCATCCCTACACTGCAGAGAAACTATTTTTACAGGCAGGTACGTGCAGATTAATATACATTTATCTGTTCATTGCGAATACTTCAAAATTTTCCATAATTGAAATTCCAATCGAAACAAATTCAATTACTCTACTATTCGTTCGAATACTCCCACAAGCCTAGTTACTGCCAACACTGCTATAATAAAGAGACGATTATTGATGCGGGACAAAAAGATGCGCACAATGACTTTTTATAATGCAGGGTAACCATGCTTGGCGCACTCGATTCAAACAAGTTGCTTTGAACTACCTTTTGTTTAGCCTCTTCTTCACATCTTTCTCTGCGCAGCAGCTCTTTGCGCAGCACTTCCCTGCAGCAAACAAAAAGTTTGGCAATTAGAATCATAATTCCTAGTCAAAGTCGCTAGTAAGAGTACCAGCTCACTAGTCAAAATCACTAGTCAGATTATTCGCCAGTCGGAATCGCTGCATTAATATCTAGAAGGAAATTAGGGTAATTTTCCAAGTGACTCGTTTTCTCTATTGTACACACCTAATAAAACCAACAAGTAATTCAGTCCAAGAAAGCTTATGGGACATTATCTATGGTTTAATGATTGTATTGTAGTGATTGTAACTTAAATTCAAGCAAATTCAAGTGCACTAAAAATCGCCTTTTCCGACGATGGCATACGAACCTACAACCTTCAAACTACACGTCCGATGCTTTACCATTTGAGCTACAATGTAGGGTGCTCCCGTGTTTAGATTTTTTGTAGGGCATTTGAGTGCGCTTAATTACCTGGGAGAGTTAGACAGCGCCACCTCTAGCCCAGGCTGCGTAGTACTACTATCTAGTAATTGTTGGTGCTTTGTCTCCTAATACCCCAATTCGGTTATGAGGGATGCCGTGGTGGAGGGGCCCGGAAATTTAGTCTACCTGGGTTTGTATATGGGTGTACTTGAATATGCGAACGCTAAGTAATGCTGTAACAGAACATTTCATCTCTGTATTAAATTTATAATAAGCCATGTAGGCCATGAATCTAGATGTTTTATATTAGTTAAAATTTAATATATCATTCATGACTTCTTTGCGCGAACACGTACACAAGGAAAAGAGGCAAACAACACGGGCCCAAACTCACAACTGGTTTATTTTGAACAACGAACTGTACTTATATCTTCACATAGCCCACACGCACCCCCCATTGGTGGATCTAGGAACAAACGAGATAACCTAAAGAAAGCTTATTCAACGCTACGTCATGATAAGAACCACAAAACAACGAAATTGAAGAATTCACGCATTTGCAGACAGATTGTTGCACGTGCCTTTCAAAAAGTCAAATTCTTTATCGGACATGGTGACGGAAGCTTGGCTAACACATTTTTCTCCCATGTTTCTAATATAGAATGCTTCTATCAACAGCGAGATACGGAGTAACCTCGGTTTTTACAGCACCCAATAAGCTCTCAAAATTGTGTCCACGACTTCGGAACATGGTGGAGTCCAGCACTACGCAGAGTAAGAACAGCTGACAGATGAAACACAGCCAACAATACCAGTCTTGCAGAATAGCAGTGGTATACCAGGTTCCGTTCAGCTGTGGCAGATGTTATGTCGGGCAATCTGGAAGGTGTATAAACACACGGTTGAGGGAGCATGACTCGGCATTACGTAGTTCAGGACGAACACATCTGGTGGATCACTGCAAATCTTGTGGGTGCGTACCAATTTTTACAGACACAAAGATTCTGTCAACTCACAAGAGAAAAATTAACAAGGAGTTGATTGAAGCATTCCATATTAGAAACATGGGAGAAAAATGTGTTAGCCAAGCTTCCGTCACCATGTCCGATAAAGAATTTGACTTTTGAAAGGCACGTGCAACAATCCGTCTGCAGATGCGTGAATTCTTCAATTTCGTTGTTTTGTGGTTCTTATCATGACGTAGCGTTGAATAAGCTTTCCTTAGGTTATCTCGTTTGTTCCTAGATCCACCGATGGGGGGGACGTGTGGGCTACGTGAAGATATAAGTACAGTTCGTTGTTCAAAATAAACCAGTTGTGAGTTTGCGCCCGTGTTGTTTGCCTTTTTTCCTTGTGTCCGTGTACGTGTTTGCGCAAAGAAGTCATGAATGAGTACCAACTCGCTCAACTTTCAGTACTGTTGTTAAATATATCAGTTAAAATGTTAAATATACAACTTTCCCTTAATTTTCATGCTCCAAGTCCTAAGTGGTGCTTTCATATATGAAACATTTAGACAGCATGGTCAGGATTTTCTATCATTAAAAAAGAAAATGGCATACTATATTGTAATGAGAGTTCAATTTTAATGCTAGCAATGGACTGTGTAGAAGATTTTGGATGATCCGCAGAACCACAGTGTGTGGCAGCAGTAAGTACCAAGAAAATGCTTACTTTGTGTGAACGAGCTTTCGCTCAAGCTCGCCATTCTTTTCCTTCAACGATACTATCTGTTCCTTGAGCTCTGCGTTTTCCAGGATGGTGGCATGCCACTGCTTACGGCACGCTTCTTGGTTACGCACAAATTCCAAAATTAACTCTGAAAAATTTGAAACGATACTGGTTTCAGTATAGCAGCTACTCAAACACAGATAAAATACATCGCTGCCCCTTGTGATGAGAAAAATCAGCAATAAAGATACGTGAATCAACCACAAGCCGGATGCTATACACTGAAACCTTGATATAATGAACCCGGATATAACAAAACATCGGTTATAACAGTAAACTTAGGGTAGCTTTGCAGGAAATATAATGTTAAGAATATACAGTCATAACAAATTTTTGGATATAACAAACTTAATTTCGTGCAAGATAACGCTTTGTTATAATGAGGTATGAGTGTACTACATTTCACACATAAAGTGCAAAGAGACTGCTTGCAGTAGGAGTGTTTGCATTAAGAAATAAGTCAACGTTCTTACCATGCAGAATAGGATTTTCTTTTTGTTGTGCAACGAGTAGTAATCGAAGATGTTTTGTGCCGTACAAACAAGCAAACAAAAACCACTATAAGACTTATGGGGCTGAATCGCTCACTATTTATTTGTTTTTCGTTTCGGTATTTCACTTGCTGCCCTTTGTGGCGCGTCACTCTGAGACTGTGCTCGACTCGCAGGAGTGTTTCAACAATGCAAGCCAGCCACGAGATGCGCAGAGTTGCGCATTCTGCAGACCGAAATTCTTGAATAGCTTCCATAGCATTACATGTGTGAAACTGAGTACAGAATTGCAACGCCCTTCTTTTATGTCATTCCGGAAGTGGAAAGTTTCATAAAGTTTCTATGAAAATGATTCAACCACAAACATTTTTCCAGCTATAGTAGGATACAACTTTTTAATACTTTTTTAATGGATACATCACTTCCCCCTTTAATTGCACGTGCACAAGCCTGCATCAATGGGTGTGCACGCAAGACTGATGTCTAGAGCCAGCTGGTTCGTAATCACCTTCTGGGAACGTCGCCAAGTGGACGACTACTTTAGTTTTGGAGGTGATCGGGATGCAATAACTCTGTTAGTTGAGATGAGTACAGAGAGAGAGAAAGAGTGAGATAAAGAAAGAAATCTCTAAGGAAAAAAAAATCTTGAGAGGCAAGATTTGCGCCGGTGTACGCATGATCCAAAGAAGAGTGTCTTAGCCGCCTGGCTATCCAGGCACGCTAACAGAGCCTTGTATGGTATAGTTTGCCAAAAGGGTGGGAAAGAGAAGTGATGATGAGAAAGGAATGTAGCAGGGAATACAGTAAACTATAGCTTAAACAGAGCAAAAGAAAAGAATAGAAACAAAAAAAGCAGCGAGAGAATATAAAAACAGGAAGAAAAAGAAAAATAGCTTCCTTCAGGCTTGACCACTAGTGCAAAGCTGCTTTAATTTTTAATTATTTTGATAGACAAGATTATGCAGCCTGAACCAGCTGTTCGGCACGTTGTTAAGCGTCATAGCAGTGCACGGGCCCCTTAAGCCTCCAATTCCCAAAATACATTGAAACCACGAAAACAAATAAAGGGTCTCACAGCGCCAAATATGAGCGTGTGGGTCATTCACACCGCACAGTTGTGCAGTGGAGGACCGGGTGGAGGTCTATGACCTCCATTCCATCCATTTAAACACGACTTTTTTGCTCCAAGATATTTGCTATACCCATTGAAACATTTTGTATGTCATTCCAATTACTTCGTATCTTATCCTTACAGAATCCATGAAAAGTCTTTCAGATATTTATGCAGAGTTACTATGAAAACACAAAATTATTGGAATGCCGAACCGAACTTTTCAATAGCACATATACTTTAAGACAGGAACATAAAGCCTTAGGCACAGAACAATGACAAACAAAAGTGCTGAACTGTTAGTTCAGCACCTTCGTCTATGGTTGTTAACTAGCAAACCAATAAACCAGCCACAAGCCAGTGGTTTTTAACCACTGCTTTACTACTGGGAAGTGCAGTAGATTCAGAAGCTTTGCACAGAAGATCAATAAATACACAGTATCTGCATAGATAAAGAAAAGAAATCATCTCATATTACATGTGTTAGGCAAACCAGGCTTCCACGTTTTTAACAAGCAAGCAACGTCAAAGCCATGCATAGAATTAGAGGGCACACTGACGCAAGCATTTCCACATGTATGAAAATGGTAAGCTTCACTTGACTCCCACACTCTCAGTTCTCTGTATATTTTCAAAATAGTGTACTGCTTGTGAAATCACTTGCTTGTTAAAAACCTGGTAGCCTGTTTTGCTAATGCATGCAACGTGACCATTTATTATTTTTGCATGGATACTGTACGTTCGTTGGTCCCCTGTGCAAAGCTCCTAAATGTTTTCCCAGCAGTAAATCAGTGTTTGGTAGTTCTGTAATATATCTGTTGTTCTGACAATTACGTATGTGCAACACGCTTGTGGAGTAGGCAAAGTTCAATATGAAGAGTGTCAATGTACAATTCCATAAGCTCAGCAACGTGGCATACAAACGGATTAAATTACATACAAATGTGCCCAAGCATACAGCAGTGGTCAATAATTGCCGTTATGAAAATGCATGCACGCGTCTCAATATGTACTGTCGTGGTCAATATGACTGAACACGGGAGCGTGTGGCGGCACAATATCCAAGATCACCAATGTCTTCCGCTGGTCCTTACTTTTTGAACTACGTGCTCTTATAACATCAACATGCCTAACATTCACAGTCCAGCTGAGAGAGCAGGGCCTACAGCAGCGTTTGGTGTTACAGGCTGGTAGAAACAAACCCACGGACTCACCTTCTGCTGCCGTGTCCGCGAACGTGTTGTGCCGTCGGCAGAAGTCGTCAAACTGGGCCACCAGGGAAAGCCGAGAGCCGCCTGGTGACATGTTCATGGTCTCTGTGAAAAACGAGGGTCCAGGAATATAGGCCACAAACTACCAGGGGCCGAAAGGAATAGGTTATCATCGAACTGCTACCACCGTAGTAGCATATGTAGGGTCACCCTCCCCCTGCCTCCCACGAATAAATTTCTTGCTATACAGGGGCCACCACACCACACAAATTTTCTTCTGACCCCCCCCCCCCCTTTTCTTCATAATAGCAGAATAGAAACTTGGGCCACATGGTACAACAGCACCTTTAAAACTAGACGTGGACAAAAAAGAGAGAACATTTATTACCTTTGGGCTCTCCCCTCCTTTTCAATGGAACTCACTTCTTGTGCTTCACACACCCCTTTCTCTGTCTCTTGATTGATATGTAGGGTTTAACATCCCAAAACCACCACATGATTACGAGAGACGCCATAGCGGAGGGCTCCGGAAATTTAGACCACCTGGGGTTCTGTAATTTCTTTTTGTAAAGTAATTCTAGCTGGTGCAACTGTTGACAGTGTACAAACGTAGGTAGAAATTTGTTTTCAGGGAGTGGGGGCGGGGGGAGAGGCACGGGCCTGGTGTCTCCACCCCATCGTCACACCTCTCTCCCAGATTACCAATGCCCAAGCTCAATGCATGGGCGTCAGAAGAGGGGTGCGAAAGGGGCACTGCCTCCTTTGAGCCACACTATAAGCACATGCCCCCCCCCCCCCCTTAACCACACCAGCGCCGGTCCCTCCCCCAACCGCGATGGGACACGGGTTCGCACCACCAAAGACAAAATCTCGCTGACGCCCACGGTTCAGTGCTTCGTAGAAGGGCAAACACGGCTTTTTATAAGATGAAAACACAGGCAAATACTGCTATCCTAGAGGAAAACTATCGATGGTCAATTGCAAATGCCATCTGCGCAGAAAAACGAGGATAAAAAGGAGACGTTTGTCTCGTTGTTTCTCTCCTTCGTGTTCTTGTTTGTATTTTCTCTCTTGCGCAAATAGCATTCGCAACTACTACAGCCTGACGAAAAGAGGAATGGGGTACACGACTAGAACAGCGCGAAGGACGGGACGGTCGAGAAGGGAACGTTGCACAACGTGTGTGTTCCCTTCTCGATCGTTCCGTTCTTCACGCTGCTTTAGCCGTCGTCTACAATGCAGCACCAACCCAACCAAACCAATGAAGCACACTGTTAGAGGAAATGAGACATCACTCTGGGTAACGGACGCATCAGTCGCTCACAGCAACAAGTTAAATGCTGCATGCAGAAGGAACGCACCTTTATTTTCGGCGCTCAGGGACTCCGGAAGGAACGGGTCGGTGCGCAGCAAGAGTTCAAAGTTGGACACGTTAAAACAAGCGAGTCGCCGACGGTCGTTGTTTATATCAACCGCCGCGTCCTCCTCGAGCTGGCAGTCGTTAGATTGGTTCGCCTAACCGCCGCTGCGTGACGGGCCTGGTAGGACAACAAGCGCGCGTGGTTCAAAGCGGTAAGCAGCTGAAAAAAAAAAAAAAATAAGGAGAGGTTTGCAGTGTTCATTTATTAAGAAAGCAGAGAAAAAATACTATAGCCAGATTCGTCGCAAGCGTGATTAAGTGAAGGTTTCTTGGACAAAACATAGCCTTCAAGTGCAGTTTTTGCGATTCGGAGAAAGAATTGCTGTAGCGTGGAAATGCGATGAGTTTTTGTTATTAATGATTTAGGTGTTGCTGTGGCACAGGCGAATTATTAGCTGCCGCCATAAAAATTGTGAATACTGCAAATGTTTAAACGACAAATAAGCGCAACCACACCAAAGACATTGATGAAAAACAGGTTACAAATATATGTTCTAGCTGTGTTATCCGCGGCTGAGTCGATCGTGAAGGAAGGCTATCGCGGCCGGTTCAGAGGCGCGCACGCATCCAGACTGGCTATGCTATCATATGAATGTTGTAGATCACACTGATAATGCGTACGTATGTCGTATTGTGACCAGCCAATGCAGGCAGCGCGGCGATACTGGCGGGTAACCATTGTTGCTAGCAGCGACATAAGGACACCCATATCTTATCGCTTATTTTCTCTTGAGTGCAATGTCACGATCATTCACTCTACGAAAAGATGAGTGAAAAAATAATACGCTTTTCCTTTTTTTTTTTGTCTCAGAACAACAACAACCGTCATCCGGCTTGCTTGCGCTTACTTTTGAATTCTTGAAAACTCGGCACTGACCAATTTCTATTAAGTGATATTCAGGGCACGCTAATATCGCGCACACTGTTCGCGGCTTAAAAGTGCCGGGCATGTAAGGAGACGAATGCAAGAAAAAAAAAATGATTCTTGTTATGGGACAGAACGTCGCCATTTTCCCTCGATCTTTTTCTTGTTGTGAGAAAGCACCCTCGATCGCTTTCTCTTCATTACAGTGCCAGGGAAAGACTCTTCGGCTAATCTTATCATCACACAATTTCCTTCACGGCGGCTGGGTGACGGGGAATTGAGGCGTTGTACTTTTAGGGGAACTCGGCCACATGCTAACGTTTCGGGGAGGCTCCAGCTCCCCTCTCCACTCGTGTTCCCCGCTGCCGCCGCCTTTGGTTTCCTCAAATGTTATCAGACAAGGAGCCACAAGGACTCCCAGTGAAAACGGGAGTTACCGCAACAAGTAGCTCCAAATAAGCGGGTAAACGCAAGGTGTGGAAAGTGTGCTATTTAAAATTTTGATGTGCAATAATTCCAGCAATATTTCCAAGTTTTCCAGCAATATTGTTAAAAAACAGGTTACTTACCCATATTTATTCATTTTATTTACTCAGAATACCCTGCTGTGCCAAAAGGCGAGTAAGCAGGGCGGTTACAGCTTTGAAAAAAAACAAAACAAATCTTTGTTATTACAGCACACTTGGTCAAAATACAAATGATTCCGGTGTGAACAACAAAAAAGAATTAGCATACAGGCTCGTTCTAGTCCGGTATTCTTGAATTTTAAAGGAATGTTCGCATCTTTTGGACAGATGATGCGGTGGCTTGAGGTACTTGTCTTTGTTAATGCCAGTCTTTTTGTGGTATATCTGAAATAACATTTCCAAGCGCAATTTTCTCCTGCGAGAAGACAGCGCTTTCCATCCCAGCACGTCTTTCACTTCAGTGCAGCTGTCGCCTCGTTTATGCTGCCTTAGAACGAACCTTGCCTCTCGGGTCTGTATTCTCTCAATAAGATCAACCGGATACTTTTGTTGTGGATCCCACACACAACACGCATATTCCAAAATCGGGCGGACAAATGAAATATAAGCAGTATTTTTTAAAGCAGCAGGTGAGGATCTCAGGTTACGATGAATGAAATTTAGTTGCTTTGGCAGCTTTCGCAAGCACAGCATATGCACATGCCCCTTCCAAGAACAGTCGCTCGCAAAGGTTACACTCAGGTACTTGTACGTTGGTTGCTGATGAATGAAGTCACCGTTCAGAAAATAACGCGTTTCATCTATTTTCTTTTTTTAGTGAAAGACACATGAACACATTTTTTAACGTTATGTTGCATTTTCCACTTCTCGCACCATTTCACAATTCAATTCTGGCAAAGTCGGCCTGCAATCCAATGAGGTCCTGTTCATTTTTTTTTTTTTGCATACAACAGAGTCGTCGGCAAATAACGTACTTCAGAGGATGTCCTGTCAGGAATGTTGTTGATGTAAACTAAGAACAGTAGCGGCCTCAGAACGAACCCCTGAGGGACACCCGATGTTACTTCTACCGTGAGTGAGTGATACCATTCAGATCAATTCACATTGTCGATGCTGTGACAGAAAACTGGCAATCCATTTTAGCACATTTTTATCAATATTTGCCATTTCAAGTTTGTGAAGAACGAAGGGGTGGGACACGGTATTAAACGCTTTTCTGAAATCTAAAAAAAAATGCAGTCAGTTCATCCATTATGGTCCACTTCAGTCACTAAATCTTGGTAGAATTCGATCAGTTGCGTTGTGCAAAACAGGCCCTTGCGGAAATCATGCTGAACATCGGCTAATAATTTGTGTTGGAATAGGTGCTTCATTATGTCTTTATACAGTATACATGTTCCAATAAGTCGCGAGGAATTGATGTTACATAAATGGGCCTATAATTGTTTGCCTCTTTCTTGGAGCCACCCTTGTAAATAGGAACCACAGAGGCCATTTTCCAGTCTTCAGGCAGAATTCCAGTAACGAGAGATTTGTTGTATATTAGATTAAGATAAGATGCAATCGGCTGGGCACAGCGCTTCAATAAGCGGAGGGAAATGTAATCTGGCCCAAGCGCATTAGTTTCATCTATGTTTTCTTTAACAGGGATTTGATACCATTGTCAGAAAGTTCAACCGGTAGCATTAATGATTTAGTTACTGAAGGGGCCTCAACCAGCACGGATAGTTTCCAAGTATCCTTGGCAGGTAAAAATCCGGAATGAAAGAAATCATTGAGACATGTTGCCTTATCAATGTCGCTGGACAGGATCTTATTGTCATGAACAATTTCATCCACTCCAGTTGGGTCAGCAACGCAGTTCCTTACGTATCTCTAAAAAAGGTTGGGGTTAGTTTTTATGCTTTCAGTCAGCCGACTGAAGTACTGATTCTTTGCGCTACGTTCTTTAGATTTATATTCATTGGTTACTTCCACTAACCTAAACTGAGTAAATTGTCCTGATATATACTTTGAGTTCTTTTAAGTGCCTTGTATACTCGTCGTCTTCTCGTTATTATTTTAAAAATCGCCGTTGACACCCATGGCTTCTTGAAGTTTTTGAATTTAGCCGCATTAGTGCTTGGTACATATACTTCTCCGTTAGTTCCGTAATTTTTGTCTTAAAGAGGGACCAAAGCTGTAAAACAACAAGGTTCTCACAATGACAATCAGAAACATACAAATGAGCAAATAATCTCTGTGAAATAGCAGAGTATATAATTACCCTTGTCATAAAAATAGACATTCCTAAATTGGCGAGGCTTTGGTTTTTTTTTATCTAATATTTGATTGTTGCTACAACAGCGAGATGATCGCTAATACCATGTCGCTACTACATTTGGCGAATTGCAAAAAAAAAGCAAGTCCAAAATGTTGTTTTCTTGTGGCCACACTAAGATGTTGAGTAAGATCAAATATGACACGTGAACGATGTTTTCCATGCTAGTGTTTTAGCGACAACCAGTCAAGGTGATACGCGTTCCATTGAGTAGATTAAAATCACCGGCAAGAATAAGCTGATCCGATGTCTTCGAAATTATGTCGTACAAACGCTGCAACACGGCTGGGTCAGAATTAGGCAGTCGATTAAATGTTCCGGCAATAAATTTCGTATTGTCGGTAAGGGTCGCCGTGCATCTGAGAGATTCTACGTCATCATGCCCGATATTAAGTTCCGATGAACGTAAAGAAGAGTGAACCAATAGAAACACCCCTCCACCTGTTCTTGCTCTATCATTTCGGTAAACGTTAAAGTGGCCAGGAAACACTTCACGATCACTGAGTGACGGCATATCAGCCGTCCCAAACACTATATCCGCCTTCGTCGATTCAATTAAGCCAGCGAATTCATTTATTTTATTCATAAGACTTCTACAACTTACAACAGCTGTTAGGTTGCGTAAAGATTAGACAGTCTTACATGTAAGGTGTCACTCAATTCTTTTGAGCAGGAACTACCTTTTCTTTGATTTTGTCCCGCCTAAAGACCTTACCATCCACAGTAAGTTTGTCAAAACTTAGCTTGACCTTACTCCCGCTGTAGTCGGCTTTTAGCATAGTTCCACAGTCTCTTTCGGATCTCTCGGATTTCTGGAGCATAGTCCTCCATCTTACACTGTAATCAGACCCTTTGAATTTTTTAGCATTTTGGAGAACATCCTTTTTTTTTGTTGGAGGCGAAGTTAACAGTAATTGGCCGGTTGTACTTTTTGTTAAACCAACCAATGCGGTGCATGTGCTCTTTACACTGACATCAGCTGCATTTCAAGACGAGTTAGGCAGATCAGTTCTTCAGACTGAGCCCACGTTTCTGCCTTATTGACAACCCCGTAAAAAACCAGGTTGGCCCTTGGACTTCTACTTTCCAGGTCGGTATCTTTCGTTTCCAATTTATGAACTTCCTTTTCGAGCTGTTCGTCCACAGTTCCATGTCGTTCTACTGCATCGTTAAGGATTTCAATCTGACCTTCAGCTTTACCAAATTTAACGTTTATTGCAGACAGCATTACTTCATGTTTTGGTAGTTTTTCCTGGATAGCATTGAGCTTCTACATCATGCTATTTTGACTTGCCTGCAAATTAATTATAGTTCACCTTCATTGGGGTAGCCAGGATTCATCTCCACATTACCAGAAAGGAGCAATAGTAAGATCAAATACACTAACCAATTAGCAAATAAACGAAGCTTCTTATAGCCAGCTTGTTCTTTCATGCGTTTGCTACAACAACAACAACCAGAGCATGTAGTCGTGGGAGGAGTCAGCAATGCATAAAATTTTCTACATACATGAAGAGGGTAGTGTTCACTAACCTGTAATACCAACAAAGGAGTTAGCTGCATGTCGGCCAGCGTGCCGGCTCCAAATAAAAAATGACGCCCACCATGAAGAGAACTTGGAACTAGTAGTGTTGCGCAAAGAGAATAACACGATAACTCCCACAGTAGCGCATCGTGTTCCTTCCTTTGTCCCGTGCTATGTGCAACACTTTTGTATATCTCATGTTATTTCTGAGAGTGGTGCGTATAATTTGCTCTTAAACCTTGATATTAAAAAGTCACCGAGACCCGATGGCATACCAATTGCATTTTTGAAGCACTATGCAGAATGGTGTGCTAAGTACTTTTGTGTTGTGTTCACCAGATCATAGAGCGATGGTTCCTTATCGGATGACTGGAGGACAGCCGAAAAACTTTTGCGCAAATCAGGCAAAAAAATCACACATTGAGAACTACCGACCCGTATCACTAACTTCTACGTCATGCAAAACTTTAGAACATATAATTCATACCACAAACCCGAGCTAACGGGGGAGTTTCGACTCCCTCCCACGCCTAGCCGTGCGTGGCTTTGCCGTGTCCGAGGAAAAGGGGATCCTGGGGGTTGAGCCGACGCTGGGTGATTGGACCGTTAAGGCCCCCCGGCAGAGGCAACACACCCCTTTGGCACCGGCTTCACGTAGACGGCACCCCTGAGCTGACCCACCCAGGGGAATCGGCAGTCGCCTTTTCCTATCTCTCTCTCCCTACATGTTCGTCTTTATCTCTTACTATTTATCTGTCCTGTCTTCTACTCTCTTCCGTTTACTTCCAAACTTCCTGGCGGCTAGGGTTAACCCTGTGCAAATAGCCTGCCTTGGTCTAGGCGCATTGGGTTATAGTGGCGTTGTACGGCTGGCGTCTGCAGGTTTCAGCATTTGTAACCTTGTAGCGTCCCCTCGTTGGGCTCCGTGGTGGGTGGCCGCCAACGCTGCTGAACAACAATAAGGAAGACATGCATGGAGCATTCCCACTACTGTCTGATCGTACCGGCTTAAAGTCGGTACGCACCGATGATCTCACCAGAGAAGGATTGGCCACCCTGGTGCAGTATCTGGCCACCCCCTCCCGTAGGCATTCGTCAATTAACTCACGGCCCTCAGTCCCCACCAGCTGCGGAGCAACTGACCACGGCGGCGGTCAGATCTGCAAAGCAGCAGAGGGTGCTAGGAATCTCTGGATACGGACAGGCCACCATTGGAACTTGAACTTAGCAATGTTTAACGTTAGGAACGTTATCTAGTGAGGGAAGTCTAGCTGTATTATTCGAGGAGCTAGAAGGCATTAAATGGGATATAATAGGGCTGAGTGAGGTTAGGAGGACAGATGAGGCCTATACTGTGCTACAGAATGGGCACGTCATTTGCTATCGGGGCTTGGCAGACAGAAGAGAACTGGGAGTAGGGTTCCTAATTCACAGAAACATAGCTGGCAACATAGAGGATTACTATAGCATTAATGAAAGGGTGGTAGGCATTGTAATTAAACTGAATAAAAGATACAAAATGAAGGTAGTACAGGCTTACGCGCCTACATCCAGCCATGATGACACTTCAGTTGTAAGCTTCTATGAAGACGTGGAATCGGCAATGAGTAAGGTGAAAACACAGTATACTATAGTAATGGGTGACTTTAATGCAAAGGTAGGGAAGAAGCAGGCTGGAGACCAGGCAGTAGGAGATTATGGCATCGGCACTAGAAATGCCAGAGGAGAGCTACTAGTAGAATTCGCAGAACGCAATAATCTGCGTATTTTGAATACCTTCTACCGAAAACGAGAAAACCGCAAGTGGACATGGAGGAGCCCTAATGGCGTAAGTAAGAACGAAATAGACTTTATAATGACTGCACACCCAGGAGTCGTGCAGGATGTGGAAGTGGTTGGCAAGGTAAGATGCAGTGACCATAGAATGGTACGGGCTCGAATCCGCCTAGACTTGAAAAAGGAACGACAGAAACTGATACGCAAGAAGCAAATCAATGAGCTAGCACTGAGAGGGAAAGTACAGGAATTCAGAGTGTCACTGCAGAACAGGTACTCTGCTCTTAGCGAGGAAACCAACCATAGCGTAGATACAATGAATGATAATCTGACGAGTATCATCACGGAGTGTGCAGTGGAAGTTGGAGGCAGGGTAGCTAGACAGGACACCGGCAAGCTTTCCCAGGAAACGAAGAACCTAATTAAGAAGCGTCAAATCATGAAAGTGTCAAGTACAGCAGACAAAATAGAACTGGCAGAGCTTTCGAAGCTGATTAATAGACGTAAAGTATGCGATGTAAGAAGGTATAACATGGAGAGAATTGAGCACGCTCTGAAAAACGGAGGAAGCGTCAAAGCAGTGAAGAGGAAACTTGGGATAGGCAAAAGGCGGATGTATGCACTAATGGACAAAGAAGGCAAATTAACTACCAATATGGATAGGATAGTTAAAATAGCGGAGGAGTTTTACAGAGATCTGTACAGTAGCCGAGACAACCACGACCTTAATACTATAAGAACTAGCAGTAACCCAGACGACACCCCACCGGTAATGATAGAAGAAGTCAGAAAAGCTTTGGAGAGCATGCACAGAGGCAAAGCTGCTGGTGAGGATCAAGTAACATCAGATCTGCTGAAAGATGGAGGACAGATTGTGTTAGAAAAACTAGCCACTCTATTTACGAGGTGTCTCCTGACGGGAAAAGTACCAGAGTCTTGGAAGAACGCTAACATCATCTTAATACATAAGAAAGGAGATGACAAGGACTTGAAGAATTACAGGCCGATCAGCTTGCTCTCTGTAGTATACAAGCTATTTACAAAGGTAATTGCTAGCAGAGTAAAGAAAACATTAGAATTCAATCAACTAAAGGAACAAGCAGGATTTAGAACAGGCTACTCAACAATTGACCACATTCATACTATCAATCAGGTAATAGAGAAATGCTCAGAGTATAACCAACCACTATACATAGCCTTTATAGATTACGAGAAGGCGTTTAATTCAGTAGAAATATCAGCCGTCATGCAGACACTGCGGAATCAGGGCGTAGATGAAATATATATAAACATTCTGGAAGAAATCTACAGGTGATCAACTACTACCATAGTGCTTCATAAAAAAAGCAACAGAATACCAATAAAGAAGGGTGTAAGGCAGGGGGACACAATCTCCCCAATGCTATTCACTGCGTGCTTACAGGACGTTTTCAGAAGCCTAGAATGGGAACAGTTAGGGATAAGAGTTAATGGAGAGTACCTCAGTAACCCGCGCTTCACCGATGACATTGCATTGCTGAGTAACTCAGGGGACGAATTGCAACTCATGATTACGGAGTTAGACAAGGAGAGCAGAAAGGTGGGTCTTAAAATGAATCTGCAGAAAACGAAAGTAATGTACAACAACCTCGGAAAGGAGCAGCGCTTTGCGATAGGTAATAGTGCACTTGAAGTTGTAAAAGACTGTCTACTTAGGGCAGGTAATAACCGCAGAGCCTAACCACGAGATTGAAGTAACTAGAAGAATAAGAATGGGGTGGAGCACATTCGGCAAGGCACTCTCAAATTATGACAAGTAGATTGCCACTGTCCCTCAAGAGGAAGGTATATAACAGCTGTATCTTGCCGGTACTTAGCTACAGAGCAGAAACCTGGAGACTCACAAAGAGGGTTCAACTTAAATTGAGGACGACGCAGCGAGCAATGGAAAGAAAAATGGTAGGTGTAACCTTAAAAGACAAGAAGAGAGCAGAGTGGATTAGGGGACAAACGGGAGTTAAGAATATCATAGCTGCAATAAAAAAGAGGAAATGGACATGGGCCGGGAATGTAGCACGTAGACAGGATAACCGCTGGTCATTAAGGGTCACCAACTGGATTCCCAGAGAAGGGAATCGGGGTAGGGGGAGACAGAAGGTTAGGTGGGCAGATGAGATTAAGAAGTTTGCGGGTATAAATTGGCAACAGCAAGCACAGGACCGGGTTAACTGGCGGAACATGGGAGAGGCCTTTGTCCTGCAGTGGACGTAGACAGGCTGATGATGATGATGATGTGCAACACTACTCGTCTTAATGAACCAACAAGCCCATGTCGAAACCCTTTTGACGAGGTGAAAATTTTCCACGTATAGGAACTACGAAGGTTTTACTCTTATCGTATTACTCTTAACGGGGCCTGATAACACTTTCACAATTATACCAACCGAATGGCTTTATTACAGGAATCTGTTTTATGAATCGACCCACCGCAAATATTTCCAGAATCAGTCACGTACGAGCGGATCTAGAGATTCGTCCCAGACTGTAATTGCTGTATTTCTTCTCTTGTCCCGACAAGCACGCTGGAAGCAAAGCTGAGAGGTACGGCGCAGGTGGAAGAAGTAACGTCACGACCTTCAGCGCTTCTTCGAGCGCACGGCTTACTTTGTGCATGACCGCGAGCATGTGGTGACCTCCTTCGGCGGTCGCGGTAGCTGTGCGGCTCACGATTCTCGCGACAACCAATGGCCGTGAATTCGGGCATGGGGCATCATTTGTAAAAAAGAGTAGAAAACAATTTTTAGCTGACCTCGAGAATTGTGAAGTCCAAATCGCGCGCTGTACTCTAGCGTTTGCCTCGCGTATTTCTCAGTAGCATCGAATACCGATCAGTAGAGTTTCCCGACCATGCTGAAGAGTTGTGGGTGCAAGAAGGGACTGTCTTTTCCCCCACATATCCCCTTCAGGCACAAATTATGATGCATCATCGATGAATGTGTCCGATTCACAAACAGAATTCCAACACACTCAGTATTACAATTCAAGAAAGAAAATGATGTGTTGTTTCATCAGAGTTTCAGCAACTAATTGTAAATTGTATGTAATAGAATACTTTTTTACGCAGTCAGTCATGTTTCATTTTGAGGGGGAAAAAAATAACAGGCTCCTAATGCGTGTGCAATTAGTTTTTCATTGCCTTAATTTCGAGAAAAGAAAAGTAATGCTTTTGACATTGGTTCTGGAACGCGCCATGTCGAACGGTTCATTGAACACTGTAGTGCCTCTACGAAACTGATTGGCTACGGCCATACGCAGCCTGACTGTGGTCAAGTCCTACCGACAATGCAGAAAGTTCTAGTTAATTTAATGAATGATGCATTCCGTCCTCTTTTGGCCTCACGTTGACAACCTAGTATAAACACATAGCGCACACGCACATAGCCACTGCAACTGAAGGGGACATACAAACTACTCTTACGGTGATATGAGGCGAGAATTTTCCCACACGAGACGATTTTCCCACTTGAAGGTATACGACATGATGATTTTCCCACATATACAATCCATTTATACGGGCCTACCGAGGTGAAGTTCTTCCCCCAAAAACAAACTATCCTTAATGGTAGGTATGATTTTGCTCTAAAAGAGTAGCATTTCTCATGACCCAAAAACTTCTGTGTCTATCTGTCTGTCTCTCAAAAACAAACTGTTCTTAAGGGTATCATTTGAAGATTTTTCCATGTAAATGACGAACACTTTCAAGAGTATAATACGATATTCAGAAGAATATATAAAGTGACACCAACAAAAAGTTGAAACCGATGGCTTTTATTGATGCATTCTGGTACACTAGGAGAAAAATCAACCGGGCCTGCAAAAAAAAAAAAAAAGACAAAAGCAGGAAGACGAGTTCCAAACACAACGAAGACAGAAAAAGACATCTACACCCGATTATCCCAAACTGCAAACTGTTACTGTGGATTGCCACAAAAGAATGCTGTACGTCAGATTAGGAAATGTGCTTAAGTGAGAACAGACATAAAAAAAAAAAAAAGGTACACGTTACGATTGCAAGCTACGTGAATGACTCTCCAAGTCTCTGCTTTAACCAGTGTCCACCTGATCTTCTGACATACAATACTTCCAGCACACAAGAAAAAACAAACTTCACGCATCTACTACAAGAGGCACACATAAAACTAGGAGAGAAATAACACTGCTAGCAGGGGCTGCATAAAGTTCACACACAAAAAGAAAGGTTAAAAAAACAGGCCATAAAAAAAGGTAGGAAGCACACAGCATGTTTGTCATACACTTGCCGGGAAATAGCATGGCAAAGGGCATAGGCTACACAAGCTGCTGCTGCTTATTACTCCACTTCAACTTCTTCCTTTTGCCAAAGCAATTCTGCAGCCTTTCAAAACACTTGTAGGGCAACTCCCACTAGCGGTGTCGAAAATCGAACAAAACACCAGGTTTCGCCACCTGTGAATAAGAGTCCCTCCCCCTCCCTGAGCACAGACAGTGGCGTCACTTACCAACGGCCACTGACAACTCTCCCTCCTCAGACAAACCTCCGAAGCAGACTCTGAAATGCGTAACCTCCTGTCGACGACATTTGTGCTCTTTCTATAAGCCAGGCTCGGCAGCGAATGCCGCTGGCAGAGGCGTATTATGCTAGTTGTTGCGACAGATGTCTAGCGTGCTCCATGGGTGCGAGAGGGAGGCTGTTGGGGAGGAGGACAGGAAGATGGCTACCAAGGTCATTGGCTGGGGCGTGCTGGCAGCCCCGGAGTCTGTTTCTTTCCCCGTGGCGGTCGCTTGTCGTACAGAGAGACTTGAGGAGAGCGTTCTGCTTTTAAAAGCCGGCGTAAGGAGTGTGTTGGTTGGCGGTGGTTGTCGTGGCGACGACATTACTGCGAGGCGCGCACACCGGGCCCTCCTCTTCTTCACCCTGTCATTTTCTTTTCTATCTTTTTTTTCTTTCCCCAGTAGGGGTCACTGCAGAGGGGGGCTGCCTTGTGTTTTGCTGTTGATCTCGGGTGCCATCGTTGTCGTCGTCTGCTGTCCCGCGTCGTCTGCTGGAGCCAGGAAATCCAGTTGCCCCCCACTCCCAGGGGGGGCTGATGTGGGTGGCGGATCACACCCAAGGCGTCCAGCCTTCGTACAGCAGTGCCAAGTTCTCCAGGCGTGTGGCCTCGCTGATGATGTGATCCACCTGTGAAAGAGAAGGGTGGAGACAACGTTCGCGAGAAAGCAATTTCTGAGAGGCCACACCCGTACGAACCCCATATATTGCGACCAAGGAACACTGGTGTATTCTGCCATCAAACCACATTAGATTGTCATGGGAACAATGAAAGTATACCATGGCATAAAGAGCTTGTTTAAGGGGAAGACGCGGGTCGAAAAGTCGGGGTTTTCCGGAAAATTTTTGCTTTTTTTTTTTCCGGCTGTATTGGCATCCTTGGAGTATAATCTATTACTTCTGAAAATATCAAGCTGAAATTCGCACGAGAAATTATCAAAAAATGCTTCCAAGTGGGCAGCGGTGACGCGAGAAATGCGCGAAAGTCGCGAAAAACGGCGAAGTTCGCGTCGTCTTGTCGCGAAAACGACGCGTTGGCCGCCATTTGCAATCGTGCACGCATGCTGCGAAGGCCGTATCCTTCATAATCCACTAGTAGCCAGTCTCGTGCCTTCACGCAGAATAAACAAAAAACGAGAAAAACAACGCGTACGTCACGCGTTTTGAATATCGCGGCACACAGCGCGAGGCCGCCATTGGACGGCGGTGCGCTCCACGCTCCTCCCCCTCCTATCTCTCCGGCAAAAGAGCGAAGCCTCGGACGTCGCGATCGAGTTTTTCTGCGTTTCTCTGCATTTTTGCGTCATGGCAAGCCCGAAGAAGTGCAGTTCAGATAATCGAAAGTTCAGAACTCGCCACAAGTATCGAGGGAAACGGCGTCGGACGCTTCGCAAAGCGACAGCGAACGACGATGTCGCCCCCGACCAACGCCCCGACGCTCCGACTTCGGATAGGCCTAACACCGTCACCGAACCCAGCGACAGTGGTTGTGAAATAGCCGCTGCCGTGGAATTCGTCAGTGCATCCCAAAGGAAGATTGGATTCTTCGAGAGTGAACGTAGACCGGTAGATGCTGCTACTGCGAACATGCTGCTTTGCGAAATCGATGCGCTGACGGCACTTGTGGCGGGTGCGCAATGCCCAACCTACCGCGAACGGAAGCTCGGCGTGCGAGAGGCAGCTGTAAAGCGCAAAGGACTTTCGGAATTCCTCGAACTGTGCTGTCAAAATTCTGATTGCCCTGAATCTGCACTTTCGTTCACGCACACGTCGAGACGTACTGCTTCGGCTGGGGACCAAGGAACGAGCGCTCGTTTTGACAGCGGCAGCTCGCGTGACAGCTTTGCTGTAAACGTGAAGGCAGTTCTGGCAGCATGCGCTATAGGCGCAGGCCACGACCAACTTTCACGATTTTGTGCGATTCTCGGTCTTCTGAGCCCGATGCATCACAAGACATTCAACGGCATTTGCAAGAAGCTCCATGGTGCGGCGATGACGGCAGTGAGCAAAAACTTGCACCAGGCACGAAACATCACGAAGGACGCAGTCGGCGGCAGAGATGTGCCAGTCATGTTTGATGGCACCTGGCAGAAAAGAGGTCATAAAAGCCACAATGGAGTGGGCACAGTCGTGTCCCTGGACACGGGGCTCTGCCTCGATTTTGAAGTTTTTTCGAACTACTGCCATGCTTGCAGTATACACAGGGACCTTGGGGAGGATGAAGAGATATGGCGAGCTTTTCATCTTCCAGTTTGCCAAAAAAACACTGACTGCTCATCCCATGCAATGGAACCTGCGGCAGCTGTCAATATATGGCAGGGGACCTTGTCTTATGAAACTCCACTGCGATTCACCAGCTTCCTAAGTGATGGTGACAGCAAGGCCTACACTGCAGTCTGCGAGGCAAATGTGTACTGTGACACCCCCATTGACAAAGAAGAGTGCACGAACCACGTTGCAAAGCGCTTGGGAACTGCCCTACGGAAATTGGCAACGCCACTGCCACGAGGCGAAAAAACTGAAAGATGCGACAATAATAAAACTACAAACATATTACAAGATCGCCATCACGAGCAACAAGGACAGTGTCCGAAATATGTACACTGCCATTTGGGCATCGTATTTTCATTGCTGCTCCAGTGATGGTGCCAGTAGCCACAACTTTTGCCCCGCGGGACCAAATTCGTGGTGCAAGCACAAGCGTGCGGAAGCACTGGGGGAGCCTGCACCACGCCACACCCCACTGTTGACGAAGGCTCAAGGATTGGCAATTATGCCTATCTACAAGCGCCTTACAGAGGAGAAACTCCTTATTCGGTGCCTTCATGGCAAGACACAGAATGCAGCCGAATCGCTGAACAGCAAGATATGGCTGCTACGTCCAAAAACAAAGTTCGCCTCCAGAACAACTGTGGAGACAGCCACCGCTCTTGCTGTACTCTGGTACAACAAAGGCCACAGGGGCTTTGAAGAAGTGCTCGAAGGCATTGGAATTCTCCCCTCACAAGATCTGGCCACACATGGTGACCACTGTGACGTCATGCGCATCAGGAAGATGAACCTGAAGCAAACTGCAGAAGCGAGGGCACACCGTCGCAACACAGCGAAGAGAGCTCGTGTTGAGGACACTGACCGCAAGAGCCGTGAAGGACCAAGCTATGATGCAGGGGACTTCTAGACACTTGCAGTGCATTCAAGGCAAGGTACTTTTCATTGTGCCCCAATTTGATGCAAAAAGAATGATTTCCTAATAAATGCCAACTTTGTGAACTTTCAAACTTGTTTTTCTCATTTTCATTTTTTCTGACAGTTTCACGTTTTCCGGGCAGCCTTTTAGAAACTTATATTCATTGTATAGTAAGGAAACTTGGCACACATATTCTTCAACACTTGCAGAATGCAAATATCTACTCTAAATTGCAATGCCTACCAGCATTAGTTGTGAAAATATTAGCTTATTGTTTCAAGGGAGATTGAAAATAATAAGTCATTCAATACAATTTTTTTTTTCTTGGTTCCAATATTTCTGTGACATATCTATATAGATATTTGCACTTTTCAATCTACCAAGAGTCAAATAAGGTCAGACGCAGTGCTTTTACTGAAAGTTTAGTACATAAAAGAGTGCCCGCAAAAAATGTAACTTTTTGCTATTGTTTATGGCATAACTCAATAATTATAGCAGCTACACAAAAAATGATTGCATGTTTGAAATCTGCATGAAAAACTATACTAATAACAAACTTTTCAAGTCTCTATTACTAGAAATAAAAAAAAAAACCTTTTCGAGGAGCGTCTCCCCTTAACAACGAAAGTTGTTATGAGATCACAACCCGGGTCACGTGCAGTTGTCTGCGGCCCCCACCGGTGTGAGTAACCACATCGCGCTAAATTAGAAAAAAAAACTTAACACCAATGACACAGTGAGGCTCAAACCTGGGTCCACTGGGTGCCAGCCCAGTATTCTGCCACTGAGCCACGCTGGCGCTTGGGACTTGTTGGAAAACTTGTCTAAGGCAGGCTTGATGGCGGGAAAGCAGTCGCGTTAATATGAATAATAAAGCGTTTTAGAACAGAAAAAGAACAACGAGGCGTCACACAATGTGAATAGTGTAACAAGTAGGTCGTCAAATGCTCCAATTCATTAAAAAAGCTTTAACTGTGGCGCATACCCACTTCACGCATAATTCTCTATCGTCGTCAGCCACTGCATGCACCATTGGCACAAAATCCCTTGCAAGTGTTCAGCGGATACCACACTTCTCAGAAGAATGACGAAAAATAGCATAGCGAACGTTAGCCTACTACCCAAAAAAATTTTATTATTAATGCCCTAGTGGGTATCAAACAAGTGTGCTTGCAGCAGTTACCCAATGAGTGTTTTAGAAGACTCTGAAAGGCCGCCATTCTAGCTTTCGCTGTGACTGTGCTGCGCTTTGTGTGCAGGCCTGGCTTTTTTTTTTTTTTTTTCAATGAAGGAGCTCTGGCACGAAAATTTGAATACAATATGACTGTTATATTGCATTGCTGGGATCAAATGAATCATCTGTACAATATCAGCCACAAACACAGCTGAAAATGTATTCTAATTAAGTTTCGAGGTCTGTGCGACTATACGAGCTGAATGTAGTACCAATCAATGCACTCATAGCAAGTGATGCATGGCAGCTGTTATCACCTGCTCGGCGACGCTGGAGCGCTTGGTGCTGTCAGGGTCACGACCGTCCAACTTCATCTTCACCCTCCGCCACACTCCCACTGCATAACTGTTGCGCTCTTGCAAAGCTGCACAGAGAGTGGAGCCAATCAATTTCCGCACACAACGTGAGGGCAAATAGCACAGATTAGCTGGTCTTGTCGAGAGGCCAGAGAAAACGGAGGAACAAAGCTAAATGTACAAGATCAGCAAATTCTGCTTGAATATATTCATGATTAAGAGTGATGCATGGAGCTGTGTTCGGTGTGTAGTAACAATGTCTCCGGATTTGAAGGAAATTCCCAGTACTGCATGGCAGTCCGAACGTGTTTGTGTAGATGCCAATCTATGTCCAGCAGAATCTCGGTGATACGACACTCAAAGGGTAGTGAAAATATTCGCATGACCCTAAATTTCGTATCATCAAAGGGGAATGACGAGAAAAATCAACTGAAAATGGCATTCTTCAGTTTTCGTAGCACGTTATTCCAGCATTACAGACAAGTGCTTCGACAAAGTGACGAGTTTGTACGCGCAGTCGAATAAATTTAAAAACGACCCCAATCACACCCGATCCCGTGTCTGCACCACGGCAACTCGACCTTTATATGGCGTTTTCTCTTACCACTACTCTTCGTCAAAAAGGAAAATGATCTCTGTAACCACTGCAGCTATCATGTCCAAAATTTTGTGCATTCTTTCTGAATAGGGTGTGCCCATTTTGAACCAAGATAATAGTGTTGCCACCATAATCGTATTTTTACAAAAGTTCTTTTTATAAGAAAAAAGTTTTATAGTTCTTGTCATCAAACATCTAAATATTTAACTAAAGATTGGGCATGCCAACAAATATTATTTTGGTTCAGGAGAATACATTGGGCACATGTAATAACCAGAAGAGATCTCACTATTTTACATGCAAAATCGTTTTCACAAATGTTCCTTAAAGAAAAAAGAAATAGTCAAATTATATATTTTTATTATTTTCAGAAATAGCTGTGTATTTTCTTGGCAAATTCACAGGACATCTAGTAACATGTCCATTCAAGCTACTAGCAAAATTTTGCGGAGTTTGCTTTAAACGGAACCGAGCAATGGGCAGCAGTAGTTGCACACCCGTCTTTGCTGTCCAAGCCCCTCTTAAAAATTAGTGAAATCTGTTTTCTAATCGCAACGTTGGCACAGAAAATTTATGCTTGCATAAATGACTTGCGTATGTTTTTCTCACCTACATGTCAACGAACCATTAAGAGATAGTACAGCTGGCTGTGCGGACACTCTGCTTCGCATGAGTCCACTCTACCACAGTCGCAAGTCGAAAATGACAGGAACGCTGAAATGTTTCATGCCTTTTCAAGACTTTACTGCCTTTACTCTACCACTTGGTTAGTCGCATACCATCGGAGTGCATAGTAGCTATCGATGACCGCTTTCATAACGAACACACTTCTGTGCACTCCATATGAAGTTAACAGTATAACATCATTACTCGTGTAATGAACGGACTCTCATAATAAATGCACCCCCCAACTTCAGTCGTCAAATTCTGGATTTTTTTCCCCTCGCAAAATAAACGCACCCCCTACACTCATCTGCTGCGGTCCTGCTAACCGACACCTGGTGCCTCCTTGCCCATTGGATCTCTTCAGTTCTTTATTATTATGTTAACCCCTCTTGGCCACCTCGACTCACCCCCCCCCCCCCTCCTCCGCATTGTTTTTCTTTCTATCTGCACGTGGCACGTCCCCAGTCTTTTTTAATTATCTATGTGCCACAGAGCGGGTTCCACAAATGGGGCGGCCTTAGAGACATCGCAGCTGACAAGCACACAGCAAGCAAAGGTCACGAAACTGCCCGCGCCAACCAACGATCGCTTCCTGCAAATACGAAAATTTATGGCCCAACCACATGCACGTGATTTTCAATCTTGCCGCAAAGTTAGCAAAGTGCGTCGTAGCTTCTGGGCGCTCCTCAAGATCACAGCAGATACCACTGTTGCTCTTAAACGATTGCGAGAAAAGTTAGCAGCAAAACATTTTTATGGCGCGCGCGGGTGGCAGCGCGGGGACAGCTAGCAGAAAATTGTGCCATCAACCCCCGAAAATGTGTGAGGTACGTCAAAAAAAAAAAAAAAAAGCTGTTTTTGAAAGTGTACGCGTATGTCAATTGCAAAAGACTAAGCAATTCAACTTTTTTTTTTTGCATTATCGCATTTCTTGCACATCCCAAAAAGTTTTTGTAAAATTTGCACCACATAATAAACGCACCCCCAACATTGCTCCGATATTTCGAGAAAAACATTGGGTTGATTACGCAAGTAAATACTGTAGTTCCTTTTCAATCTTAGTGGGAAAGATGCGCACATGCCTTCAGTCCATTGTTGCCATCTATGAATGCGTCTTCCGTGGCTTTGTTTGCCATGGTTGTTGCAAAAAGCAGTGCTTTGGCTTCGTGAAGAGATGTGCATTTTATCATCACCATACACGATAGCTTCAAAAAAGACCGTGGTTTCGCCAAGCAGTTGTGGCAAACGATAAGCGCAGTTTGGAGTGCGTGTGTGTGCTGGTCATGCATGTACTTTCAAAGCTTCCAGTGCATGCTGCTCTCGGCCGTCCCTCCACGATTTCGGTATTAAAGTTCGTATCGCCTGTCATGATGCAGCAAAGTGTTCAGAGGAATCTAAATTTCGTCCCACTGGACACAATAGAATTCGGCCGGGGAATTCAACAAATTCATACTAGACCAATATTTGTATCAGTTGGGCTCATACCACAAAGATTTTAAGATGTATTTTTAGGAGCGAAGCACCTCAGGCCCGCGCTCCGCCACCGCCGTTGCCGAAGCTGCCTGCACCGGGCAAGCGCGCGGAGCAAAACAGCAGGAGCGCTCCTGACACGTGGCTCGCACTGCACCGCCAGCGCGCGCCGTGCACTCACTCGATTAGTCGTTCTTGCCACCGAGCGCAGCAGATGCCTCTCTCCACCCGCTTCCCACCCTACATAATTCATGAAAGACAGCAGCGACATCAGGCGCGTAGCCGTTTGCGTCCTATTTATAAGAAGCTTCGCTCTTCGGTTATATTTGCACATGAAACAAGTGCTAGTTTTTGTTTTTGAAGACGATCAGTTGGGACAGACAATGACATATCCTCTGAAATGTCCGATGTTCATGCGATGACAACCACTTTTACCTTTTCCTGTTCTCGGGTCCTTTGCCACTTTCCGGTCGGGCGTCTGCTCGACACTCTTGTTGACAGTGTGGTTCTTTGGCGAGTCAAGGCCATCTGGAAAAAAAAAAAGAAGGCAATTAGAAAGGGAAGATACAGTCAGAGTTGCAATCTGCATTTTCTTGGCACTTAGGTGCTTTTTTTTTAAATTTATTAAAGTGACTGGCACAGTATAGTTACCCCATCAATTATCCAAGCTTTGTTACATTCAAAGAAAATTGAAATATATTTCAGTTTTCTTTTCTACATCACTTTTGCAGTTTTCAGAATTCTACCGATCTGCGATTTCAAAACGTTTTCACAGGAAACTGAGTATTTTATGCGCTGCACAAACTGGTGGTACAATGCACTTTTTTAATGAACTATTGTCTTTAATAACCCAATGCTCTACAAAGTGACCCTAAGCTACCATCAGTGAAACTGCCCAATCAAGATGGAGATGCAACATAAAAAGTGTGCAATCAAGGCTTCCTGTAACAAGACATTTTGGATAAACATATCTCCATTACACCATAACAACAAAAGGAAAGGATCGGAGGCTCGCTCCCTGCCAGACACAACGCAATGACTGAGCATTTTTATGAAAAACTGAGTTACGGGTAATTAAAAACACAGGAGTCTTGTGCTAAAGTTGCATTGTGAATTAAGCTGTAAGATGACAATAATTGTGGCTTTTACAATGCTCTTATGCAAAATAAGTACAGGCCTTACATACGTATCAAGAAAATAAAAGTGCATTGATGTATAGATAATTGATACACTCAACTCTCATTATAACAAAGTCACAACAATAAAGATTCTTCATTATATCCAAAAACTCATTATAAACAATTATTCATAACATTGTATCTATCACAAAGCTATTCTTCACTTACTTCGTTATAACCAGTAATTCGTTATATCCAAATTTGTTATATCGAGGTTTGAGTATAGGTTTGATAATATAGAGTTCAGTTAATTTTGACTTTTTTTTTGGGTCTCGTGAAATCTGTTGATTAGCTCTTACTGTATATTGAAGTTTGGATATTTTATTCACGGGTGGTAGTTTGGTGTTGGTGAAGACAACGACAACAAAGAAATGGAGACACCAGACACAGCGTCTCTTCCTTTCATCGTCCTCATCTCGACCAGCTCTGAGCTACGGCGTGTCAGCCCGTATGAGCACACTTGACTGCATTATGCAGAATGGCAAACAAACCACAAGTGCTTAAGTGCTTTTCACCTGCCTTCCTGTTGCCCTCTCGCAATGACAGTGGCGGTCCCGCTGTACTCACCCTGAGCGTTAGCCAGCTCCGTGAGCCCATCGTAGACGCGAGGGTACCATGGCGATGAGCTCAGAGAGGGCCTTCTGGGCGCTCTCATTAGGCGTCGCATCGGGGGCCAGCAAAGTCCTCACCAGTTCAGATGCACGCTCGGAGAACTGGAATTCCCAAAGAATGATGAAAGAGAAAAAGCGATCAAGATAAAGTGCAGAGAACTAAGAGATAAGAGAGTACAAGGACATACCACATACTATGCCGACAATATTTTCACGACATAGCCTACACAATATGAAGGCATGTGCTCTGAAAGTTCTACAATCTTCAGCAGTGTAGAAAGGGCAAGGTTCGGAGGTGCACAGCATAGCACTTCAAGATTGTTCTTTATTGCAATAAACGGCCTTGTCCAATAGCCCAGTAGCAACAGTTGCTGGTTCCTTTGTAAACTGACCAACGAATGGAACATGGTGTAGGCGAACTGATGTAGCACTTGCCCACATCACTGACCAGCCACTGTGTGCACCTTGACCACTCCATATGCTCTTTTTTATTGTCGCAATAGACCGGTCAGTGAAGATCGACTGAATAATTTATCGTGCCATCCACTTTCAAAAGGGACGCTGGGGCCGAAAGTGCATTAGTGTGGGAGCTAAAGTAAATTTTTAGTACAACCCGACATTCTTTATGTGTAGCTAAACCTAATTGGGCACAATGCGCCTTCATTGTGTCTTCTTCCGAACACGCCAGCCATGTCCGATATGTGAACCCGTAAGATTTAACCATACCCTATATATATTTGTGTGTGCCTTTGTGTGCATGTACTGTATTTACACAATTGTAGGTGGACCATTTTTTTCTTCATATGAAATCCGAAACTGGAAAGGGGGGGGGGGGAGTCGACCTAGAATCAAAAACGAGTTTTGGTTGCAAATACTTTCTGAAAATGATCTCTGCGCATCTTTCAAGTACTGCTGTGAAGCTACCTTTGCACATCTGTGGGTTTACAAAAAAAAAAAAAAAAACAATGTGCTCGTGCTCCCTTTTCTCTTTTTTTTTTAATGCCATGCAATTTTTCGGGGGTCGACCTACATTAGACTCGACTTCGTGTAAATGTGGCATGTTATGCAAGCAAAATTGAAAAATCTGGGAGGGGGAGTGAACCACCCAAACTGGCGTTGGCTAAGCTTTGGGTTGTACCATGGTGGTACTACAGCTTCACGGAGTGCCACGCCTGGTGCAAGAGCTCACCTGCCGGTATGTGGCTAGATACTCCTGCACGGCCATGTCCTCCTGTCGTGCCAAAGACTTGAGCAGCGAGCGCAGCTCGGACAGAAGCTCGTGGTGCTTGCCCAACACGTCAGCGCGCAACGCCGACACCTGCGTCGAGCAGAAGCAATCCCATTATAGATACAGAAAGAGGCAACCATGTGTTGGAGAACTTTGGCTTCGTCTGCAAGAGATTCTGTGGAGAGATGCATGAAATGATATAGATGTTGCAAGAGATGCATGAAATAATATAGCATAGCGTAGTAATACATGCATATACGGTCGAATCTCATTAATTCAAACACGCTTAATTTGACCTTATGGTTAATTAGAACTGACGCTGTGTCGCGCGCTGTGGTGCGCGACAGGCCTAACTCCGAACGGCGGAGCTCACGGATGTGGAGATTGTCGCCGAAGCTACTGCTGAGCAGCCAAATGAAGACTCTGCCGAGGTGGATCCCGCAAGCGCTGATGGTGTCCCGCTCCCAACAACAGCTGAGGTCGTAGCTGCCTTGGCCCTTATGCGCCGCCACTGCGGCGCGATTGAAGGCAACGGCCTATCACTTATGGATCGCCTGGACTATATTGAGGACGCAGTCGACAAACACGCCATGGCCAACAAAAAGCAGGCTACTCTTTTTCAATATTTTAAACCAACACAATAAATACTATGTTTAAATCTTCAAGTGAGTATTGACTGCACCACGCTTGAACGGTTCGTTGGTTGTTTTCAGCAAGCTGTTGACGCATATTTTTCGTGATTTTTTATATCGAATTCTGGATATATCGAATAATTTCGCGATCGCCGCGCCGTTCGATATATCGAGGTTCGACTGTATAACAATTTATTTTTTGAAAAAATCTGTGATCGCGGTCTGCCTTCTTTCCTTGAAGGCAACAGCCAGCACTTTTTGCTGTAACGAGCGAATTTGGCAGAAGGCCTCTTCTCCACCTTCTTCAAAACCTAAGAAAAGACGGGCGGCATTCAGTCCGGCAATGACTTCCACAGCAGAGGGCCACACTGATGCTTCGTCTTAATCATCGTCACTCGGCAGCGAGAGGTTCTGCACTTCCCACCTGACATATTATGTCGTCATCCGTGAGTGCACCACACACCACTGCACTTGAGTCCACTTTGACGTAGTTCGCAAAGCAGACGTCTTCCAAAACGTCCACCATGGGGGCGGTGACGCCGTGTTCGAACACTGGTGGCTCGTCAGCTTGCAGAGCTTCAGCGCTGAAGCCACAGTGGCGAAAGCAATTTGCTATCGTAAGCGCTGTCACTTGCTCCCAAGCATGCACAAGCATGTGCAATGCACTTAGGAGCGTCACTTGGTAGTTATTGCACAAAAAACTTCGTTCCAACATATGACGCCGATAAAATGATTTTAAATTTCTAATTATACCCTAATCCATGGGCTGCAGTACCGCTGTCGTGTTTGCTGGAAGGAAGGCCAGCTCAATGGCCTTCGTCTCAACGTTGACTTTATGAGCCGAACAGTTGTCCACAAGAAGCAGGACTTTGCGGCCACAGCGTTCGAACTTTTTGTCAAGATTCCCCAGCCACCTCACGAACAATTACCACGTCATCCAGGCCTTTTTGTTAGCCGCGTAGTCTGATGGGAGGGACCGGATGTTCTTGAAGCAACGAGGACTTCTCAATTTGCCTATCACAAACAGAGGCAACTTCTCGGTCCCGACCATGTTCGCAGCAACCATCACAGTTATCCATTCTTTACTTTTCTTCCATCCCGTGCACTTGTCGCCTTTATACATGATAGTTTTGGCGGGCAGCAATTTAAAAAATAAGGCAGTTTCATCCGCATTAAATATGTCCTGTGGAGAATACTTCTCCACGTAGCCTCGAAGCACTTCGGAGCGCCAACCTTCACACGTTCCCATGTTGACGGCGTTCATTTCACCCGACACAGCATGAAAAACGAAATTGTAGTGCTCGCGAAAACGGTGCAACCACCCATCTGAAGCAGCGAAGTTGTCATAGTCTAGCTGCAGGGCGAAGTCCGCCGCATTTGCCAGTATGACTGGGCCACTCAGTGGTATGCCCTGCGAACGCATTTCCTTTACCCAAATGAGAAGCGCTTTCTCGAGGTCAGGGTACTTTGCAGGCCGCAACTTCCTCTTTTTGCTCGCAACTTCTGCCTCTAAGGCGTCTTCAATAGTCCTATTTTTTACATAAGTAAATAGCATCGTTTTTGGTATCCCATGCTTTTTCGGGATATCTTGCCTAGGCAAGGGTCCGGCATCCACGTCCCGCAGGTTATCAGCTTTCTCTTGACGCGTTTTGACACGGTATTTGATGCGGAAACACGCCATCAAGTCGGAGCAGCAGAATCGCGGCTGACAGGAAGCTACTACCAGCGCTACCGCAACAAACGTTAGCTGAGGCCTAACACCAACACAAAGAATCGCGACAGTCTGAAGCTACTCCTAGCACCAACAATCGAGGTGTACGACGCACGCCCGAGACAGAGACTGCAGAGAAGGCTCGGCGAAGCTACAACGCAGCCGATTTGCTATGTGCTGATCATGCCATCTGTCGTCTAGCAGCGCAGATATTCAACGCAGGATATTCAACGGCTCCGAGATTGGTGCTTAAAAAAAAAAAAAAATCTTGGAGGTTACTTAGGACGGAGAGCAGGCAGCCGCCGAGAGAGAGAGAGATTGTGAGGGGGGGGGGGGCTGAAGAGTAAGTGGTGCTATTTTCTGCACTCTGGCCTCCGTGCCAGCTTCTCAGTTTTTCTCTCCGCTCCCTGTCTACGCTGCCTCGTAACTCAACAGCCGCCCTATCGAGCGACTAGCCAAGCCGCCGGCGCAGTGGCATGTAGATCGAATTATCCGTGGTGGAACGTACTTATGTTCGAATTAACAGGCTTTTTTATTGATAGGCTTGTATGGAGCTTGGCTGGACCATAACTTACAGTTCGAATTATCCATGAATTCGAATTATTGAAGTTCGAATGAACGAGCTTTCACTGTATTCACTTCCCGGGCACAAATTTGCCCACGAAGGAGTTTCGTCTTTAATTAACAGCCCTACTACTGCCTTCTTTATCTTCACTACCTCGTGACAACATTCTTTTGTTTGTGTGTCTCATTTCATTTGTGCCTGTCCCAGGTTCCTGTTGGCTGGAGTTGGTTTGATGACACTTTTGAAAACATTTCCATGTGCACTTTGTCTTCTCGCCTTTTGTTTTCTCGTCCATTGTGTACACACCAAAATGTTTCCGAGAATGTCATCGTACGAGAAGCATTATACGCAATGGAGCTCTCACCTGGTTTTGCAGGGCTTCCTTGGCGGCGTCTCGGCTGGTCTTGGCCTGCTCCAGCTGTTCCCGGCAGGCACCGAGCGCCACCTAGAAGTAGCGCATGGCCCAATGTTAACTGATTATACGGGTATCCTAAACTTCGGCTGGGTACCTATGTGCCCATATTCTAAGTCTGTCTGTCCTAATTACAAACTGTGGAGGGGCGTGGTACATTGAAATGCAGTCACAAATTGATGCTTCGGATGTTGACAGTAGCGGAAAAACACCTCAACCAATTCACTGAGGAAAAACAACAACAACAAGAACACACAGGCTTATAGCAACAACAAGCTTTACAGTGCAGCAGCAGTGATGAATGCAAGCGAACTGCCCTCTCCTTACTGATGTACTTTGTAAATGGCTTGTTCTTGGCCTGAATACATGAACAACATTGGGTCGTTGAATGCCTTCCAGAAATATACAAATAGAATGGCAGTTCAGTGACATTTCACTTCTTTTTGTTGTTCTGTCAGTGCATCTTTGTAAACATTGCAAGTGACGCTAGCCAAAGTTGTCACCAGCAATTTCTCTCCAAGAGATTAAGTACCCCGCCGCGGTGGTCTAGAGGCTAAGGTACTCGGCTGCTGACCCGCAGGTCGCGGGATCGAATCCCGGCTGCGGCGGCTGTATTTCCGATGGAGGCGGAATTGTTGTAGGCCCGTGTGCTCAGATTTGGGCGCACGTTAAAGAACCCCAGGTGGGCGAAATTTCCGGAGCCCTCCACTACGGCGTCTCTCATAATCATATGGTGGTTTTGGGACGTTAAACCCCACATATCAATCAATCAAATCATCCAAGAGATTAAGTGGTCCCAACCATAGATTGTCAAAAATGTAGAGCTCATTCAGACTCGCAAAAAAAAAAAATGCATCTTGGGCTTAAGAATCGCTCGACACTAACCTCAACAAAATTTTTTTTTACTGGATTCACCAGTCTCAGGCTGACTGTACTCTTCCTTAACCAGATTCACTCGGACTCAAACTCACCACCACATTACTCAGCTGGGCTCACTCGGATTCATACTTGCAGCTTAATCCGAGTCTGAAGCGGCTCTGAGCGAGTCAACTCACGAGTGAGTTTGCCGAGCTATGCTCCCCACACGCACCTTGTCGAGGAGCGAGCGCAGCCACTCGACACTGGCCTCGTTGGGCAGGGGTGCCGCCCCTTGCAGCTGCAGCAGCTGCTGCTCGGCGTGCGCTATGGGTGCGGCGTTTTCGGCCAGCATGCAGCTCTCCTGGCAGCGGTTGAGCAGGCCCAGCAGGCTCGAGTCCCACGCCAGGGTCTCGGTAGTGCGCGTGCGCAGGGCCTCGTGCAGCAGCAAGGCCTCGCTGGCGTCACACACCTCCATGGCCAAATCGCTCATCATCTGCACACGAATGCAGACACTGCCGTCACTACTGTGACAACTGAACCAATACACTTTTCAACAATGTTGCAGAGCTCAAAGATTGCTATATGTGAGCAAAGATATGGCAAAATTAATACTGTTCTAGTGCTTATGTTGTAGTGAATTGGCTACTACAGTCGACTCCTGGTAATTCGAAGTCGCTTAATTGGAAGTTTCGGTTAATTAGAAATGAGCAAGTGGTCCCATCAGTTTTGCATGCAATCGTATAGAAAAAAATGCTCGATAATTCGAAGTTAAAAACCCATAATATTGGTTAATTAGAAGTTTTTTCAATCGACAGTCTCGTCGCGACCGTAATTTTACAGTAAAATGGGGAACTTTTCATATGCCAAAACATCTGCCGGACCGCGCTGGTGTCTTCGCCATCACTACTATCCGCAGCGCCACAGATCTTGAAGCGGCATCGACTGACTCTTTAGTTAACTTTTGTCGAGACTCGAGTGTGTCACCTCGTCACCCGCGTGCTGGGTTGATTCCACACGTGTTTCCGCGCTTCTGATTTTGAGTGTTGTGGTGGTGACGTACGTTTGATAATGGCAACTCGTGGCCCTTACCGAACGCTAGACCTAGCGACGAATGTCGAAGTCTTGAAAGAAGTTGACCAGGGAGGCACCGCCAAACAAGACATTGCAAGAAAGTACGGCATTAAGCCTAACACGCTGTCGACTTTCATAAAGAATAAGCGCTCAATATTGGATGCGTTTGAAAGTGAAAAATTCAAGACATTGCGGAAGCGGATGCGCACCGGTGCCTACCCCGAGTTGGAGGAAGCATTGCTGATTTGGATCAGAGAGGCAGGAAACAACAAACTTCCTCTCAGTGGTGAAGTCGTCACGGCAAAAGCGTCATCGCTTGCTGAAATGTTGGGTATCAACGACTTCGCTGCTTCGGATGGGTGGCTTACGCGTTTCAAACATCGCCACGACTTCATTTTTAAAAGCGTGTGTGGGGAGAAGGCGTCAGTCGATGAGGAAACGTGCCTGACATGGAAAGCGGGCAAGCTTTGCGAGTACCTCGAAGAATACCAGCCGGCAGACATTTTTAATACAGACGAGACTGCGCTTTTTATCGGCTGCTACCGGACAAGACCCCGACATTTAAAGACGACGACTGTTCTGGAGGCAAAAGAAGCAAAGAGAGAGTGTCAGTGCTAGTCGCGGCAAACATGACTGGCACAGAACGGTGTCGCCTGCTTGTGATCGGGAAGGCTGCCAAGCCTAGGTGCTTTAAAGGCGTGAAGACACTTCCTGTGGATTATGCCTCGAACAGAAAGGCGTGGATGACATCGGATATATTTAAGGACTGGATCACCAAACTCGACCGCAATTTCGCGCAATCAAGCCGTAAGGTGTTGTTCCTTGTGGACCAATGTAGTTCCACATGAACGTACCTGCCTTGAGTGCCATCCGTCTTGTGTACCTGCCAGCAAACACGACGTCCGTGTTGCAGCCCATGGACCAGGGCATAATAAAAAATGTGAAGGTATTGTATAGGCAGCATCTCGTCGAGCGCATGCTTTTGTGCATGGACAACTCGTCGCAATATGAGGTGAGTTTGCTTAGTGCCATCAACATGCTAGCGCGAGCTTGGACCCGCGTGAAAGAAGAAACCATCGCCAATTGTTTCCGGGCCTGTGGTTTCATGGAAAACTCGGGGGATGCTTCACCTTGTGCGCCAGTGGAAGTGCAAAGAAATGAGTTCGACGACGGTAGCTTTCGCGCCGCTCTCGGTGACGTCCGTTTTGACGAGTATGTCGCTGTGGACAGCAACGTCAAAACATGCGGTCCACTAACGGACAGCGAAATCGTGCAGATGGTTCGGCCCCATGACTGCATTCCTGAAAATGATGATGATGACGACGACATCGGAAATGAGCCACCACCGAGGGCTGCCGATGTAGCTGCGGGTCTTGCTCTTGCGCAGCGGTTTTTTGTTGGAGAACACAACGCCGAAGAAGCACTTCGACACGTGTATTCCTTACAAAACTTGCTAGCCGCAACCAGATTCGGCAAGCAGAAGAAGATGACAGACTATTTTTCCTAAAAACTGTCGCGCTTTTAAACTAATAAAAGTGCCGTTTTTAGTGCTTTTTGCTTAATTCGAAGTTTGTTTAATTCGAAGTTTTTTGCGGTTCCCGTGAACTTCGTATTAACGGGAGTCGACTGTATTGTAGAGCTGTGTAAATAGCAAAGTTTTGGGTAGGAAGCAAAGTCGAATAAAAAATGTTGATTCCAATGACAAAGTCGGGGCAGCCGATAGACACTGCAAGCAAGCACGCGACCCTGGCGCAAAGCAATGCCTCCAAATCCACGACTGGAACACAATCCGCACTGCGGGAGCAAGCATGGGGAGCAGGGTAGAAGTGGAAATCCTTGAGATGTTCAGAATACCTTGCCTGTAGTTATACCATTCCTTTCTACCACTTCTGAATTCTGTTGAATTACCGCTTGAACGCGATAGTTTCAGTGTCGCTGTCACTGGCCGGTGAATTGAAACTTTCAGACTCCGAGCTCTTGCTGATTTGGCCAGGCGGCCATGTCGTCCACCATTACTGCCAGAATGCGACAGCAAAACAGGAACTTCGGCACATTTGCCAAATTGGTGGAAAAACCCTTCTGTTCTATTTGAGCTATCAGCATAATTCTTGTTTTTTTTGCCAGAAAAATAAATGCATGCAGTATGCAATATGCCTGTTTTGAAAGCAATATACAGATAAAAGGATTCTTAAATAGGGTCGCATGCATGACAGGTGAAGGTGGCTTTTTTTTTTCAGTGAACATTGATGTCCTTTAACTCATGCTGAAATTGACCCAGCAAATAGATTTATAGCATATTGCACTCTTTAAACATCCTACATTGTTCCTAGCCTGTCGCGTGACACTGTTTTGGTGCTTCCTGCTAAGATGCTAATTAGGCTCTAAACGAAGGACCCAGGTTATACATTGTGGATATCTTGGAAACTACTTGACCTATCAAAAATGTAATTACATATTTAGAATCTGCACGTATAAATAGATAAATTTTGAAAATATCTTTCAGATCTATACAGTCAAATCTCGATACGAACTCGTAGGGGCCGGAAAATTTGCTCAAATTAATAGAAGCTAAATAAATGGAGGGCTCTCCATGTAGTGGCACATGTGCATTGAGCTAACACACGAGGGGGGAAGTTTTAGAAGACTTACATTTATTCACAAATCACAGGACATTCGTTATTAATTGAAGTAATCGGTGATGCATATCTGCACATGTTTGCCTTTCAGCGAGCTTGCAAAGCATTTCTATTTTGGTTCAGAATTCTCCTGGAAAGAGAAGTTGCACGCGGAAATGTCCAGTGCCGGCACTTTCTAAAGACGACAACAACGACTGCGTAGCGGAGCCTCTCTGCTACGCAGCCGCAGCATGGTCAGCACGTGACGAGAAAGGAGGACATCACCATGCGGGAAGAATCAGATCGACATTTGAGAGAAAGCCAACAATCCACGGCAGCTTTTTTTTTTTTGCTCCTTCGCGCGCGCAGTTGAAAGGAGATGGGTTACGTGGCAAGGACGCGAAAGGGGGAAGCGTGGCACCGGTGCGTGAGCGACACCCTCCCCCCCCTTAAGGCCTTTGATAGTGCCTCTTTCCTTTCCTTCAACCACACATTCATTCAACCCAGCAACAGCTTTCTTTTTTTTTTCCTCTCTCTCTTCGCTCACGGCATCAGAAGGAGAAGGGTCTTAACGTGGCAGGGACGGAAAAGGGAGAAGCGTGGCACAGGCACGTCGCAGATCAGCATTTGAGAAAGAGCAAACATTCCACCGCAGCCTTTTCTTTCCTTTTCATTTCCTTTGCGCCCAGCGTTGAGGTGTCGCAGGTGCCGCCGCGGGATCGGGCGTGGTGCTGAAAGCACTTTCGGAGCGCACGGTATGTTCGAATTAACCGTCGCAAGTGCTTGCGCGTTCGAAATACCGGACTTTTTCGCCCATTAGATTACACATAGCTTTGACGGAACCTCATCATGAGTTCGAATTAACCGTAAGTTCGAATTAAGCGTGTTCGAATCAATGAGATTTGACTGTACATAAATAAAAAAAAAAGTTGCTCAAGTGTAGCCTCCCCCCCCCCCCCCCCCCCCCAAAGGGAGTCTACTGTAGTAGCTTCCAAAAGCTGGGGCTCCCCCCCACCCTCCTTCTTACACGCATCCATTCAGGGGTGCCCACTGCCCACTCACTTGGATGGTGTCGGTCCACTGGTCCAGCACGTGGGCAAAGGTGTCCCGCAAGTCGCCCAGAGCAGGGTTGGCCCCACCGGCCCACTTGAGCCGCTGCTCGATGGCCCCGCCACGGATAGGTGGGCCTCCTTGGCCTCGGACAGGGTGGCCACCAGAGAGGCCGCCACCTGCGCCGCCTTGCGCATCTCGGACAGAAGGCTCGCCCTAGCAGCACAGGAAGCAAAGCAGCACGCTTGTTTGCTATTGAAGGACTACCAGCACTGTGCAAGACTGGCAACTCGCAAGTTTGGGACTAGACTATTGACAATACACATCGCATTCTCATGTCGAAGGGGCCCTGCGACACATGCGCAAATGATAATAATCATCATCATCAGCCTGACTACGTCTAATGCAGGGTAAAGGCTTCTTCCATGTTCCTACAGTCAACCCAGTCTGCTGCCCCCAATAAATCCGTGTGGTTCAACCAATAAACTTCAGCTGATAGTCAGTATCGTGTAGCATCCGTTTTCTTTGCCTTCCATCCGCGTCTATCGCGCTGTTAGCCAAAATGAAACTAAGGCCTGCCCGCTTTTCCCGAAGCGATGTTCGCTCATAAAGGTGTCCAAGGCTCACCTGGCTGGCAGGGTGTGTCCACCAGGGTTGGGTAGGGCCTCCTCGTGCAGCCAATGGTGGGCAGCAAGACGCAGCTGGCAGCGGTGCAGCCGCACCCGCAGCACCCCCTCCGCCTGGTCCAGGCGGCGCAGGACGTCGCGGTGACGCTGTGCTGACTCCAGGGACCTGACGGCCAGCACCGCCTCACTGCTGGCCTCCCAGCCGTCCGACAGGGACTCCAGCGTGCGGCTGGCCGGGGTGTCCAGCAGCTGACTCTGACTGCCGCTGTGGGGCAGGGCCAGCACGGCACACAGGCACGCAGACAGGGCAAACGATGGCAGACCCAGCATCTGAAACAAGACAAGAGAGACTTAGCATAAGAAGTTATAAGAATAGCAGAAAAATGCATGCGCGATTTTTTTTCCATGATAGCAGCGCTCCTGTAACAAGGTAAAAAAAACCATAAAAACGAGACAATAGCAATTAAAACCAAATTAATAAAACCCTCACATATTCCCCATGTGCCAATAAGTGCATTAATTTTTGTTAAGAATGTATGATGCCAAAACAGTGGACACCACATTTGCACCTCCAGCTCCAGCAGCGTGCAACAGTTCAGGTGTTTGTAGCGCGGTCAATCGATGGCCCACAATCGAAACTCAACATTCAAAATGAAAAATATTTTGTCTTAGCCAGCAGCCAAGCACATCTATGTATAGAACCCATCGGGACGTAATCCTGGTTTCAGTAGTCCTTCCGGGGGCAGCGAGAAATGGATAAGACACTCAACATGCATACACGCACCTGAACTCGGTAGATGGTGCCAATGCAGTGCTTGACAGGCAGAAAGGCATGGTCTTCGGCCATACCCGTCAGCAGCGGTGGCGAGAAGATCTGGTGCATGCACTGCAGGCACTGCAGGAACATCACGTCCTTCAGGTATGCGTCCAGGGCGTCCACGTGCGGGGGCTGCACGGTAGGAACGCAACCACGCTATCGCCACTGCAACATGTCACATTTGGATGGTTCCTACCGGGTAATGACTGCCGTTCATAGCACTTTGAAGGCAATGTTACCTCTGACCTCTTAGTGCCACTGAAATGTGGTGCAGTTTTACTAACGCTATTACTGTTATCCGTACTGAAAACTTGGAAAGCAAGGCAAGTAATGTACATGAAGCACCATGCTGGTGTTTCATTTGATGACGACGACAATACACCTAAACCTCGATACAACGAACCCGGATATTACGAAATATCGCTTATAACGAAGTAAATGAATATTCTTGCAATAGATATAGTGTTAGGAGTATACATTTACAGTGAACTTTTGTTTATAACAAACTTGATTTGTTGTAAGACACAACTACGTTATGAGGTTTGAATGTATAACAATGCGTGAGTGCACCCTCACATTGCGTTGATACTAAGGTGAAAGGCAATAGTGCCGCCTGACCATGTGCCTAGCACCATATTAGGTAAACTTGTGCATGGACAGCGACAACGCAACACTGCTTACAAGTACTTCCGAAAAGCATGAGGAGCACGACTGTTACGTTGCGGCCAAAGTGGACTACAGCTTCGCAAAGGCCATAAAATGTGAAAAGGGCAGCACTCACGCAGAGCGAGTAGGAGTTCCACACTATGTCGACGCACTTCCATTCGAGACCTATGCCTTCCAGCAAGGCGTAGAATTTGGACAATTCAGTGGCAGTCTTGCCAAAAAGGCCGTGGAAACCTTGGACAAGCATCTTCCCAGGTGTCAGTCCTGAAAGCAATACACAAGAAATTGTAACTGCACTGCGAGCTTGTTTAGCAGCGGTTGTAGGGACTGTCACTGTAATGTGTTTCTTCGTCCTCCGCATGCTCAGTGTAAAAAAAAAAAAAAAGAACGATCAGCTGAGAATTCGAATTCCCTGCTAGAATCGTGAACGAAAGACCTCAGGCTGCGATGCTTCCGCTTCTGCGAGAGTTATGTGAGCAAATTCCCACACCTACTGGCAAAACAAGTGAACTGCCACTCACCAGTGTCGTCTGTCTTCAACAACTCGTCTAAAGCAACCTTGATGTCTTCCAGAGCTGGAGTTGGTTCGTACTGCAAAGGCAGGAGTCAAACGTCAGGCATGCCAACTGCCAAAAGTACGCCTGTAATGACTCTTGCCAATTTGTAGCACAGGTAATATTTGCATAGCGCTTGCATAAAGAAAACATCTATCCAACCATCTCATGAATTTCCCAAAGCCAAAAGGTGTGGATATTGAAGCTCAGATGAAACGACTATAGAACCACAATAGGGGTGGTGGCGTTGGCTTGCGTATCGAAGGATTTATTAACGATTCTAACTCAAGATCAGTTATTCAAGTCTAATGTTGGTTGAGGACAATAATTTCTGATGATCCTGAGGACTGCGCAGTTGCATCAAGTTTGTACAAGCCTCACCTCGCTCCTCCTTCCCAACGAAACCGGTCACAATACCTTGCAATCCCTACTGTGTGTAAAAGGAAAGTGAAGATTGAAAGAAAATTACATTTTTACTGGGCTTTCTTCTGTCATTGGTCTTTCTATATGTGCATGTGACCTTTGACACAAGTACACATCGAAAGCATTCCTCTCACTCACTTTCGCTCCTTTTGTGTAACCCAAAAATCGCAAACTGCAGTGAAAAGATGAATGGAGGAAAGACCTCTGGCTAAGATGAATAATTAGAATAACTTTTGGGGTTTTTCGTCCTAAAAACCATGATATGATTAAGAGAGGTACCATAACGCAGGGCTTCGAATATTTCGATCCCCTGGGGTTCCGCAACGTGCCCATAAATCTTAAAGCACACAGGACTCCAACATTTTGGCTCCATCGAAGTGCTGCCGGAGCAGCCAACACTGATTAAAAGTGATATCTAAGGCGGCAATTAGAATATAAAATTCACAGCACCACAACCATCTCTCTTCTAGAGGTCACTACTAAAATGTAGAGAAAAGTGTGAAGAGAAATGAGATAGAAGAGAAAAGAAATAGATAACAAAGAAAACCAGCTGAGGAAAAGAGTTCCAATATAGTAATAGCATTAGAATGCACTAGAATGCCCCACCACAAATTGGCATGCCACACATCTATGCCTGCAGCACTCACTGGGACACCGTCGGTCATCTTCTGGTGCAACTGCTGAGTCAGCTCCCCAATGAACTCCACGACACCCTGACCCCCGAGGGGTGGTTCGTGCATACTGGACACCAGGGCCAGCACACTCATCTCCATAGATCTCTTCAGAGCCTCGGGCAGAATGATGTTCTGGAAGTGCACCACCACGTCCTGCAAGCACACCACGGTTGCTATGATCGAAGAACTGCGTCGCTGCCGTTGCACTTAGCGCAACAATCCTCCACCTGCTGCCTTTCTCGAGTTCAAACGTACCTGCCATGCTGTCTCAAGAACTCAAGAAAAGTGCTGGTGTACAAAACTGGGCAAACTAAAGATTGATAGCAATTAAATTTTAAAGAACACATAAGGTTTTACGTAGTTATGCCAGGGAGTCGAAGCCAAACTGCATTGCTTCGGCGAAGTATTCAAGTTGGTATCGTCTGATGCAAGTGGCGTCAAAATCGATAGACCGGCTGATGTAACCAGCGCCAAAACCAGTGAGCGAGCTGTCTGATGCAACAGATGTCAGCCAAGGAATCAGCCTGATGCAATCCATGGATCTATCCATGGATGCAATCCACGGCAACAGTCTGATGCAATCCACAAGTAACGTTTGCGGCGCATCTGATGCAACGTGCAACAAGCCCCCTCTACCCACGGGTTCGATTCCAGCCAGCGACCAGTGGCTGGAATCGCTTCCCAGTTGGAGGCGTCGAAGTACTGGCTGATGCAAGGGATCCCAGAGGCTGAAAAAGAACCAAGCTGTGCGAAGATGGGAGAGAGCGACCGAAGAAATCCCGAGCCATTGTCGCACCTCGGTGCGAGCCCCCATAAGCTGTCAGCCCCAGTGCCGAGTATGTAACGCCTGTGTTTATACTGTACATAAATGTTGTCTAAACTCACCGTCGCCTTCTCTACTCTGTCTATCAGCTCTGCGCAGATTCAGCTGCGAGCTGAGATGCCCGATACCCAACAACACCCCAAGACCACGACATGATCATGAGACGCCGTAGTGGAGGGTTCTGGGAATTCTGACCATCTGGTGCTCAACTTGCACTGACATCGCACTGACATCGCCCAGCACATGAACTTCAACGATTTCATCTCCATCGAAATACAACCGCTGCAGCCAGGATCGAACCCGTAACCTTTGGGCTGGCAGCCAAGCACCCTCGCCACTAATCCACTGAGGCAAACAGCAATTAAACTTTCATGCATTCAACATATACCATATTGACTCGTGTAATGAACCCACTTTGATAATGAACCCATCTCCACCTTGGTCCTTAAAAAAACTTTTTTTTAATGCATCGGCATGCTACAAACAAATTGTACCCATCACAAGGCCGACTCAGCCGTTACAACTCTGACATCCATCTACAATGCCCAGACTGAACAGAAGTATACTGTTCACTCGCACACATGCTCCAGATATGTCCTGCGTTACATCAGGGACCTCTCATTAGTCACCAGTGAGTCCAACTGGGAAGAGGCACTCAGAAGCCCCTAACTCCAAAACCAACTAAAGGAAGTCCAGAGGGCCCAAGAACTGGCAGAACGTCACCACATTACTGCCCCAACTTGGGTGTCGCCTACAGTAGCGGCTACTAGAATTTCCCTCATGGACACCGTGGTGGCTTAAACTTTTCAGGACCTTTTAATAAAGTTCTTGACTGACGGACTTAATGTATCTGTGCATTTTGTTTTGTTGCGATAGCCAATACCGATGACGGTCGAAGCAACGTAAAATCACGCCATTATATCATAATATAATAAAGCAATTAAAGTCGAAACATAGTTTAACAACCATGCTAACCATGCAAGCAGCGCGAGTGCGGATGACGTCGATCGCCTTTTGCGCAGAGCATCATCGGTTGAACGCCAAAGAAACCCTTTGCTTATAGCGCCATGCAAGCACAGTGGCATGAAAAAAAAAGCAAAAAATGAAGCGCAACCACTGAGCCGACAACGCGACATGCACCTGCAACATGTGTGCCCCACAACCAGACGCTGCATTTTGTTGATCGGCTGGTACGCTAGAGCATGGGAACCAAAGCAACTGCACGACAGTTTCAACGTTGACTCATGCGCGTTGACCTGTACATGCACTATTTGCAAAGCTGCACCGCACGTGCTGAAAAACTTTTTTCACCTTGCACTTACGTGCGGTAGGTGTCCTAGCACGTGCGCCGCGGCTGTGTGGATAGCGCCCGTATATCTTTGGGCCAGAACAAAAAAGTATGTCGCGCATTTCGCGGGCCAAAACAAGGGGTTTTCCTTTGTGAAGAGTGAAGTTCTTGCTTGAATAGAAGCTCTGTAGTTCTGCTGCTAAATTAAAGGCCAGCAGCGGCCAGACAGGGCGTTTTTCGATACCGCCATGCTAAAGTTTTGCTGTTTTAACTCCCTTGACTTCTCCCACCTAATAAACCCTCCCCCAGAATTGGCGTCAACCTTTCTGAATGAATAAGAAAGAGGGTTCATTACGCAAGTGAATAAGGTATTTAGAGTAAAAAAATTGGGAAACACACGCTCTTGTGATCTCAAGACACGTTTCGAGACATGCAAAGTTTTGGGATATTCTCCAAGTAGCCATATCTTGCATTCCGAATAATTGATATATTAAACGACTCCATGGTACCCTTTGAGTTTGATATTTATTTACACAAACTGCAGCACAAAGAGCTCTATGACAGGAGAATTATAGATACGAATTAGACTATATCAGTCTGGCAAATTTTTTTTAGATGTGCCTGTTTCTTCTCCCTGACTTAGTGTCCTCATCAGTGTATTACACACGAATCCAACGAGAACTCAGCAGAAACCTAAGTGAAGCGAGAGGAATTCAATGCGAAGGCAACATGTCATTCATAAATCAACGCAAATTCTCTCACCAGCAGGGCCGCAAACACGTTGTAGATGGACTCGACCACTGCACACAGCTTCACAGTTTCAGCAGGTGGATCCTGCGAAAATTTGGAGGAGAAACAGGGCAAGTTTTTTTATTTAGCGCAGCTAGTTCGATTACTAGTCATTCATTGTAGGCGGCAAGTCTGACGTCATCAGGATCATTTTGCGAATGTTCTACTCGTGGCACATGCATGCTCCCACATATACATTAATTCCTCAATAATTAGTGTACTGCTGTGATAATATTTTCGTTTTAGACATTGTCATACACCGAGCTTTCACTCTGACTTACATTGAGTGTCCCTTTAAAAATATTTCCCATTTACTGAGAGTCCATTGTATATATTTATATGCACATTATCAGAGGGGCCCTGCAAATCTTTTCCAAGTAGCCACGGAATAGATTCAGTTGCCTCACGAATTGACCGCTGCAAAAAGTTTTAGAATCCGTCCAGTACAAGAGGAGTAACAAAAATTTGTCGCACGCTGCAATGGCTTTCTCTCTTCTCTTGTCCCAACAAAATTGCCAAGCAGGCACAGAGGGCACAGACGAAGAAGATACGCCACACGCACGTCGTGACTTTGAGCACCTTGACATGCTGAGCACCCTGACATAACTGACATGCCCAAATATGCTATTGACGCGATAGTTGAGACTGTGATGCAATGATTTTATAGGAATGATTTAATAGGAATGAGTATATAGCATTTGTCGAGAGAAGAGAGATTTTTAGCTGCCTTTGAGAATTTATAGTAAATTCTACGCAGAGTGCTGCGCAGCAATTTTTGGCTTGCATGTGCTCGGGAGCCTCGACTATTGATAGGTAGTGTTTTCTGGCCATGCTCAAGAAATTTTGATGAAGTATACACTCAGCTGCATACAGCAACAGCAAAGACTTACGCAACATCTTTAGACTACCAATTTTTCATAATTATGGTTTTTGCCGGTTCTGATGGCTACAAGAGCTTGTTGAAGTAAGCTTGCTCAAAGCAAGTTTAAGTCAAGCATATCACCATCTTTGTGTGTGTGTGTGTGTGTGTGTGTGTGTGTGTGTGTGTGTGTGTGTATATATATATATATAATTTCTGCACTCAAACTTGCACACAGTTGATTTCTCTAATTCTTCAGCCTGTCTTGACTAATGCAATTATGAGCATTGGAAATTCCAAGCACCATTTCTCCCTTCCCTGGTCTCACACATCCCGAAACAACGAATGATGTGCATGCAAAAGAAGACTAATCAACTGGTTCAACAAGACAAAAAAAAAATCGGAAGGCAGACTGACCAGCTGCACTAGGGCTTGTCCCATCTCGTTTGCCACGGCGGCCAGCATGTGAAGGTCCTGCAAGAACCAATCAGAGCCCCAGAACTGAAGCTCGGCGAGGCGCTCGCCTGAGGCAGCCGCAGTGGTCTCCAAAACAACCATGTTCTGGGCACAGGGGCAGAGGGCACCAAGCAGGGCAGCCACCACCGCAGGCTTCTGGGACGGGTCTGGGAGCACCAGAGGAGGGGGACAGGGAGACGACACGGGTTGCGATTTAAAACATTGTTTCAGTGAGCCTTCAGTTTCCTGCAGCGTGCAGGTGGGCTGTTCAAAAGCGATGAGGGACACGAAAACAAAGCACAACACTGACAACAAGCATCGCCTCTGTGCACTGGCCAAAACGTGTGGACAAACAACACAACAACCGCAAACAGAAAACTAGAGAGAAGAAGCAAATGGCGCTGGCAACAGGAAATTGGTAAATGGAGAAAAGTAAGAACAACATAAAGTAATAAGATTGGTTTGCCGTTCTGGCGCCGTCGATAATTGCAATGAAATAAATATGGTGCACTTGACCAGCCAGTCAGTGCGAGAGCCGCCAACGTACGTGTGTGTGGTTCGGTTTGGCGACCGTCATGGCCCAGGACTACCCGGCTATCACAAGTGGCGATGAGGTCGACTGACGAACCGGACGGGAACAGCACAATCACACGTCATGCCTGTCGTCGGGAAGCTGGATTCGTTCGACCCGAGTACATCGGAGTGGGCGGAATACCGTGAGCGGGCTAAGCTGTACTTCATCGCGAACAACATCCTGAGCGACAAGCGAACAGCTGTATTTTAGACATGCTGCGGTCCAGAGATTTTTTTCTCTAGTACGAGGCCTCCTTGCACAGAGTACAATTGCCCAAGCGGACTGACAAAAATTTTTACCACAATTGGCAAGCACTACACCCCTCGTGTATCAAAAGTAGTGGCAAGCTTCAAGTTTTTCTCGAGGCATCGAAAAGAGGGGGAGACCATAAGTGACTACATTGCCTTATTGAAGAAATTGGCTGAACACTGCAATTTCGCAAAATTTCTAGAGTGCATGTAGCGCGAACAGATAGTCAGAACAATCAATGACATAACTATGCAAACGTGGCTGCTGGAAATGATGTGTGTGAACCTTCGAACCTACGAAGGACACTGTTGTCGCTACAAAGGCGGCGCTAAAGAAGTACGCGCATTAAGCTGTCAGCAAGCACAGCTATTATCTGACGAAGATCCAGAGCAAGCGAACGTTGTTGCCTCGGGGAAAAATGATAGCTGTTGCTTTCGTTGCAAGGGATGTCATTCTACGCATTGGTGTAGGCACGGCAGCACGATCTGTCACAACTGTTGCCAAAAAGGGCATCTTGCAAGAGTTTGCAGAGGGCAGCCAGGGAGCAGCAATTTCAACTGGAGCCAGTCTAGTTGCAGCCGGTCTAATAGCGTGAACAACCTGGGAGACCTTTCTGTCTCTGCTGAAAAGCCCGCACTTTTCGACTTGTGGACACTTCACACAGCTAGTTCGGAGGCAATGCCCACCACGGTTGAAGTTGACATGTAATGCTCGATATGGAATTGGACCCCGGTGCTAGTGTGTCGACCATTGATGAAGGCAAGTTCACCGGGCTTTCTCTGTTGGTGCCAGTGGAACCATCGAGTGTGCAGCTGAGAAGTTTTTTCGGCGACATGAAACGCATTCAGAGAAAGCTGGAAGCAATAATCGAACGTGGCGACAAGGAGCGCCAGCTACCGCTATTTGTCGTGAAAGGGGTGTGTCCTACACTGTTTGGACGAAGCTGGATGAAGGCCTTCAAGCTAGCATCGCTCAGACGGAGTCAGCATCGTGAAGTAAGCCAATATAGTCGTGAAGTAAGCCTGGTAAGCCAATATTATGAAGCTTTTTTTGGAGCAGCTTGGCACATTTCACGCGGTTGCAACTACTATATCCGTACGAAAGGGAGCGAAGTCACGTTTAGTCAAGGCGCGTCCGATACCATTTGCTTTGCGTGATTGGGTTTTTTAAAGACCACAGAGAATGGAATGGGAAGGCGTTATCAAACCAGTAAAAATTTTTCAGTGGGCAGCGTCCATCATTCTTATATTGTAGTGCAACGACCGGGTTTGGGTCTGCGGCGATTTAACGACTACCATAAACCCGGTGACAGTCGTTGAGTCCTACCCCATTCCTAGGATTGAATAACTTTTTGCGTCGCTTACAGGGGACAAGACGTTCACAAAGCTTGACTTGCAAGACACCTACCAGAAGGTCCCCCTCGATGAGGAGTGCCAAGAGCTAGTCACCATTAACACTCTGAGGGGGTTATGCTGATTCACAAGACTGCCGTTCGGGGTTTCATCAGCTCTGGCTATATTTCAGCGAAAGATGGAAAATCTTTTGCTTGGCCTTACCATTCTGTAGTCTACTTTGATGATATTCTGGTCCCAGAAACCAGTGACCAAGAGCACTGGGAGAATTAGGGCCGAGTGTTAGATCGCCTGAAAACTGCGGGACTGTGACTGAAGCTATCCAATTGCGAACTCTTGAAACCAGAAGTCCAGTACTTAGGCCATACCATTAGTGCCGCTGGGCTGCGTCCAAACCTGGCTAAAACTAATGCAGTGCTGGAATCCCCCGCATACCTAGTGGTCAAGGAACTTCGAAGTTACCTCGGGTTGGTTAATTTCTACAGAAGGCTTTTGCTAAACCTTTCTGTGGTGTAACAGCTGCTCAGTAGTTTGTTGGCATTGGGAACACCATAGCGCTGGGAAACTGACGAAGAGCAGACATTTTGGAGAAGCAAGTAGCTATTGCTGCTATATTGGCACACTTTGACCCAAGAAAGTCAACTGTGCTTGCCACTGATTGATTGACATGTGGGGTTTAACGTTCCAAAACCACCATATGATTATCAAAGACGCCGTAGTGGAGGGCTCCGGAAATTTCAACCATCTGGTTTTCTTGAACGTGCACCCAAATCTGAGCACACCCGCCTATAACATAACTGTGCTTGTCACTGATGCATCTCCCTTTGATATTGGAGCAGTACTGGTGCATAAAGAGTCATCTGGAGAAGAGTGCCCTATTGGTTTTGCCTCCCGCAACCTGGCTAACGCGGAGAAAAACTACAACCAATTAGAAAAGGAGCCATTGAGCCTTGTATTTGGTGTTACAAAGTTCAGGCAGTACTTATGGGGCCAGCCTTCCTTAATCCGGTTGTTACCACTCCTTAATCTGTGTGCGGCTTGTAGCCTCGTCCCCGAAAGCTGCCTTGATCTTCCCAATAATTTCTACTTGGCTGTCCTCCAGTTTTTGGCAAAATTTGATGCATTAGCGCTGCTACAGTCGCTTTGTCATTTCACTTGTAATGAAAAACCGAAGAGAGCACTGCACACTACCTCACCCAAACGCTGCGTAACAGCAACTGACACTATTGGCAGGCGGGAAAAAATTCCTGCATGCGCACGAAGGTTCAAGGTAGGCTGATGCAAGCGTGCTTGTTTTAAATTCATCATGTGCTTCAAATAATAATATTAATAATAATAATAATAATAATAATAATAATAATAATAATAAGGTCAAATACTTTTCTAACAGACCTTGTACCTTTACGATGAAGTTTTTGAATATAAACAACTTATTTTCGCGTCAGATTCAACTTTTGTTGTAATGAAGTTCAAGAGCAGCAAATTAATGTTATTTAAATACTGTTACAACCTGAATTCACTTCATATTTGTTCAACATCGACTTCCTTTCAAGCCTAAACTATTCTTTTCAAGCACTGTTCCGAATTTTGTGTTGTGAGGTGCTTTTTAAAGGGGCCCTGCAACCCTTTTTGAGTATGGTCAGAAAGCACTACCGTTTGGTAGTAGGGGCTCTCGAGGACACGCGAGCTAAACATGACAGCGCAGCATGCGGCCGAGAATTCACAAATATTCATCTATGTCTGCAAAAAATTACTTTCTCTTCTCTCGACAAATGACGAAATATGCTCAAAAATCACTTTTAGAAAGCCCATCTATCAGCCATTGGCAGACTTGAACATGGCGCGCTCGTTCGTTACAGGGATCGCCGCGGAAGGTCGCAACCTGCCCGCGCACGCGTGATGACACTAAAAAAGCCGTGTATTTACAAAAAAAAAAAAAAAAAACAGTGCTAAAGGTCATGAGGCGTTCATGACGTTTATTTTTTGCCCCTGCCATCCCTCTCCTATCGTTGGGACAAGAAGAAAGAAAATGTATTTGCAGCGTGCGACAAATATTTGTAACTCCGCTCGTAGTAGAGGGATTCTTAAAACTTTGAGGCATTGAATTCATAAGGCAACAAGTTCTTGTAGTGAATCCATTCTTTGGTTACTTGAAAAAGTATTTCAGGGCCCCTTTAAAGCTGATAACATACACAAACTTGCTTTCCATATTCACAAAAACTGTCCATTCCACACGTCACAGTTTAGAAAGTAGAACACCTTATCTTTAACTTTTAGAGCTATACCTGTGAATTGTTTGCTGCACAAATTAAAACAATCAACATCTTCTCGTTAACTGATTTGCATATATCCAAGCTGGCCATGCGCAAAGCACCAAATTACCTACTGATGTAAATGAATTACAAAACTAATTCAAAAAAGAAAGGAACATTCCTTATCCTCACTCTGCTTTTCAAGCAGTTGCTCATTTGCACGCTCTTTTTCTTCATTTTCATTTGTTACAGTATCGGTCTCTGTGTCTGCAACAGTCTTTCCATCACTGCTGCCTGAAAGAAAAGGAAAAAAAATGGAATAAAGAGAAAGAGAACGCCTTCAGAGTTGCTGTTTGGTTACATGTATTCCAACTTTTTGGTTCATCATTTGACAGCCCAGTAATTTCACCTTTAAAGCTGTCAACCGTCAGAAATCTTCAGAGCTTGAATCCTGCTCACTAAATTACACATGACCTGCCAAAATTGGCCCTTGTTCAGTGTAGTAAAGCATACATTTTATAAATCTTCAAATTGCTGAATTGTGTAGCAGTGCGGTAACATCAACAGGTGACAGGATTACGTGTATTCTATATGGTCAGCACAGTATGTACAGTTATAACCTGGATATAACGAAATTGACAAATTCCCCAAAAAATTCATTATGAACATGATTTCAAAATATGCAAGTTTGGTACAAAAATTAGGAAAAAAAAACCCAAAAATATAAACTAAAGGTTAACTGAAAGCAGAGCTAATTCAGAGCATTTATTTAGCGATAAAAAAATTGTTTTGATATTGCGATAGCAATTATATGGACATTCTCGGCGGGTTGCTGCAGTCGCCTCCATGCTCCGTAACAAGTCCAAACTGATAACATGCTCCCACGCATTGTAACTTCATCCTCAATCCTCATCATCAGCAGCAGCCTGACTACGCCCACTGCAGGACAAAGGTCTCTCCCATGTTCCGCCAGTCAACTCGGCCCTCTGCTTGCTGCTGCAAATTTATACTCGCGAAGATCCTAATCTCATATGACCACCTAACTTTCTGTCTCCCCCTAACCCGCCTGCCTTCTCTGGGAATCCAGTCAGTTATCCTTAGAGGGACACTAAAGTCAAATAACAATTTATGTCAGAGTGAAAGCTCAATGTATGACAACATCTAAAACAAAAATATTATGAGCAACAGTGCCCTACTTACCGAGAAATTCAGATAAATGCACAAGAATACGTGCACCGCAGTAAGGAATTTTCTAAATGATACCAATAATGTCAGAAGAACTGCCTACAATTAATCACTAGTAATCGATCTAGCTGCACTAAATAAAGAACCTTCTGAGCATGAAGAGACGCAATAAAATGCTGCTTGTTTGTTTCTGTTTGATTCATGAAAAAAAAAAAAACCGCGGAACGTTACTATGGGGAATAGCGAGAGTGCTTCAAAAATTCAATTTTCGCATGGTTAAACTACACAAGTTGCGCCATCTAGCGGGACCCAGTTGAACCAAAACACGTCTGCCGTCTCGGAGCCAATGGCAGGAAATTGATCAATGGCCGTTGTTGCTGCTGTGGCTCCGGCTACTTTTGTTCTGTCAACTTGTGTGGGCGACTGCGCAGTAAAGCTGGGCAACCTTGTGCACAACAACAGTGGCGTGAGTCGGTCCGCTTCTTGAGCCGGGTAATTTGAAGTCTGCTAACCCGATGCGGGCTACTAAAATGTGATTTTATTTCAAAATAAGCCCTTTCTTGGCAAAAGTAACACTACGAGGTTTCTGGACCGCTATTTCAACAATCAACATCGACTTAATAGTTGCCTGTAGTGTCCCTTTGATGACCAGCGGTTATCCTGTCTACGCACTACATGCCCGGCCCATGGCCATTTCTTCTTTGTTCGAAACTTTTACGCGTGGGTAAAAGCAGAGATCGAATGTGCCAGCCCATCTCTATTGCCTCCAGGGCACATACGATAACACCCCCCGCATGTTAGAACTGCCATCAGATGCTCAAACAGAAAGGAAACCACCCATATTGAACGAGCATAAAAAAACGTGGGAGAGGGAGGGAGAGGGGGAAGTTGCTCGAGTAGCATCGACGAACATTGATTTTAAGGGCGCCTACGCAATTACTGGGGCCCGTTATCTCGGTAAGTACCAGTGCGCTTTCAATGCGTAGAAACTGCGTGAAGAGAACACTTCTCCCTGGAGCGGCCGTATTTGCTTACGCCAACGTTTTGTGGGAGTACCGCGATATCAGATCCAAAAGAGTTGGCTGCTAGCCTTACTTCATGCAACATTGCAATTTGTTGCTCTCGCATTCACTGCATTGCATACAATTCACCGTCGTGTTGTTTCCAGTGCTAATTGGAAATTGCGAAGGCTAGGGTTCCTCGAACTCGTGGCGCAAACAGCAATGTGCAACGAGTCGACCACAGAAGATCTATTGTCACTGTGGTCTAGAAGAGTTTTCATCAGCGCCTAATCTGACATTCCCTCGGTAGAAGAAAAGAGCAAAGCTGAACGTCGTCAGGGGCCACACAATGTGCCGTAGTGAAACCATGCACGCATGCACTATGCCGAAAACGAAGAACGAACGACATGGATACTGCGAAAAACAATTCGATAAAGCACACTCCATATCTGGCACGGCCCCATGTATGTCACGCTAACTCGCCCCCAAAATTTTTTTTGTGTGTGTGTGTGTCGACGGGGAGGGCGCATCTGAGCATGCGTCCGCGGCAGCAAGAACGGTGCCAATGCCGGCTCATGGGGCGCAGGCCCACCTGCTCGCCTCGCACTCAGTAACGAGCACTCGTTCTCATCTGGTCTTGCACGGAAGTCGCCAGGGCCACAACGCGTCGCCGCCACTTCGCCTTTTATCGGCATGGAGCCAATCACAGAAGATGCATGCTTGTGCTAAAATGACAAAATGCAGGAGCGAAATTCCTAGATTGTCCGTGGCGAAAATTCATTATATCAAGGTCGTCTGCTCCTGTTACTTTGTTACCTAGAAGTTGCAAATATATGTGCTTCTATGAAGTAACGACGGGGAATATAAAAACTGTTATATCGAGGAATTCGTTATATAGAGGTTCTTAATAAGCAGTTTCAACAGAATATACTACATGTTTTGCTATGTAGAGCTGAGCAGTTGGTCCATGGTGGTTTCTGCAAACATTTATTGGTTTTCGTATTCTTTTTACTGCACAGGCAAAAGAACTACGAACATATTGTAATGGCCTTTTGTAGGAACTACAACTTGACAACTTGTGGCAACTTTTGGCAACTTGAAAAGGCCACACCTCTGCCTCAACTCTTTCATTTAATAACATTTGGGGGCTAAACTCCCAAATGCAGAGATGTTACTTGGCTCGCGCCTTCGACTTGACTTGAGTAAGCCGGCGTGAAGCAAGCAGCGGACTTCAAAACGCCCAAGACGGCCTTTGGCTTTCACAGATGCTCAGGCTGTCTTGCTTGGTCAAGTCAAGAACAAGCTTCAAAGCAGAAACGCGCTGCTCGTCTGGTAACGAGGTTAATAATGAAGTTTCTTGCATAAGGGCCGTGTCACAGCAAAAAAAAAAATCGTACATTTCAAAATAATTATAAAGACGAAGTGCCACAAGCACATTTTTGTTATTTTACAGCTAACGAGTGGCACGTGGTGCCTGCCATTGCAGCGATGCGCAGTGTTGCTTCTGTAAAGCGTCTGTTGCTTGCTGGCCACTAAAATGCGGCGCATTTCTCTGTGCTTGCTTGTTTGGAGGCAAAACAAGCATCGCGTTAGGTTCTTTCGTAAATTTTTTTTTTTTTTCAATCGAATGCCACGGCGTGTATTTGTCTCGCGAGGACATTGTCCTCACTAGAATTTTGTCTCGCAAGGTGCAGCAATGTCTCGCTGCATGATGGTGAAGGGGGAGGCACATGATCAGAAAACCCGTGATAAAGGCATCTCATGTTTGTTAAGTATGGGGGGGGGGGGGGGGTAGGTGAATTTTTCGTAGCGTTGTGCTACAAATGCCTATCTGAGCAAGAAACAGCGCCCTAGAAGGTATGAAAGGATAGACGAGGCACACACAGCACCGAGTTAATTTTCTACCGAAAGAGACGGAAACAACGGGAAATGTTATCGTGTTTTAGTAAAACAGAGATAGCTTTTACGATTGCAGAACACTTCTGCGTCGCCACCACCCGGGCTATTACTACGCACGTGTGTGCAGTCGACACATCCTGTGACGCCAGGGAACTCAGCCGCTTCATAAAAGTCCGGCATAACTATACGAAGTGCCGCCGACTGCAGAAAGCGCAGCAGCATCGCGTACAGATGCTTTGTAATGAGTAGCGCAAGTTTTCGGACTGCACAGCACAGTCCAATACGGAATGCAGACGAGATTCCCGGTGACTGTTTGGAATGAGGCAGCGCTGTAAAACCTGAGTGCTGAGCGCCATCAGTAGCTGTAACACTGGCGGCACAGGTTGTTTTCGGTTGCCCCACTTTCACGGTGCAGCAACATAGCCAGCAGCTAGCGCACGGCGTTCTTTGTGAATCTGTACCGTGCGTGGAATTGTTGCTTGTCGTACAATTCGACCGCATTTCCTCAGTCACGTAAAGCGGCTCGAGGCATCTTTGGCAGACAGTGCGTCTCAGAGAATGCTACGCTTATGGCGAGGCAAGCAAACTCAAAAGCGGCCGACCACCGCTCGATGTCCATTCGAGAGGTGGCCATGTTGGAATAACGCATGAAGTCGCTTTAAAGCTAACACTGCAGTTAACTCAAAACTTGTCCCGACTTCGACCGAGCCAAGTCGCTTTCAAGTCGTCCACAAGTTCGAGAACACTTTATGGCGAGCGGCAAGACTGTCTTGAGTCAAGAAAGAGTCAAGTACGAGTCAAGTAACATCTCTGCATTCGGGAGTAAGCCTCAATGCCACCATACGTTTACAAGAAAGGTAGTGGAGAACTCCAGAAATTTTGACCATCTGAGATTCTTTAACGAGTAACGAAACCACACAGTGCACAGGCCTCTTCCGTTTCGCCTCCATCGAAGCGCGACTGCTGCGGCCGGGATCGAACGTGCGACCCACGGGCCAGCAGCCGAGCACCTTAGCCACTGTTCGACACAGGCGAACTACTTCATAGTTTAACAGCTGTGTACCACGCAAGACAATTGTAGCATTACAACTTGGAAAATATCCGCCTAGCTTCTGACGAAGCTGATGATGTTCCAGAGGTCGAAGATTCATTTCACTCACTCCACTGAATATTGGCAATACTGTTGAACAGAGTTTTTTTTTTTTTTTTTGAACAATTGGCAGTTGCATTTGAGAACTCCACTGGCGACAAACTGAAGCGAGCAGCGCTTACTTGATATTATCCCTTGCGACTGAAAACGATTGACAACCACTCGAGATTGACTGATGGTAGTCTCAAGTAGCTGCAAGAGATCACCCAACATTTTCGTGCACATGTGCACACCACCAACCCTGTGGGCACAGGGCATCCACACGCATGCTACTCACCTTGGGCTAGCGACAAGACTGCAGCCTGAGCATCAGGAAGGTAGTCGGGTCCCTCCGTTTGCTTGCGTTTCAGCACCTGAGCACACGCAACATTGCATTAACAGAACGGTCCCAGGCGACACTTTACACCACAAATATATTGAACATATGAAGAACACAAAGCAAGACAAGCTCACCTAACGAGCGAATCACTACTTCGTGTTATTTAAAACTTGTATATTGCCAATTATAAGTCGACTTTCTTTTTCTTTTATAAAATGGCCTTCCAAAGTTCAGAAGTCGACCTAATGGGGAACCATGAAGTCTGCTTTTCTGAGGGGTCCGACAAACGGTCAATATCTTTGGACTCTCTGCTATTCGATGCATAGATAACATCAGCCACAGAGGCAACGGAGTCACGGGAACTGCCGTGACTTCCAACATGTGCGCCGCTTCCGGAGCCCGACATTTTTACAATCTGCTGCGATGATGGCGAAACTCCGGTATAGTTATGGTGGCTAGAGAAAGAGGTGTCAGCAATGGTGCGTCGAGGAAGAGCATTTTTTAATGATGCATTGCCAACAGCATCAGGGTTTGAACGGTAGTGCCAATGCAGTTGCCCCGTCAGTCGGGCGAGATTGGCAACAACACCAGCACTCTCTGCACATGGGTATGTCAGTGCATTTGACTTACAGATATGCGACATGCATTTATCGCTCGCTAACAATGCGACATACGTTTACCTGTCTAGAAAAACTTGACATGTATCTGTTGCTTGCAAAAAAACATGACATCTATTATTTGAGAAAAACGTGACGATGGTTTCTCGTTTTAGTTGACAGCGTGCTTTAACAGTGCTTGCTTACTAGACAATTTAAAAACTCAGATTTCCTGCCTAGCACCATGGGCGTTCCATGGGAAAGCTGGCAACACTTCGCGGGGGAACTAAACCACATGACCAGTCACGTGCACACCAAACATGCACCCACAAGGGTCTTTTTGCGTTCACGCCTGTTCACCATTTATGTATTTCACCTCACTTGGGAACAGTGGTGTGCGCAATTTGCGAAGGTGCTCAACGGATGCCAAGATGCCACTACTACACCAGCAACATTACAGCGCTGCTTCCGTGCGGCAAGTGATCCTATACGTAGAGTCAGAAAGCAACGTTGAAGCAGGGTGGAAGTTCCATGCGTCTGAAAAGTGCGTGAGGGAATGGAGAAAACAAAGGACCAAGACCTTTGCATGTGCTGTGGCACGCAGTTCCTTTCACGAACCAAAGTCTGGACGATCTACAATGCGCTCTAGAATGAGTGGCTCAAACAAGAAAACCCCCAGACACCGACAGAAAAGCTGAAGCACGCCTCCTTGAGTGGAGTGGCTGAATGGGTTAATGATGCTTGGAATGAACTGCCAACCGACATGGTCCGCGTGGCGTTTTCCATGTTTTCCGACATAGCCGACATAGCGGCAGTGGCTCGCACGACTGCTGCATACTTTTATTAAGAGAAGACAAGACTAAAGCCATAAGCAATTTTTCAGGATCAAATAAATGTTTCTTTGCATCGCTCCCTTTTCTGAAAGACTTACGACTTACCGATGCGCTGTGGCCACAGCACGAGGCTCTGTTTGGAGTCAACTTTTTTTTTTTTTGTCTAAAAGGGTTGCAAGTCGGGGTGGTTGACTTATAATCAGCAATATACGGGGTAACCCTTCTCTCTGCTGGTACCGATAGAATTTTGAATAAACAAAACAAAGCTTGCATTATATTCAGAGTAAAGGCTTGGTCAGAGCACAAATGCAGCAATATAGCTAGCTGGTTTGTGGGATTTAACGTCTCAAAGCAGTTCAACTCATGACAGATGCAGAACTGAAAGGCTTCAGATAACTTCAACCGCCCGAGGTTCTTCAACATGCATCTAAATTGAAATACACAGGCCTCCAGCATTTAGTCTTCATTGAAATGCAAACGTAGCAGCCAGAATCGAACGCGTGACTCGTGGGTCAGCAGATGAACAATGTGACCACTAGACCACAGAGGCGGACATTTGATCTAAGAGATTCAAATATGAATGAAAGGTTGCAACATTGGTATAACACATACTTGAATGGGTTGTGAGTGTAATCCCACAACTCGACAAATGTCCCCCAGAGACGGGAAAGCGTGAAATGCAGTAAGTTAGAGTGAACAGGGTGAGCAACTCACTGCCATGATGTGAGAGTTGCAGTCCGCAACGGCAGACTGGAGCTCGTAGTGCTGCGCCAGGGCTGCCTGGGCAAATGTAACTTCCGTTCCAAGGCCATAGTGATGGTGGAACTCTGATATCACCTCTTGACACCTAAAACGCACAAGAGCAAAAAAAAAAAAAAATAAGCATGGAATACAACAAGCTACCTACACGTCACAATGGCTTTGTAGTTAGAATGTTGTTAGAATAACAATGCAAAACACCGTACCCCTCAGAAACACTGTGGCAATGCAATTGTTCTAAAGGGTGCTACCACTGAATGTTGCGAAGTAGAGTACAATCTTGATGATATGAAATTCAAAGAGGAGTGAAAATAGAGTAGAACCACAATAAGACGGGGAGCATGGCCCGAACAATTTTCCCTGTTCTGGAGGACACTTACCTAAGGCATAACTTAGCCTCAAATGCTTTACAGAGGAGCGAACAATTGAAAAGTGTGGCTAGGGAAGGCTGTAACCTCAAATTGCTCGTATCTCTACTTACACAAGGCGATTCGCTGAAATTACGGGGAAAATGATTTACTCCAGTGTAGTCAAATTCATAGTCTACATAATTTTTTGCGCCAACTCCTCACTTATTTGTCAAATACACGGTAAATGACGAAGCCTCATCAGTGGCGTGTCCTCACTTGGCTAGGGTGAACTCCTGGTGCAGCCCTTCCAACCAGTGTTGCCAGTGCTGCAGGCGGTGACTAGGCTGGTGCCAGCCGTGTGGGGGACCCTGCACCACGATGGCCGCGTAGGTGCCCAGAAGATCCACGGCCGTGTGCATTGCCTGCCGCATCTGCTGTACCAATGCCAGCAGCTCACCCTCGCTCTGCTCGCACTGAAAGAGAGATTCACACACCAAACAGTGAGCACGTCGCTCCGCTGATCAACCGATTGACAGGATGCCAGGAACATTCACACATACGAGTGGCGCAAGGTAGAAAGACTGAGTGCCACTGGTCATCAACGAACACCTCGTGTGACTGATGTTCCCGTCGGCAAGTGTGGCCCATCTGTCACCACAGCGAAGTGTCTTGTAGGATAACCACGTAAGATATCTCATCTTACACCCCATTGTGGGAAAAGAAACGGAGTGGGGAGTGCGGGAGTGTTGGGTGTGGGTCTCGGAGGCTGTGTGTGGTTGACGCTAGAGGTACGAGATGGTGCGAGTGTCGGGTTTATAGCGAAGGCGCACACGTGTGCGCGCGAGTACGCGTGAGGAAGGACACAGTGGGACGCAAGAAGTCGGACATGTCGCACGAAAAAAACGGATTTAGTCGTAAACGTGGTTGCCGATAGCAGAGTGCATTCTCGAGTCTGACAACAGTCTGACCACTCAATCCTGTATCAGTGAATGGTCCAGCAGCTCCGAGACTTCTGTTGCAGAAGTATGAATTGGGCCTCATGCACCGTCCTATTGTCATGTTTCATTCAAAGTGAACTCGGATGCATGTCCTCTGCAACTTACTGCTGTGAGGGTGCCATCAAGGGTGGAAGCGCCCTTCGAAAACCGAAAAATTGTGAGTATATTTTTTGAAAACCACATATTCGGGTAGTATGTCTAGTAAACTATCTGTTCTGTAAATATAAATGTTTAATTTATCGTGAAAGTACGTCAAATAAATTACATAACATGCTGCGGCAGCCAGCGAGTGGCCAGCGAGCGCTGAAAATACCCCAACTTCGTGCGTTTGCTACTTCCCAATCACGCGACCCAGCGCTGCCATCTTGGTCTTGTTTTGCTCATGAATTCTCGGTTTTTTTTTTGTTTCGCCAGCCGCGGCAGCAGCATCGATGTGGCCGAGGCGGGAATCGCTCATGATTGAGACGCTCTCCAAGTTTTGAAGTCTCCCACAGCTCGGATGCGAAGCCGCGATTGAAAGAAGCGCGCACCTATTGAGAAAGTGGGCGATCACGCAGTTCCCATTGGCTGCTGCGCGCGATGACACATCTGTTCCCTGGCTCACCGTCTGCTCCGGCGCCGGTGCTCACTCGGTGCGGCCTTGCAAGCGCAGGTAAGCGCCGGTGTTGTCTGGGCGTGCTTTGCGTGTCCCGCTTGCCGTCATTCCATTCGGTTCTCACACGTGCTCTTCAATCTTTCGCCGTGTTCATGGGACGCTGATTGTTGTTCTGTCGCTGACGATGGGCAGGGCAAAGTTTGGGACTCTCTATGCGTTCTGTTCAAGAAAGCATCCGATTAAGCTTGTACGCACAGTGAGGCTCGTTCACGCGCCAACGCGTGGGCAACAGTCGTATCAATGCTGACCAGCTTCTCCTTCGTCTGTTTAAAACAATGACCGCATTGATGCTTATCGCGACGTTGAAATTGCTACACCATCGGCGCCACGCTCCGTCCTCAAAAGTGAGGCTGGTGTTGGTGTTTCGTGTTCATGTGCGCTTCATGAGTTGCGCTCACTAACTGCAATGATTACAGCCCCGAACAGTGCAATGGCATCGTCGACTGTGCATTTGCCAACACGTTTTTGGATGGGCGAGGAGTTAGCCGCGGAGGAGAGGAAACGTGTTACTGTGCAAACAAAGCTCGGTGCTATGTCGGCAACCAACGGGCAGCGAAGAAAGACCCTTGATTTGATTGATTGATTTGTTGCGTTTAACGTCCCAAAACCACCATATGATTATGTGAGACGCCGTAGTGGAGGGCTCCGTTAATTTCGACTGCCTGGGGTTCTTTAACGTGCACCCAAATCTGAGTACATGGGCCCACAACATATCCGCCTCCATCAGAAATGCAGCCGCCACAGCTGGGATTTGATCCCGCGACCTGCGGGTCAGCAGCCGAGTACCTTAGCCACTAGACCACCGTGGCGGGGCGGAGAAAGAGCCTTTCAGTATGAAAAAAGCTCGGGAACGGCTGCAGCACAAGCAGGAAAAGCGGAGAAGGAAAAGAGTTTAAAGAACATTTCTAGCTACTTTGCAGGGTAATTTTAGACCAAAATATGTGTTCGAAACTTTCGAAGTCAGTTTCCTCAGAATGACTTTCTTGGCCAGGGAGGCTGTTGAGACTGGTGATATCTCTGCAACCGTTCATCTGATTTCTATCAGACTTGTTTTATTATGAACCCTGATAAATAGCCCACACAGTGACAGAGCCGTTTTTAAATATATTGCGTCTAATTTGTGATAATCAAACCTTCAATTATAAAATCTCAGTGGCAAACACCAAATCCAGTGCTCTGCTAAAATTTTCAGCAAGGAAATTAAAAAAAAAAGAAGGGGGCTCTGTCCTAGTGTAAAGCACCCATCCAGGAATAATCACAATAAATTTCACAGTGCTAGCACATTTATTAAATTCACCAGAGCCTGACAAAGAAACCTATGAGAACTATCCTAATAAATGGCTGTAACTTGGGAACCAGTGAACCTAAATGCCTGAAATTTGGTGGTTATTCAAATAGCTTTATAATTTGCCTACCCTGAAAATTTCATTAAAATGTTTCAACAAAAAAAAACTTGCCCTTCCATGGTAGCCCCCTTACAGTCCTTAACAGATTTTTCGGACAAGGTAGGAACCGAAAATAAGTCCGAAAAATTGAACATAGTGAAAAATTCGTTCTTGTCAGAAATATTAACTTTATTGCATCAGGCAGGCTTAAATAAGTCCATGGTTCTGTCTTGCCTCATACTACGCTTAGAAGCAATTTGGTTTGCCCATATTTGCGCCAAGGTGACATCGTCACCGTAAGTGCTCGACAAAAGCCTCACCGCGGTGGCGATCTTCACTGTCGACAGCTGCGGGCGATCATCGTCGTCATCATCTGAACCGCTCTCCGGCTGCGGCACAACCTGGCGAAGAATTTCTTTGTCTATGGGCTCTGCGCACGAAATTGTCATCGTCTGCACGAGCGAAGTCTTTAAATAGAGAGTTTTAGACTAACGTTTGCAGGCGCTGCGGTTGCATTATGAGTTCTAGAAAAGTGTTTGCTCCCCTTGGAAAAAGTCTAGGGACATTCACCCAACCGCAAATGAAAATGCACGGAAGCTACACACAACGCTTTGCGGGCCTCGCGGGCCGCGATTGTTGCACGCTATTTCGATTTACTGCGGGCAGGCCGCAAATAGAGACTCTCGTTACGACGCATGCGCAGTGGCAGCGACTGCCCCGCAAGGGCTCGCGGTGCGCTGTTTTAAAACTCCCTAATGCCATTGTGGCAGGCACATTCACTCCACTAATGCGCAGCTGCGCCTCCTCTCTGTACGGTGCGATATGCTGACCACTGCGGCTGATCGAAGATGAAAAAATGGTCCCGTGCCGCATTTTCTAAAGCTGACACGTCCTCCGAAACATGAAATATTACGCTTGCTTTCCAATCTTGGAGACAGGAAAGCCATTTTAAAATTAAGCCACTACGCTTAGTCAAGCCGGCAGAAAATCCAACATGGCGGTGTCCATACAGGTTCGTGGCGCGGCTCGAAACAAGCGATTTAGTCCGAATTCATCCGAAAAATTGGTCGAAAAAATGCATTAGCCCTACGGGAACCCTGACAGTGCACTTTTGAAGTCCGAAATATCCAACAAGTCCGAATTTTGGAGTCCGAAAAATCAGTCCACGACTGTTAATTCATTCAAAAGCAATGCAAGGGCTACATTCTAAAATGACCCTGGATTTATTACATGCACAAGGAGCTTAGTGTGAATGTACAAGAGCTCTTTGTGCCTCTTTCTCATTTCTCTGCTACATTCTAAAATAACCCTGGATTTATTACATGCACAAGGAGCTTAGTGTGAATGTACAAGAGCTTTTTGTGCCTCTCTCTCATTTCTGGTGTTTCATCATTTTAGTGGGTGTTCCTCGATGTACTTTTTACCTATTATGCACAAATTTCAAGAACCACTCTGTCCAAGGTATCTTTCTCTACTAGGCTAATCACTTGCCTGTTGGAGCAGCTGAAGCTGCCCAGAGCTTTGAAGGAACTCCACCAGGGGTGCTAGTGACCCTACCGACTCGAGGGCGGGCTCGGCATTCAACACTCGGAGCCACCTCTCGGGAGCCGTTCCAGATGACAGCGCCGACATGGCTGCGCTCTGCATAGCGCTCCAGCGGCGACACTCCTCAAGTTTTTCCTGTAAGGGTGACAACGGTTGTACATTTGAACAGCATATGCTAAGGTTTGCTACAGAACTAACTGAAATGTAAAAATACACTGCATTCTATAGTTCCAGAGGTTTAAGATGGCAAGTTTCAAAAAATTTTATGAAGTTTATGTGGCGCAACACCAACCCTCTCCTCCCCCCCGGTCCCTTCAACAGCAAAAAATGAAATTCGTGATGGAAAGTGTCAAATCTTTGGTACGATATCCTAAATTGAACCTTTGATTTTCTGACCTTTTTTTCTCACTTATAAAAATGGGTGCAAGCTTTATAACAATGAAACTCTTCGAAAACTTTGTCACTACAAATTTATTTAGCATTTTACTCTGTGAGGCTGCATTGTCAGACTAGGCGATACACTTGACGATCCACAACCATGTTCAAACACACCCTTTATTTTCCCTCATGCCCCTCATGCCCAATCTTCCCCTCATACTCTGTCTATTTCCTCTCATATTCCCATGTGCCCTCTCGTCATTCACTTGACACTTGCGCTGTTTCGTGCTCTTGCCATCAACCACTCACAGTCGCCGAGACCCGCACCATACACATGCGCACGCACTTCTCAGTCCATTTCATCCCTCACAGCATAAATTACAATAGTAAGTCTAGTAGTGGGCTCACCATGAGGGCCTGAAGTGCCGAGTCCCGTGCCCCACGGACGAGCGCCCACTCGCGGTAACGTGCGGGCAGAGAGAAGAGTGGGTGCTCCTTGCTCTCCGAGGCCAGGGCCTCCTCCAAAATCGTCTGCTGGGCACAGGCCTCACCCAGGCTCTGCTCCGAAGCGTGCACGCAGCCCTGTCACAACGGGAGAGTAGAACAGTGGCGTATGAAGGGACACTAAAGAGCAAAAAGATATTCCTTGTATTAGTTAAGTACAATTCCACAATACCGAAAACGCTCTTATCACAGCCCAACACTTGGTAAGCAAGAAAGCACGCGAAAAGAAAATACGGGCCGAGATGCAACCTTGAGATTCTCGCAACCAGATTTTGAAGGCATCTGCTGGGTCCTATGTAGCTTATAAAATGAAGTACACTGTCATCTGTTGGTGTCATAGACCTACCATACTGCAAAAATTTTTATCGAGCCAATGTCGCAAGAACATGCAAAATTCATCTTAAAATCTTGAACGTCGCGTGCAGGAGCCCTGGCACAAAATTTAAAAATGAAACTTCTACCTTGATTTTCTCCACTAATAATAAACTTATGATAGTGAAACATAGCACATTAGACTTCTCAGAGTGCTGTTTGTCAGTCTAAACCATGTCATTGTTTCTCTTTAGTGTTGTTGAGAGCACAGCAGCATAACACTACTTTCAGCTGGTTGAGTCAGTGTATCTGCTCAGCCAGTGTATGTACCGTCTGCAACATGCCATTCAAGACATTTCAGGTACCTTCAACTGCTTTCGAATATTTCAGTATGCAAAAGCATCACTTTTCAAAATTCCTTAAAACAACCTGAAGCAGCCATCGCCACGGCAATTTTTCAGTGCCAGTGAAAGTGATAAAGTCTGCCGACATGCTCAAATAGATCTGACACAACTATTCTACCAGCGTTTACACTGCAGGGTAACCTCTCAGCACCAATTAGCAACTTGGAATGGTTAACTGCCCCGTCTACACCAAAACCTGATAAGTTCACAGATTTTGATGATCCCATTCTGCCTAAAAGCAAAGCTTTAGGCTCGCCTTGATGCTATACTGCAGGGCTGAAAACATGCAGAGCAGATGGTATTCAAACCGATCCAGAAGTGGTGTAGCATTCCAGAAGAAAAACAATTGAAGGCACTGCAGTCTATGGACAATGATTGTGTAGACAAAGTTTGTCAAGTCGCACAGACAGCTTGCTACGATAGTGTAGGATAATTGCTCTTATTTGAATGAGTAATAAGCTGTCTGTGCGCAGGCATTCTTTCCCCAACACTGAAACATGACCTTCCTATCTGCAGTGGAATACCACAACAGCAAGTTCCTCATGGAAGAATACCACACTCACTACTGTACCCTATTGTATACCTACAATGTAGTAAGCCGATGCTGCCCTCCCTAAATTACACAATTCTTTTCCTAAAGGCCATGCTGACCCGCTTAGACAATGAGCCACTTTCCAAGCGGGGTATCTTAGAATGTCTGTTGTATGTACCGTTGTGCATACAGTCGGATGATCACAGGAAGTAGAGAGGCGTAAACTGAAAGCGCAAACTATCAGTTGATAGTCTGTGCTGTTTCCGTTCACGCCTCTCTACTTCCTGTGTTCATCCGACTGTATACGCAACGTTACATACCACAGACATGCACTAACTCGCCCAGCAAGAAGTTCTGAATCTTAGAATGTTGACCTAAACTGTCATTGTGCCAGAAGCTGGCTGAGGCTTTATTGAATGTCTCATGTGGCAGTGTTCTATTCGAAAGACTATCGCATTTACTCGCATAATAATCACACTTTTTCCCCTCCCCACCCAAAATTGATGCCAATTTTAGGGTGACATCATTACGTAGGGTAAATTTTCTACGAAAAAATGTTTTGAGCACCGAAAACGCAAAGAAGTCGCGAACAAGAATTCTTACGATAAAAATTACGAATATAACCAAAAATAAAAGTAGAGTCAGGCTTACCTTTGTAATAAATGCACGCATTATTAAGCAGGTACAATAGTACAGTCGAATCTCATTAATTCGATTACGCTTAATTTGAACTTCCGTTTAACTCGAACTAAGGCTCAGGCCTTGTCAAAGCTATGTGTATTAAAATGGGGAAAACGCCCTGTGATTCGAACCTGCAAACACTTGCGACGGTTAATTCGAACATACCACGCTCTGAAAATGCTCTCAGCGCCACGCCCAACTCACGGCAGCACCTCCAACACCTCAACGCTGCGCGAGAAGGAAAAGAAAAGGAAGGCTGCAGTGAAATGTTTGCTTTCTCTCAAATGCCGATCTGTGACGCGCCCTTGTCCACCTTCGCCCTTTTCCGTCCCTGCCACGTAAAGACCCTTCTCCTTTCAACACCGCGCGCGAAGAGAGAAAGGAAGAAAAAAAAAAAACAGCTGTCGCAGAGTGTTGGCTCTTTCTCACGCGCCAGGGCCACGCTTCCCCCTTTCCCGTCCCTGCCATGGACTCTTCTTTTTTAAGATGCGTGAAGAAAGCAAAAAAAAAAAAAAGCTGGTTCTCTCTCAAATGCAGATCTGCTTCTCTCTACTTGGATACGCTTCTCCTTTCTCGTCACGTGCTGGCCACGCTGCGACTGAGGGTAGCAGCAAAGACGCAGTTGTCGTCGTCTTTAGAGAGTGTCGGTGCTGGACATCTCTCGCCTGGAGAATGCTGAAGCCGACGTAAAAATGCTTTGCAAGCTGCGTGCGAAATTGATTGACTCGTTGTAAGGCAAACGTGTGCAGATCCGCATCACCGATTACCGTATTTACTTGATTCTACCGCGCCCTCGATTGTAACGCGCAGCCGGTTTCGACGACGAAAAAAAAAGTAAGACATCGATTGCAACGCGCACCCATTTTTCTCCTTGGCCTGCACGATCACACCACTCGAAAAAACGACTCCTTTCGGGAGCGTCTTCCACTTAAATATGAGGTACCGGGGAAGCTTGTGTCTATCTGACGTGTAACAGAGCATTGCCGTCACTGCAGTTTTACCGTGGACCGTTGTCAGCATGCGAACTTGCTTCGCCCCCTTCTTCTCGACGGTTGTGGTATGGGTTGTGGCGACGGTTGTGGCATGTCCAAGTAAAGAGGCATCTGATCAACATTCCCGATTTGCCCAAGCAGATAGCCGTTGTTGTGCCGCAAGTTTAGGACGAACCTCTGAAAACTGTGAAGCTTTTCATCGTACTCCTCTCGAAACTTTTCGCATATGCCCGTTCACGTTCGAAGGGAAAAGCTTTTCCTCTTCATAAAGTTAGTTAGCCAGCACCTGCTCGCTTTAAACTGGCTCTGCATTAGCCCTTTTTCTATTCTAAGGCTAACTGCATAGCCCGCAATTGGAGCAGTTCTGTCGTCACGGGCCGCTGTGCCGCTCGCTGCTCAAGCACATACTCGCCGAGCAGCTCTTCAATTTGCGGAAACCGACACTGCTGTGGTTAAGTAAAGCCTTTGCGTGAAGCTTTGCTGTCAACAATCTTCTGCTTTTGTTTCTGCCAGTCTCGCACGCACGTTTCGGGAACTCCGAACGACTGCGATGCGGCCCATTTCCGTCCGTTTCTACACACGCGATGACTTTTCTTTTAAAAGCGGCATCGCGGTGCACTCGAGTTTTTGGAGTCGGTTCTTCGATGCCGTCGACGCTAATGCACTACAAGATGACGAACTTCCTCAGCACACGTACAAAGTGCCGCACATGGAAAACATTTAGGCAGAAATGGCCGACGCGCCATGCCGACGCACGTAGGGGGCAGCTATTTTGGATATGCCGATGGCAATAGAATGACCGTATTCAGTTTTTTTTTTCGCTTCTAATGCGCATGCAATTTATAAACTCGCTTAACCGGAAAAAAGGTGCGCGCTAGATTCGAATAATTAGGGTACTTCAATTAATGAGGAATGTTCAGTGATTTGTGTATAAATGTAAGTCTTGAAATTTCCCCCTCGTGTGTCAGCTCAATATATGCGCCACTGCATGGTGAGTCCTCCGTTCATTTAGTTTTCTTTACTTTGAGCTTTTTTTAATTCGAACGAATGTTCGGGCCTCTTCAAGTTCGAATTATCGATATTTCACTGTATAATACATGCATCGCACACTGCCCTTTTATATTTATTTAAATCTCTGACCCCATCACATTCATTCAAAGCCTGAAGCGTCACTGGCATCAGTGTAGTCGCCCCACGATTCTCTGTCTGAACCGGCGTTGTCTTCTTCACTGTCCCACAGACAGTCATCTTCCGTTCCGTCAAGCACGCTGGAAATGCCAGCCTTCTTCACGCTCTTGATGACCACCTTGTCGAAAATGGTACTCCATGCTTCAAGAATCCATCAGCAGAGTACTTAACTTCTACAGACGGTTTCCCGATTTTGCCACTTGGCGTAAAATTATGGTCGCCCGACACTATCCACTGCGTACAGCCTCCGGGTGTTGTCCTTCAACGGTTCAGTGACACGTTATTCTTTCCCTTCTCCCTAGTGTACTCAGGAGCTTATGTTCCAGTTAACGCTGCCCTTCCCTCACTTTCCGTATTTACTCGCATAATCCTCACACTTTTTTTGGCAAAAAACCGTTGCAAAGTTAGGGTGTGTGATAATCACGCCGGGAAAACTTTCCACGAAAACGTACAGAGCAAAAAAGAAAAAGAAGTCGCTGCAAATCAGGATTCTCACACCAGCAACTAAAAGCAAGCTTTGAGAAGTACTACTTAAAACTTACCTCAAAAATAAAAGCAGAGCTTCAACACAAGGCAAGATTTATTTGAGACGCAAAAAGTGCAAGCAAGTAGTCGAGAATTAGAATACCTTACGCAAAGCTTGTGGGCGTTGCGGGCGTAACGGTAGTGTTGTCATTCAACAGGAGCCCTCAAAAGGTAAGAGTAGGATGTTAGTACTGGGCTGATGGCTATTTAACAGAATCGTCCGCAGTTTCCTTCTGAAGCAGTAAAGTTTACCATCAATCCCAGTCTTGTGCACACGGCAGGCCCAACACGTCTTGGTGGCTTTCAGCTGCCGTCACCAGTAGCGAACACAAAACTTGACTCCGAAGGGCCTACCGGCGACCCCATTGCCGTTGTTTAGTACATGATCAATCACTTTCAACTTGAAAGCAGCTGTGTAGCTTCAGTATTGCCCCATAACGTGACAAGATTACCGACACAACATAAACACGCCGCAGTGCGCACTTGCCACTTGGATTGGCTTGGATTGGATTGATTCTCCGTGCAATAATAGTACGCTTGATGCTCAAGAGATGGCAAGCGCTATCATCGTCAACGGCTGGGACGAGCAGACGACACTATTTTGGCAATTTTCGGGGGTGCAATAATTACTCAAGAAAAAAAAAAATAGTATTTTTGTTGGGCGATGTGGGGGGTGTGAGAATTATGCGAGTGCGAGGATTACGCGAGTAAATACGATACTCTCTTCCTAAACCGAATTAAATTCCGCTACTCCCCCACCTCCCAAATCATCGGCCAGTTGTTAACAAAAGCCTTCCACAAAATGGTTCTGGGAGGCCCAATCTCTTCTTAACAAAAGCGTTATCAACAGGTAAGCGAACTGACACACTGCAACTGCCACACCCACCTGCGCCTGCTGCCATTCATGAAGGAGCTCGGCAGTCTTGTCCAGCGCGTCAGCCAGCAGCCTTCGGTTGTGTGCCCAAGGCTGGGCCGTCTCGCGGATGCGGATGGCCAGCAGGGCACTCGCCATGTCTCGTTCCAGACGCGAGGCGGGAGAGCACACGCCGGTGTTGCTGTCCCAGTCGACGAGCGGGTCATACACAAAGGCCTCCAAAAGCGTCAGCAGGGTCTCTCGACCGCGGCGCAAGACCTTCAGAACCTGCAGAACAACCAGACAGAAATATGCAAATGTCGATGATGTCCACCATGAAGCAATTTTCAAATATACATTCAAACCATAATATAACATAGATACAGTGGAGATTCGATTATACATTCCTCGGTGTTGCGACGACCTGCCTTTTACTACGAATCGGTTTGGTCCTGGCAAAATCCCCATGGAAACAATGTATTAATCACCTTGGTTATACGACGCAGTTTTACGCCGACCCCGCATCTTACGACGACTTTCAGATTTCATCGGAAAGGAAAAAAAAAAAACCACCTTTAATCGAACCACATGTCGACCAAATATTCACGAGTGCAAAATGTGAACTTGCGTCCCCCAAGGAGGACTACAGAAAAAATAGTCATCTTCATCTAATGGAAAATTTATTCTCCCGGAAGTTCATGCACTTCTACATATGCCTCAATCGCGTGCATACGTATTTGGGGTCGTTACCTAGTCGAGCTCTATCTATATAGATTAGGTTCAGCTGACCAACAAGCTGATATTTTCACATTTTCGGTCCGTGGAAACATTTCCTGGTCGACAGACGGCTGACCTCCTGCCTCTGTCACATTCGCAGTCACTGGTTCGCGCACCCATAAGGGCACGATGCAGCTGCTTTCGCCGTGCAAAATTACTTTCACTTGACGTCGACGTTCATAACAACAGCGGGACACCACTTGCAGCACTTTACGAGGCAACAAATTACAATGCGCACAGCTCAGTCATGCACAAATGCATCTTGCATAAACTCGTCCGTCGCCATTATGCGATAGCGATGGCACTGCGTCTGACCTTTCTAATGGAAGGCTCACGGCAACAAGGCTTTGGTTTTGTTTTCACCACAGGATATTTTCAAGCTCTATTTATCGGTAGAAAGATACGCGTTGGATTTCATTATTTTTAAGCCTGAGCATAAGGATTCGCTCGGACCTCCTTCAACTAATTATTGCTGCCATTAGCTACCACTGGCAACAATAACTTAATCTACCCTCATTGCAGAGGCAGAAGGTCATGCCGTGGGCTTATTCAGCTAGTCTGTACCCGTTTTTCGGGCAAGGCTGAGTGCCGCGGTATATAATCTTAGTTTTTTGGTTATATGACACCCGGGTTATATGACGGTTTTGCGTGGTCTCCTAAAAGTTGCATAATCGGGGTTCCACGGTATAATCAAACTTTATTATACTGAAGTTGCATCCTAACAAAAGTAAGTTTGTTGTAACTGAAAATTCGTTATGAAGATATATTCTTAACACTATATCTAATGCAAGACTATTCTTCATATGCTTCGTCATAACCGATATTTCATTATATCTCGACTTGTTGTATGGTTTGTAATGTAAATGAAAAATCGTCTGGCAATAGATACAGTATTAGAAATCGTAACGAACTTTCAGACATTATTAACTTATTTTCTTGGCATGCAACTTTGTTATAACGAGGTTTGAGTGTAAGTACAAGGCTTGCAGAGATGCTTTGAAATGAAGTGGACAACTTGGCCAAAGGGTGGTGGCCTATGTGCACACTAGATGAGTATAACTCAAAATTCGCCGTGCCTTGTTCAACCAGTTTCTTCAGTTGCAGCGAAATGTTAACCTGCCAAATAATTGCACCAATATGAACATAAATGAACTTAGGAAATGAATCTTGCCTCACTTTGACAGCATTGTAAAGCCCGCAGGTCATACGATTTCACCCCTTAGTAAAAGACACCTACAAGGGAGCAGCTCTTGCCCCTCTATGAGTGGTGAAACACGTGTATGAAACAATCATTCCACATTTATTTTAATCAATTTTGACGAAATCATACTGTTTATGAATACAGTCGAGCCCACTTATAATGAACCTGAGTCTGACGCGGCATCTGTTCGCTGTATCCTGAAGTTCGTAGTAAATGAAACACAGCTTTTAAAAAAGTTGCGAGTGAAAACACAAACTTTTTCTGCCCAAAAAAGTCTGTGATGCACGTGTTTCGAAGAGCAGAAGCAATAAGGGCAGTCTCGAGTTTATTTCAAAGAACAGCGAGTTTGTTCGCCGAGGCCCGTGGCATAAGCTGCATGAGGGACTGATCCCAAAGTTTCGTCGTTCTCGCAATTTGATTCCTCCAAATCGCTCTCGCCATGTACCGTATTTACTCGCATAGTCCTCGCACTTTTTTTTGGCGGAAAACCAATGCAAAGTTGGGAGGTGTGAGAATTACGCGAGGAAAACTTTCCACAAAAACGTACAACGCGAAAAAGAAAACGAAGTTGTCACAATTCGGGATTCTCACGTCAGCAACTAACAGCAAGCTTTGAGAAGTACTAATTAATACTTACCTCAACAATGAAAGCACAGGTTCAACACAAGGCAAGATTTATTTGAGACACAAAAGGGGCAATCAAATAGTCAAGAATTAGAATCCCGTATGCAAAGCTTGTGGTCGTTGCGGGCGTAGCGGTAGCATTCGTCGCTCAACAGGAGTCCGCAAAAGGAAAGCGAAGGACGTCTGTATTGGGCTGATAGCCATTCAACAGAATCGTTCGTAGTTGCCTTCTGAAGAAATAAGTTTACCATCAATCGCAGTCTAAGGCACACGGAAGCTGCCGTAACCAGTAGCAAACACAAAACTCGTCTACTCCGAAGGGCCTACCGGCGGCCCTGTTGTTGTTGTTTAGTGCATAATCAATCACTTTCAACTTGAAAGCAGCCGCGTAGCTACCGCATCGCCCCATAACGTAACAAGATTACAGACAATATACAAATCACGCCGCAACGTGCACTTGCCACTTTGGCTTGGATTGCATTGAGTTTTGGTGCGATAATATTACGCTCTATGCTTATGAGATGGCGCCAGACGGCGCACGTTATCATCATCAGTGGCTGGAATGAGCAGACGACATTATTGCAGCAATTTTCGGGGGTGCGACAATTACTCGAGGAAATATATAAATCTTATTTTTGTCGGATGATGTTGGTGGTGCGAGAATTACGCAAGTAAATACGGTGCTTCATTCACAATGCCCTAATTCGTGCACGATTCCACGGTGTCGGCATCGTCATCAGCCGTAATTAAACCATCGCAACAGATGTTCTACCCGCTCTCCCATTTCGGAGTCGATGGCGCGCTGTCACAAATCGCCCCCGAAGTGATCCTGTTCGGAAGCTTCAGGCTCGGCATTGGGCCAGATGTCGACACGGCCTCGCGAGAACAGTTTCACCCGCACGTAGCCATCACCGCTGCCCACTAATTCACCATCTCCACAGCTGAATACCGGGACCCCAGAAGCGGCAAGTTGGCTGCCAGGTAGTGAACAGCTATGAGCAAGCGCTCCGCAACGCGGCACCTAACACGTGGATTACGCTCAAGCCAAGCGGTCACACTTTCGACATTTTGCTGAGCAGCAGGAAAAAGCGTGCAAGTCCTCCTGTCTGCCGTCTTGATCACACACTCACACAGAGCGAGCAAGATGCACACATGCGACACACATGCCAGAACGCGCGGAACAGCTCTGGGCCCGTTTCTAGTCAGAAAACGAAACTAACTTGAGCCAGCGTTACTGGCGTCATGGAGCGGTGGAGACGGGCAAAGGCAGAGCCGAGTAGCGGGAGGGGGAACAAAGCACGGAGTGGTGTGTAAGAAAAAGAGGTCGGGCAGAGCGGCAACTAGAGGGGCGTGGAGGCAGGGTCAGCGTTTACCAATAAGAATGTATGGGTACCTCCCCAACGCCTGATCGGCGGTTGAAAGTGGTTTCCCGGGAGGTCGGCTGAGCGCCGACCCCGTTCGCTGTAACTGATCGATGGCGCTCGGAGACGTTTGTTGTAAGTGCGATATTGTGCCATTGAACTAACATATTTGCACGTTCATGTGGATATTGTTCGTTTTAGGTGAAAGTTCATTGTAAGTGGGGCCGTTATATGTGGCTCGACTGTATATCCACACCTCGTGTGTTTTTTGCGAGAAAGAGTTTGCTCGAACAGATAGTTACATAGTAAATTAGAATGTTGGAATAACCTGAGGTGAGAACTGTGTGCCAAAGAAAAACAAAAATAGATGTTCTAAACCCGCTTGAACAAAAGTTATGACACGAACAGTTACAAGTGCATCCATGCAAAGCTAGGATTTCAGTCGTGTTATTTTCGAAATATGAATCTAAGTCAGAATGTATGCATATTCCGGTCTTCAAAGGTGGCTTCATGGCAGTGCTTCATACCTATGCAAGAAAGCTAGCTTTGCAACACCTATGCAGGAAGCACTCTCTGATAACTTTCTCTCAATTGTTGCTAGGAGTGCGGGTTATACGCAAGAAAATACGAGATGTTCAATACACCTTACAGCTTGTCAGAGAGGTTATCTCTTATATACCACTGCCCACGTACTACGTAATAGCTGCTGAGGAATGCATGCCCTGACACGTGCACCCGATGACACTGACCTGCTCGCAGGCCAGACGGAACTGTCCCTCAACCCCGGTGACGCCGAGCGCAGCCTCGATGTTGGGGGTCATGCGGAAGGGCACCTTCTCGGGGACTCTCAGGTTCTTGCCTTTCTCGAAGCACACATTGTAGTCAATGTGCACCACCTGAAACCAAGAAAAGCAGGAATGTTACGGCATCACTTGTGTGCAAACTGCCTCCAATGGAAATGGTATGCGACTTGCACTCACAGACCACAAGCTCCTATTAGCAAGACCAAAACAAAAACTTATAAAAATTTTTTTTGTCATTACAAATGCCATTTTTAACAGAGGAACTGTTATAAGTCGAGCCTGCGCTATCTGCATAGTGGTCCATTGCCCCGCAGATCACTGGCCAGTGGAGAGAGTGTGAATAAAGAAATAGAAAAGTAAAGCCAAGTGACGATACCGCTTGAAATTGACGGTCTCCCATACACTTGTCCCCCCTTACACCTTCACGGTCCAACTGCTTTCATGGCATGCAACTAGCCTAGCTTTTTTTTTTGTTGGCTGCCATCAAACCTCAAACTACACGACAGCGAACCCAAGCATATTGCCAAGTGAATCCTGCGAAACTGACCTCTCCTGTGCGCAGGTCGAGCAGCATGTTATCCAGGTGTCGGTCGCCGAGGCCGATGACGTATCCGACGGTCGACATGACGGCCGTTGAGCGGTTGAAGGCACAGGTGACGCGCCACCAGTGTGGGGCACTGACCGCTGCGCACCACAGCTCTCGGGCCACCAAGTCCTTGGGAGTCTCAGCCATGAGCGCCTGCAGTGTGCTCACCAGGACGCTCACCGGCCAATCACGACGATTTTCCAAGTTGGTGATGCCCTGAGCAGAGGTCACAATTCACAAGACGGCTTGCCTCACAATCGATTAAAGCAAAGTGTAGCCTCAAGAACAAATTAAGCGCAGTGAAAATAAATGTAGCAGTAATGCCACCGAGGTCTTTTGATTTGAAGCAATTTTTGAAGCAGCGATATTTTCATTTTGGAGCACTTTGGAGCAGCAAATGTTTCTATTTTGGAGCACTTTAGAGCAGCCAAATTTTCCATTATAAAGCCCTTTGGAGCAGCAAAATTTTTCCATTTTGGAGCAATCTGGAGTAGCTAACTTCACAGCCTCGAGGAGAAGCAAAATGCATTTACATACGAGGGCATTTTGGGCTCTTGTCTCCTGTGAACAGCTAAAAATATTTCCATTCATTTCAAATCTCATGAAGACAGTCATCGTAGGGGGCACTCCCTATCTTAGTTGATGATGCAAACATAATGGCATCAACATATTGGCCATTATGAAGAAACTTGTCCAGTGATTATTTTGTAACAAATAAACAGACTACTGTTGGACAAAAATTGTACGTCATTAAATAACATTCGAAACACTTATGTGGTTATCAGTATATATGGCAGACAAACGCTGTGACGTACAACACTACAGACACACACAGTCGCACCTGCATTTGCCTTAGAAGACTCCAATGATATAGAAAGATTCTTTTTCTTCACAACCAATTATACTGCTGGGCTTAACATGACGTCATTAAGCTAGTCTCATAAAGCCGACCTCCTCCGGCACTCATCTCTCTCTGTACTGAAACTACACGACTTAACAAACTTCGTTTTCTTTTTGCAGCGATGTTTTATGTGGCTAGGGCATTCTGTCTGTACTCCAAAATCCCTCTGTAGTATGTGTTCTAAAAAGCAGTGCATAAAGAAATAAGACCCTCACAGGGTCCCTTATGCATACGCCTAAGATGACCAAAACATGAGAGCCATTTTGTTTTTATTGCGATAGCAATTCCAGAAACATTCTCGACCGGTCTTCCCCATTGCCAGGGGCATAGGTAAACTTTTACTTTTAGATGGGAGAGGGGGAAGTGCACCTTGATCTGAATGGGAAGAATAGGCATGCAAATGGTAATATTGTCGCAACGTGCAAAGAACAGGACACAAGGCTTCCTTTTGACGTTAAAAGCAAGGCTCTATTCACATACAAAAACAAAGCGCAAGAGCAGACACGTAACGTCGTCTTCCTCGAAAAACGCCAGAGACTGCCGCTCGTGATGCTGGCTTCTTCGTCCTTTTGTGTTTACGGTTAATAACCGTGACAATATTGAGCTATATATGCCATGGCAAAAAATATATTTGGGGGGGGGGGGGGGGCACGTTCCCTTGATGTGCCCTGCCTGGCTATGCCACTAGCGGCCGCGCCGTCATGTTTTGTGCAATATCAGAATCCCTAACATCTTCCATGTATCGTGTGTTTTACAAGCGGGAAGAAGTGTGCGAACAAGGGTGCCGAAGCTAAAGCAGAGATAAGAAAGTCACAGTGTCGCAGAAAGAGTGAAGCTATGAATGCATTAGCAACAACTTAGAATGTAACGCTGAGAATGGCAAGCAGATCTAAATGCGCAGCACGCTGCTCAAGCACAAATGACGCACGAACACAAGACTCATGAGAGCGAACTAACAATGTTTGCCGCTTGACACGTAACGCGCTGTTTAAACGAAAACGACGCTCGAAACGTAATCACAGGCACAGGTGAGTGCAAACTAACAAGTGTCCCAGTTCTCATACTTCGCTGTGTATGAAAAGAGCGCTCTTTTCGCAAAGGGGACTGTGCAGCCAGCGGAGTGACCTTTGCATTTGCTGCCAGGCCCAACACAATCGTTCCGGTTAAAGGCACACGATTCTCTCCACCAAAGGATAAGCGCGCGCGCACAAGCATCTACTCCCCCCCCCCCCCCTCCACACACATTTGCGGGGCAAAGTACAAGTGGGAGATTAGCGCACGTCGGTGCATCGTGATGAGCTGGGCGCCGAGTGCAGGCGGCTTTTTTTTTTCTTGAGTTTTTATATATATAGATACGTATACTATACGGTGAATGACGGCAGCAGCAGCAACGGCACAAAACCAGCCGTGACTGTCCATACAATTGAATAAAAGAGCCGACCTGCCACTTTTGTGCGAAGTGCAGCATCACCCCGGGTGCCAGGCCTGCCATCGATTTTTACTAAAGCAGAGAGGAACGTGCCTCCTATCTTCAAAAAACAGGAAGGAACTAGGAACGCAGACGGGGGGCGAGGGCGTTGTTATGAACCTCTGGTGTGATCACTGGCACTCGCGCTAATTTGGCAGGCATTAAGACGGCTGTTATACGCTTTTACTTTGTACTCTCAATGCGACCAGACTGTTGGTATGGCATTCATTGCTAAGAAACTAATTGAAACTAACGAATAGTATCGTTAGGACAAAGCATCACATAACACAGATGAACGATGGCTAAAGGGACAATGATCACTCCAATTGTCCGAAGCAGTTATTGCACTGTCAGTTATCGAAACGCAAAGCACAGGAAGTTTAAGAGCATGTCTGATTAGGCCTTGAGATAACTCGCTCGTGAATGCGCCCGTCAAGCGACGCAGCTTCCGCCCTCTCTCTCCCTCCAAAAAAACGAAGCAATGAATGTGATGAGGTGATGTTTAATTTTTTCAACTGTCAGCTACTGATCTTGGAAAGCAAGAGGAGGACGTGTAACAAGGCATAGCCGCTTCACCGTGACCCTTCCTACCCTAAAGCCGCCAGTGATATTGAAAGTTGCGTGTATTAAAACTCAATTCTGGCTACTCTGACCAGGAAGCATGCTTTTAATATTGAGATGACATTAAAAAAAGACGCACGTGAAAACTTTGAATACAAACCTTAGCAATCTTGAGTTCGAAATGGCAGGGTGTTTTAGGAGCTTTTAATGGAAGGAATCACGAAATGAACTTAAGAATGAAGATCAATGAATAAAGTACATCAAAGGAAATGTGTCAACGCGTTTACATCGTGCATGTGTTCTTCTGTGGACGCGAAGCGTGAAAAATTACACCAGGATATCAAGAAGTCTGCCGAAGAATCAGCACCACAGTTTTACGCACTGATTGGTCTAGACGTCACGAGCCCCTGCAGAGAGCGCGTTTCACCGTTAAGCGGACTTCCAAAACAGAAGCTGCGTCGGCACTAAACATAGCATCGTAGATTACTTAAGACGCATGCGCGACTGCTGTTAATTCAGCGGAATAATTCTAGGCACGTGATTGTGACTTGGGTGGCCCCGAGAACAAGATGCACATGCTTTAACACGCCGGCATGGCTATTGCCGGTGATAGACACTCCCAAATCCGACTTTGGCGTAGTTTGGCGCAATTTTCATTGATATTATCAGGATGGTGCAGTAAATCTGATTTGGCGCAGTTGGTACAGGAGTGGGATCACTGAATGTAGTGTTGCTGCACCTGTGAAGACTCTGGCAGTCAAGGCATCAAATAAACAGAACTATTTACTGGAAGGTCTCCCAGTAAATAGTGCACAGTATAAGCAAGTACGCTCAAACCTCATCATAATGTAACGAGATATATATTGAAATAATGGATATAACAAAGTAAATGAAAATCTCCTCGAAAGCTCCATTGAGAACCATGCACTTTAAACCTTGTTGTAACGAAGTAACATTGATTGGTAAATGAATATAATGAACAAAATTAGTCTATCAAATAGTCTATAAAAAAAATGTGTGTTAAGTATATCGTTTTCTGCGGAGTTTGACGCACGTTCAGAGCGGCTCTTTCAAAATTACCACGCCGATCTTACAGCCACGCTACGAGCAGGTGAGAGAGCCATCCTCCTCACATAGCCAGCGGAGAGGATTGAGAAAGTGCTCAGCAAGTCACATGACCGAGAAGCGGCACTGCGATTTCCCTCTCCGCGCCTTAAAGATGACGGCAACGACTGCGTCTCCGCTGCTACCCTCTGCACCGAGAAAGGAGGACTCTCCACAAAAGCTTTCTTTTCTTTTTTTCCTCTCTCTCCGCGCGCGGCCTTGAAAGGAGAAGGGTTTCTATGTGCAGAGACAGAAAAGAGAGAAGCGTGGCACAGGCACGTCGCAGATCGGCATTTGAGAGAAAGCAAACAATTCCGCCAGTCTTTTCTTTCCTTTTCTTCTTTTCTTATTTCATGTGCAGCGTTGAGAGGTGCCGCAGCGGGATTGGGCATAGTGCTGAGAGCATTTTCGGAGTGCGGTATGTTCTAATTAACCGTAGCAAGTGCTTGTGCGTTCGAACTACAGGGCGTTTTCACCCATTAGAATACACATAGCTTTGACGGAACCTCAGCGCGAGTTCGAATTACCGGAAGTTCAAATAATGAGGTATGACTGTTTATTTTCTGCCACACGTGTGGTCGCGTAGCGGCACATCGGGCCGCGAAGTGGTTTCCTTCTCTGCATGCTTATAGGTGTGCGCCCATTTGAGCATACATTGCCACCAACTGTTATAATCAATATAACGAAACACAGTCACCGACCGATTTTTCTGACTCCAAAAATTCGGACTTCAAAAGTGCACCGTCAGGGTTCCCATAGGGCTAATGCATTTTTTTGACCGATTTTTTGGACAAATTTGCCCCCCAAATGTTGGATTTTTCGGACTAAATCACTTGTTTTGAGCCGTCCACGAACCTGTATAGACGTCGCCACGTTGGATTTTCTGCTGGCTTGACTAAGCTTAGTGGCTTAATATTAAAATGGCTTTCCTGCCTCCAAGATTAGAAAGCAAACAGTCATAATCTTTAGAAAACGCAACACGGGCCCATTTTCTTGCCTTCGGTCAGCCGTAGTGGTCAGCACTATCGTCATCGCACCGTACAGGGAGGAGGCGGAGCTGCGCAGTAGTGGAGTGAATGTGCCTGCCACTATGACATTTAAAAACTTCGCTCGTGCGGATGATGACAATTTCGCGACGTTTTTGTCGAGCATATAGGGTGACGATGTCACTTTGGCGCAAATATGGGCGAACCAAATTGCTTCCGAGCGTAGTATGAGGCAAGGCAGAATCATGGACTTTTTTAAGCCTGCCTTATGCAATAAAGTTTATATTTCTGACAAAAACAAATTTTTTGGACTGTTCGATTTTTCGGACTTTTTTTCGGTCTCTGCCAGGTCCGAAAAATCGGTCGGCGACTGTAATGAATATAACGAAATATTTGTGGCTCCCCTTCAACTTCGTTATCACGAGGTTTGAGAGTAATGCTCACAGCGCAAGCACATCTGTAGATCATTGACATGTGATGAAGTTAAACCCCCTTTATAAGACGCATGCTCTAGGCAGCAATTCTCGATTCTTATATGAGATGTCTCTTATAAGTAGGGTGCCTTGTATGCATTTTCCTATCAACGTGTACTTTACTGTAGGCACACTGGTGTCTCTTATACCTAATTGACTCTTATGAAGGCCCTCAACTGTCATCGAAATCAGATCATATCCTTACCTGCTCCTTGAGCAGAGGCGTCAGCTTGCCATAAAACAGCTCGGAGGGTCTGAGCACGGAGGAGGCCTCACGCTGCTGCCAGCGCTTGTAGAGGGCAAACAGCGGGGTCACCCCGTCCAGCCACTGGATGAGGCCCGACCGGGAGCCCAGGGGGGTGACCGCGTAGTGGCGAGCCCTCGGTGCACTGGCCCCCAGTGGCCCCCCTTGCCAGCAGGCTGTTGCAGATGCTGAGCAGCTGCATGATACGCTCGTCCAGGTGGAGGTCCTCCATGCCCTTGAAGAGGAACGTGTACCGCTGGCCGTCCGAGCCCTGCACAGGCAGCGCAGAGGCGATGCGCTGAAACCTTTGGACTGCCAGCATTCTTGGGAGAACACTTCATTTGCTCAAGACAGCAAAATAGCTCAGAAAAAGACAACAGATGAGGTGAAGAAACACCCAGACGAGCACTAAACTATAGTAGCCCTCGTCCAGTTCATCTTTTTTCCTGATCTATCTTCTTGCGAGCATTTCGTTAACTGTGTCTCAAGTCAGCCAGTATTAACTATGCAAACTCACTCCCCTCGTGCTTGATTTGCATTGATGCATGTACACCAACCGCTTGTGACAAAAAGTCAGCAGTATTTTGCTTCACGAACAGGCACAGTAAAATCTGCCCACGACAAAAGAAAACCCAACTAAAAAAATGTTTCTGTACCGTTGTATGAACACACTTGCTTGACATCATTGTCGACACACAAGCAAAAGATACCACATCTTGAAGGTATAACCCAATCCTGCATATAAGCTGTACTCATAACTACGAACTTCAACATGATAAAAAAAAACACGAAAAAAAAAACATTCTCACGTAGTGCTGTAACGGCTCACTTAAAACATGAGAGAGCCAGAGTTCAAAATCTGCCACCAGAACTAACCTGAAACTTGCCACAGACATCAATATCCAGGTGATAAGCATCACCACAAAATGCGAGCATCTGTTGCTGCACAGCTATGATAACTCCTTCAGTGGCATAGTACAGACCAAACTTAGAAGCAAGTCACACACTTAATTCAAATGGTTCGAAACGTGGGGTGCACATCGGTGCAGGCTTCCCGAGTGAACATATATTGGTTGTTTAGCTCTTTTATGTTGCGTAATGCTGTAAAAAATCACTTTGCTGACGACACTACCATGTTCGACGACCAGTTGACGTGCCGTGCTCCAGGACCCACGTCAAGAGCATTTTTCTTCTTTGCTAGTAATGAATGCAACCAAAAAACAAACTGCTTGCACTTGGGCCTAATGTTTCATTTTTTTAATGCAAATATTGATGCTGATGGCATAAATATTAATTAGATGCTTAATTACATGCTAGCTAACATTAATTACTGAAACTTGCTCGAAACAAAACACTTCCTTATTTTCTTTCTTGAAACTCGCGCCTGAAGGGGATAATGGCAGACACTGGGGGTACAGAGGGACCTACAAACCTGGAAGCTTAACTTCTTGGGCTTGGTCTTGGTGGGCAGCACAGCTATGGATGACTGGACCGCTGCGATGCGGACATTCCCCGAGCACCCGGGCATAGGCACCTGCAGCATGGGAGGATGAAAGGTGCCGGTGAATATGAACAAGCAGATTTGGAAATGCAAATTTTGATCTGAGACATGGTCCCGCTGACCCGAGCGAAAATGACCTGCCTTAACACTAAAGATAAAAAGCATTTTTTTCACATTAGTAAAAACAACATTTTTAAGAAACCAAAAATAACTGCTACGAACAGACGCTGGGTAGGTGAGAAAACAGGCAACAAGAAAGTGCAGGTGGCGACACCACTGTGAAAATGCTGCACCAGTCGCCGTGACATCACAGATTATAATGACATCTACCAGGGCTAACGTAGTTCTTTATCAATAAAAATTAAGTAAAATGTCTTCTGAAAAATACCAAGTATCCGAAAATTTTTTTCAAGCAATGTAGACAAAATATGAAAAAAACACTTTGAAATCTGTGATGTAACCATTTATTAATGAAGCTATGGTGGCAAAATTAATAATACGAGTATTTCAGAGCAAAATTTGAGCTTCTTAAGGATTCATACACACCAATTCACCTAGCTTCAAGTATTGATGCAATTATCACTTGTCGTTCCTTTTCTTTCTTCATTTATTTTGCTCACACTGACAGACGGGGGGAATTGCCCATTGCTCTGTTTCTAAAGGTGTGCTCACCCGCGAGTTCTTGAGAGCGGCTAGTGCGGGAGAGACCCGCTCCATGAGCAGCTGGGGCCCTTCCTCGTGCGAGCGTCGTTGCAGGCGCAGATGTAGGCGCCTCAGTGCTGCCCAGCTTGCCTGTGGTCGCCACGGGTCGTGGGGGTTGCGCAGGGTCTCCAGGGTCTCGGATATGAGAGGCCCCAGGGTCTCGCGGAACCACACTTCATGCGGAGTCTCGGGTTCGCGGGACGTCACCACAGACTGCAGCTGCTCCAGCAGGCGTAACGTCTGCATGGTTGAAGCCACAAAAACATACATATATTCAAGACTCATTATAACTAGGTTGCATCTTGCATAAAAATGAGTTTGTTATTACCAAATATTCGTTTTAAACGTGTATTTCTAACTCTGTATCTACTGCGACTACTCTTCATTTACTTCGTTATATCAAAGTTCATTGCATCGAGGTTTGAGTGTGTACGTATGTGTGTGTGTAACATATATATATATATATAATTTGCCCACAGCCAGTTATCTTTTTACCCACTTTTCTTCCTTCACATATACATTACAATTTTGTCTAATACCTTACCCTATACTTTCCTTGGCATTATTGTCTGTTATATCTAATTATTATTGTGCCCATAACACGGAAAAATGAACCCTTAGGTATAGACTTCTTTCCCTTATACATATATATATATAAAAATGGGCCAATATCTAAGCAATTTAAATATTAAAACAAGTACTTCAGTATTCAAATTAGCTTCAACATGAATTCGAATTGCTTAAAAGTTCCAAGTATTCGGAATGAACAAATAGACGCAGATTTGACCGCATGTGGTGCAGAAAAGAAGGTTTCACTGCAGCGCAGAGCCGCTATTTCGTGAAACAATCTGTCTAGCGATGATCCGCATTGCCATTTGTGCGTTTTAAAGGGCCACTCACCAGGCCCTATAGCGAATTTTAGTTAGACAGCGGAACTAGTTGGGTGTCCAATGAGGAACATTTTGCCACAAAACTTTTTCGTATCGGTTCATCACGAGCGGAGAAAACAGGTTTTTTGAAGTGGCGCGAAATGAGGATGAGAGGAGGTGAGCTCGAAACCCTTGCCGTTACTCCGCGTAGCCTTCGCAAGCCAAATTTCTTCCCCACCCTCTCCAGCATTCGACCATGAGGTGACGTGCGCATGATGTGCCCAAAAAAGTCCAACCCCCGACAACGCGACCAGCGTTGCTTTGTTGACCAACGTTATTTTGTGGTCTTCTGCCTGTTTCTGAGGGATGGTTTTAAAACGCTAGCTTAGACGCGGTAGTGTAGATGAGCACAATAAGTGCGCGAACGCGTAGGAGCGTTCCACAGCGGTCGTCTGCTCAATGCGCTGACCGCGGGGACACTAACGCATGCGAAACGCTGGCACATTAGCCTCGCATCTCGTAGCATTTCACGGGAAAAAAAAATAAAAAAAAAGCGTGCACAATTTCTATTGCGTCTTATTATTTATTTCAAGTGTTATTAATCTCTTAATGCAACAAATACATAAACTACGCATGTTGTCTTAATAATTTTTGCCATGTCACGTGGTATACTGTTTACGTCAAAGCGGACTCGTCTACGTAAAGGACCAACGCCACCGCATTGCCGTGTACGTAGGGCCGTTCCTATGCCTACGTCATGCCCTCATTCTCTACGCGTGCGCCGTCAGAGGGAAGGGGGAGCAGCTTTCATCTTGAAATTTGACCCATTTCCGCTGCGCGTAGCGTTGCAAAGTTTGGAAGACGTGATCATGAACGCCTCGTCTACGCATTGTGCTTGTCAGCTCAAAATTGCCAAACATGATAAGTGGCCTTTTAAAGCACCTAATGCGGGCTTATATGCACTAAGCTACAGCAAATTTCAAAATACAACATATTTTAAAGCCCATAACTTGCTCCCTATTACTATGTGAATCGTGTCACTATTTCGATTCACTTCTTTGTAGAACAGAGTGACATTCACTCGCACCTACTTTCGAATTCTGAAATGTATTGTGAAAGTTAGCTGGATATGCTCATTTTGCTATCAATATGCTTTTTCCTTTATATTAAATGATAAATACAACCCAAGTTATTCGATTAAAAATTATTCAAAGAAGTCACTTTTCCCTTCAAACTTTACTCTTTGCCCTCATATATAAGTGAATAATAATAATAACAAGATGTGGGGTTTAAATACCAAGAAAGCATGAAACAGTTGCGAAACCTCATACAAGAGTAGATTCAGAAATGATTTTGACTCTTTCCTTACTTCACAAGATTTTTCTCTTATAATTTACAGCTTATACATATTTTTTTCAATGTGTTTCATTTATTACAACTTGACCCTGCTACTATTCAAATCTTGTCACTATTCACAGTTGCTTGCACTTCAACTGAAAACGGTGACAGTTGTAAAAGCTTGGTTCTAATTTTCAAGATACTGTGCAATTTTCATGGGTCATTAAAAAACCATTACAATTTTAGAAATGATACAATCGATCTCGTTTACTTATATCGAACTCAGAGGGGATCACAAGATAGTTTGATATATATATAATTCGAAACACAAGATACACCTTTTCACTGTCTTCAGTTCAGTTTCTTTTTTCTAAAGTTTGCAAAAAAAAAGTGACCATACTTAACCAACCAGCCCATTGTCAAGTCTTTCTGAAGCATATTTAAAGCGTACGTTAATGCCAGTTTTTCAAAATTGTGACAAGCGCTAACACGCTTATCTCACAGTATACTGAAGAACTAAATGAAAACATGGAAAGTAGTGTCCAAGTTCCCACTCTTTATTTTTGCATGATTTGTCTGCAAAACTCTCTTCTCTTTTGCAGGTCGTCAAGTCCATCAAATCACCCTTAAGGGGGGACGCGGCCCTTGAAAACTGAAAAATCGCGAAAAAGTCGGTTTTTGAAAAACCACATTTTTCGGTTGTATGTCTCATAAACTACCTATTCTGTAATTATCAGCACCTAATTCAACCGCAAAGTGCAAAAAAAAAAATACTATTTTCGAGGCCGCCGAGGCGTCCAAAACAGGCGCAAATCCCGAAATCAAACCAAACTTCGCGCGCGCGCCATTCCCGGACCATGCGGTCGTCCCACGCCATCTTGGTGTTGTTTTGACCGTGAATTCTTTCTCTCTCGTTCGCCGCCTTGCAAAATGGCGTCGGCAGCACAGTTGAGACGCTATTGGCGTTTTCCCGCGATGCTATGCGGAGCGCTGATTGGCTAGAGCAGCGCATTCATATCTCGCGGGAGAAAGCGTACCCGCCATTGGCTGCTGTGCAGCAGTGGGGGCGGTCGCTCCTCTCGATGGCGCGTCCAGCGCGCTCGCTTCGTTGTTGCTCTCTGCTTCGTCCGCCTCGACAGACGTCTGCTTACGAGCCGCTCTTCGCCTTGTGCTATGTTTTCGATAATTTTCTCTCGTTTTTTTTTTTCTTTTTGCACTAGTTCTGTGCCTTTCGTCTTTGTTGTTGCGGGCGATGCCGGCAACGAAGCCGAAGTCAGTGCGGAAGTCCGGTGCGCGGAGGCGCGCTATGCGGCTTGTACGATCATCGAAATTCCGCTATTCTGCTGCGGGTGCCGACTGCGTAGATGCTTGATTGATTTGTGGGGTTTTAACGTCCCAAAACCACCATTTGATTATGAGAGACGCCGTAGTGGAGGGCTCCGGAAATTTTGACCACCTGGGGTTCTTTAACGTGCACCCAAATCGACTGCGTAGATGCTTGCAGCGACGGAACTGTGTTGTCGGCTGTCCCCAGTCGAGAATCCGACACATCGAGTGTGGCTGGAGCCGCAAATGCACCGAGTGTTTCCGAGATCGCCGGGCTCGACACGTGCTCCGAATCGATGCCATCCAGTGTGACACCGAGTGCTCCTGATATCGCCGGACCCAGCACTTCGTCTGAATCGGTGCCATCGAGCGTGACACCGAGTGCTTCTGATATCGCCGGACCCAGCACTTCGTCTGAATCGGTGCCGCCATCGAGCGTGAGTGGACCGTCGCTTCATCTGCGGAGGCGTTTCCTAACGAAGGAAGAAATCGATGCGAATGCGAAACGTCGTGACGCCGTTCGCGCTGAACTCGAGTCTACGCCGGCGACGCAGAAGAAATTTTGACTGATGCAGCCGGCTCTTGCACCTGCAGTGACAAGTGAGGGCGAACATTTTTCGCTCGTTCAAATGAACATCTTTAACGTCGTGCTCAGCCGCACAGTGTGCAAAAAATGTTTGAAAGGTGCTATGACTGTCCGAGAGAGCACCAAGCTTGGACTTGCAACAAAACTTGAAGTCGTGTGCGCCTCTTGTGGCACCGTCGATAAATTATGGACATCACCCCGCAAAAAGGACACGCAGGCCTTCGATGTAAATGTCCGTGCCATAATGGCTATAAAGCAAATAGGCAAGGGGCAAACAGCTCTTAATGACTTTTGGGCTGCCATGAACGTCTCTTACAGAGGTCTTCACCACAAGACGTTTCAAAAGCACTTGAAAGAGACGTTCAGGAAGCCAGAGGCCACCGCTTTGGAGAAGTTTTATGCTGATTCTGCCACAGCAGTGATCAAAACATATAAAGAAATGGACCCCAGCTTCTGCAAGGACATCACCGTAGTGTACGATGGCACATGGCATGAGCGGGGTCACACATCACACATAGGAGTGGGATCGGTAATTGACTTCTTTACAGGTCTCATCTTGCATGCTGTAGTTCTTTCAAACCACTGCCTTGGATGCCAAACAGGGCCCAAACCTGGAGATGCAGCATACGAAAGCTGGCAGAAGCACCACATTTGCCAGAAAAACACAGACGCAAAATCGGGAAGCATGGAAGTGGAGGCAGGCTTGACTCTCTTTGGGCGGTCTGTATCCAAGCATGGCCTGCGGTACACCACTCTTGTGTCCGACGGAGACAGCCGTACCTTCGCTGCCCTCACAGAAGAGAATGTGTACGGGCTAGTGCCAATTGTAAAAGAAGAATGTCTGAACCATGTTCAGAAAAGGATTGGAAGTGCTCTTCGAAACATTGTGCAGAAAAGTGATAAGCCACTGAGTGGGAAGGGGAAGCTGACTAAAGCCCTCATTGAAAAGCTGACAGGATATTATGGTTGGGCCCTGAGAAACAATTCAACTGACCTAACAGCCATGCAGCGTGCAGTGATGGCAACATATCACCACGTCACATCGACTGACCAGGACCCTCACCATGAACTTTGCCCAGAGGGGGCTCAATCGTGGTGCCGCCATAGAGCTGCAGAGGCAAAGCGCGAGCCACAGCCAAAACATAAACATAGCCTACCGGACTATGGCGCTGCAGCTATGCTGCCCATCTACGAAAGACTGTCACAAAAGTCGCTTCTTCAGCGCTGCCTGGGAGCGAAGAGGCAAAATGCATCAGAATCATTCCACTCCATTCTGTGGTCTCTGATGCCGAAGGAACAACAATCATCCTTGATCGCGGTAGAAACAGCACTGCATGAAGCAGTGCTGCGCTACAATGCCGGCTGCTGCAAAGCAACCCAAGTGATATCGAACTCCATTGGACTTCAACCAGGTCATCTGGGCCCCGCCGCGGTGGTCTAGTGGCTAAGGTACTCGGCTGCTGACCCGCAGGTCGCGGGTTCGATTCCCGGCTGCGGCGGCTGCATTTCCGATGGAGGCGGAAATGTTGTAGGCCCGTGTGCTCAGATTTGGGTGCACGTTAAAGAACCCCAGGTGGTCAAAATTTCCGGAGCCCTCCACTACGGCGTCTCTCATAATCAAATGGTGGTTTTGGGACGTTAAACCCCACAAATCAATCAATCAACCAGGTCATCTGGCCATCCAGCGAGCTCGTGAAAAAGACGCTTTACGCCTAAAAAAGAATTCTAAAAGACACCAAGAGAAGATGGAGGCCAGGCAAAAGAAGAAAAGAGTGCGCCAGGACACTTCTAGCTACTGTGCTGGAGCTTTTTGAAGAAAACACGTGTTTTGAACTTTCTCGGCCTGTTTTCTCAGAACGGATTTTTTGCTAGTTGTGGTGCTGAGGAAAGCAAGAACTCGAAAACCGTTCATCAGATTTGTGTGCCGTTTTTTTTATTCTGTTCCTGAATGACCTTGCAAGGGCATAACAAGCTCCTTTTTTTGAAAATTGGTGCTGTTAATTTATAATAAACAATTAATTTTTGATGAATCTGGTCATTACTGGTTACATCAAATTCAAAGTTGCGTGAAATTTTTTTTTTTGGGGGGGGGGGAATTAAAAAAAAAAAAAAAACGGCTTTGTAGCGCCCTGGGATAGCTATCAAGGAATGACCACAATGAATTTCAGCTTTCTACTATGTCCTGGGATTTCTCACGACTCTTCCTCAGGCACCCATGTGAAGCACCCAGTTAAACCTCAATAACTCTGGAACTAAGAAGCACAGCTTCGTGAAACTTAGCAGTTGTGCTAGTTTTATTGTAGTGAACAACCCCTGAAAGTTTCATCCAGATATCTTAAAAAATAAAAAAGTTCGGTCTCGAGGGTAGCCTCCCCCCCTAAAAAGGGTACTGACAAAAAAATGTTCAATGGTTTCATTGCATTAAATGAAAGGTGAAGTCCTTAGAGGGACACTTAAGGCAAATAACAATTTATGTCAAAGCGGAAGCTCAATGTATGACACCTAAAATGGCAACATTTTCAACAGCAGTGCCCTACTTATTCAGTGCGCTGTGAGTGGGACATTTTGGAAATTATCCAAATTACATGAGAGAGTGACCACAATTATAACCGATCAATCAAACTAACTGCAATAAAAAAAGACCCTCCTGTGCATCAAGAGATGTTATAAAATGCTGCCTGCCCGTTTCTGTTCGATTCATGGGAAAAAAACAAACCGCTGGCGTTACTACGGGGAATGGCACTAGTCGTTCAAAAGTTCTGTTTTTGTCTGATTGGATAGGTGGTGCCATCTAGCAGGGCCTAGATGAACCAAGAGAGCAGAAAATTGTTCAACGGCCGTAGCTGCTGCTGTGGATCCCGTTACTTTTGTTCTGCTACCACTAGTGTCGGCAGCCGCGCAATAAAGGTGGACGACGTTGGGCACAGCAACAGTGACGTCAGAAAGATCACTTTCAGGCCGAAGATTTGAAGATTTGAAGATAGCACAGTAAACTTGGCTTTGAAAAAAAAAAAAAAAAAAGGTGTCAATACCCCTTTCATTTCATCGAAGCTTCCCAAATAAGCACTGTCGGCACCGTTGGCCAAAACAGGGGTGACTGATGCTGAATACGCCTAAGGTTGGTTAGCGGCGGCATTAGCAACTCCATAATCGCACGGCATGGGTACACTTCCACGAATCGCCAACGTCAGCATTGATTTCAGCATCAATGTAGTCAGAAACGGCTACATCGTCATCTTCCCTGATGAAGTCGCTCTCTGTCTTAGATGGTGCCCAAAAACACTAACAAGTCACAAAATTGAGTCACCCTTGGCCATTGTCAGCCATCATGACGCCCCAAAAGTGGTCACATAGCACTAAAGCCTACAAGAAGAGAGTTCCCGAGAGGGCTTTACTTGACCTTGCTCCAAGCACAAGTCATCAATTTTATCACTTCGGGCGTGTAAACGCTTAGTTACACTCCCGGCTGAGGATTCATCGGGACTGAGGTGAGAAGTACACAAGTAAACAAGCCGAATGAAACAAACATCACAGGAAGAAATCCCCATCGGCGACATGTCGGCGATAGCGATGTCACCTGTAGCTCTGTAGTACCCGTATATACTCGTGTAAGGGCCGCCCTCGTGTAAGGGCCGCACCCCAACTTTGAAAGCGGATATTTCGAAAAAAAAAAAAAAAACAAAAGTTCAAAATGTCCCGCCAGAAAAGTGTAGTTAGTTCATTTACAGCCAGATGGCGCTGCACGCTTTTCCGCTTTTATTCTACTTCCGCCGACGCGCCGACCACGCTGTTGACAGCGCGCCGCCATATTTGCCTTGTGCGGCCTCTTTGTTGGCATCGTTCCTAGCATCGTGTCGATACGTTGGCAGCGCGACTTCAGATCGGTGTCGTCGGTGTCACTTTGTTGGTTGTAGTGAACCCTGCAGAAGCCAGCGCACGTGACGGACGATGGGCCGGCATCTGAGATCATTCACTGCAGCATTTAAGCTGCAAGTGATTGACTATGCCGAGGAGCACGGGAAGCGGGAAGCTGGACGAAAGTACGACGTCGATGAGAAGCGCGTGCGTTACTGGATGAATCAGAAAGATGCCCTCGCCGCTACTAACAGGAGCCGAAAGGCGTTTCGCGGGAAAAAGTGCAAGTACCCGCAACTCGAAAGCGAGCTCGTCAACTACGTCGTCGACACACGAAGGGACGGCTACGCCGTATCGACTGACATGATACGCGTCAAAGCCCTCAGCATCGCTCGCCACATGGAAATACCCCCGGCACAATTCAAGGCAAGTCGGGGCTGGGCTACGCGGTTTATGAACCGTAACCAGCTTTCTATTCGGCGCCGAACGACGATTTGCCAAAAACTGCCGCGCGAGTACGAAGACCACGTCATTAAGTTTCATCGCTTCGTGAATGCTCTCAGGAGGGAGCATGAATACGACCTGTCCCAAATTGGGAATGCGGACCAGACACCTGTGTGGTTCGATGCACCGGAAAGCACCACAGTGGATTTAAAAGGTGCGAAAAGTGTGTCTGTGCGCACGACTGGTGCAGAACGCCAAAGGTGCACTGTGATGTTGTGCATCACGGCAGACGGCAGGAGGCTTCCGCCGTACGTCGTATTTAAAAGGAAGACTCTCCCAAAAGAGAAGTTCCCTCAGGGAATCGTCGTACGTGCGCAAGAGAAGGGCTGGATGTCCGAGGAACTGGTCGTTGACTGGATTAAGACCGTCTGGGCAAACAGACCTGGAGGGCTGTTACAACGGAAAGCCCTCCTTGTTTTGGACAGCTTTAGGGGCCACTTGACCGACCGCGTCAAGAACCGAGTTGCCGCAACTCGTACGGACTTGGCCGTCATTCCCGGTGGCCTGACGAGTGTGCTGCAGCCGCTCGACGTATGCGTCAACAGACCATTCAAAGTGGAATTTCGCCGATGTTACTCTGAATGGATGGCTGGAGGCGTCCACGAGAAGACCCCTACAGGACGGCTGAAGCGGGCGTCGCTCCAACAGGTGTGTGAATGGATTTTGAATGCGTGGCGTGCCATGTCAGTAGAAGTAGTTGCTAAAAGCTTCAAGGTAACGGGAATTTCGAACTCCATGAACGGCACCGAAGATGACCGTCTCTGGGAAGACGCGGACGCCGAGGCGAGCTCCTCCGAGAACGAGGACAGCGAAATGGAATCCGAATAAAAACATTTCTGGCATGTCATTTGTGACTCTTGCACTCTGCTACTGTTGCATAAACAGTACAGACCTTTGGCCTGTACTGCCTGTACTAAATCGGCCTGATTCGTGTAAGGGCCGCACCTAGCAAAATTTTCGAAAAAAAAGTGCGGCCCTTACACGAGTATATACGGTAGGCAGCCGCTTCTTTGGAGCAAGGCGCTAGAAAAAACAGCCTCTAAGACGTCTGTTCTAAAACTGAAAACACCAAAATTACGTCACGAGGTTATGCCCCTCTAAGACAACGCTTTTAGGACCCATGTGCTATCGTGCATGAACAAACAGGAAATTGAATACTACAATGAGGTCGCCGAGTCACTTCACGTTCTTATTCTGGTGCCGTCTGTGATTAGCCTTTTTGAAAAGCACAATGTCCACACATTGTGGACACCTGCAGATTGCACATCAAACATACTGGTGCACTTACAATCAGGGTGCAAAGAACCAGATCAACACAATGGAATAACACTGCCTTTTCATCACCTGCACGCAAAGAGGGATGGGAACTTGCTAGATTGCAGCTAAAAAAATGTAAATATTTGTTGTAAAAAAAAATGCACTTTCTGGGCTTCGACAGAACGCAGTGCTAGATATAGTGGATGTGTCGCAATGTGGGAGTTTGATATATACGGGCACTAGCCCCACACTTTTGCAGCGGAAATTCAAGAGGACTTCACAGCTGTTTGACATAGCCAATAATTCGATATATTCGAGAGCGATATATACAGATTTGACTGTATATACTATTGAATTAGAAACAATTGACCAAATCACTCATTCGCTTCGAATTGACCTAAAACCTGAAGTCTACTACAGTTAAACCTGCTTATAACGAACCTCCACGTAACGAATTCTTCTATATAACAAAGTTTTTCTATTCCCTGTCGTGGCTCCATAGAAGCACATGTATTAGCAACCTCTATACATATAACAAAGCAACAGCGGGAGACAACCTTGATATAACGAATTTGACCCACGAAAAAATCTGGGAATTTCGCTTCGCACTTTGTCATTTTGGTATGAGCATGCATCTTTCGTGGCTACCCCGTTGCCGACCAAGCACGAAGCGGCGGGCACGTAGGCCGCGTCGGTGTGAGGCGGGCCTGCACCCAACGAGCCTGCGTTGCCGCCGTTCTCGCCGCCCGGAGCCCCCCCCCCCCCCCTTTTACTAAAAAAACTTTTGCACATTGGCAGTGCCCCGCTTTTAGGTAGCATCACACATGTGAGGCCACGCTGCACATGGAGAGCGCTTTACTGAACAGTTTTCAGCGGTATCTGTATCTGTGTCCATGTCGTTCGCTCTTCGTTTTCGACGCCGTGCACGCCCGCATAGTTTCACTGCATGCGCATGGTGTGGCCCCCGACGACATTTGGCTTTGCTTTTTTTTTTTTTAATGCGACAGCAATTATGTAATGGACAGTCTTGGCTGGTCTTTTGCAACCGCCGCCACCGTCATTCATCGTATATGTATATGTATCTGTATCTCTATATATTGTGAAGAGGTTTATTAGCCGTTAAAGGCAGCGACGAGACAGCGTGAAGAACCGTCCAGCGATCGGCACAGCAACGAACCGAAGCACGAGCCGCGAGAGCCGGGCGTTGGCGATGCTGCTTGCTGCAGACACATCTTCTTCTTCACAATATCACCCCCGCTGAAAAAAGAGCCATCCTGGCGACCTAAGAAGTTTCAGGGAGAGGCTCATGATACGGTTTTAGGCGGGAAACATGGACGATGTCACGTGCACGCCGGCGCATGTCATCCGATCGGGAAACTGGCTCAATTAAGTAATTAACCGGAGAGGTTTTCTCTAAAACGGTGTAAGGCCCCTCGTACCGGGGGACAAGTTTTGATGAGAGTCCCGGAGTTTGGTATGGGATGGCAAGCCACACGAGAGACCCTGGGGCATAGTTGGGATCCGGAAGAGAGGTGCAACGGTTTTCTTTCTGGCGTTGCTGCTCGTCCGAGGTGAACGCACGGGCGAGCTGGCGGCACTCTTCGGCTTGACGAGCAGCATCGGAGATAGGTGGACATTCGGAAGCATCAGGACGGTAGGGAAGCAGAGTATCAATTGTATGGGAAGGGTCACGTCCATAAAGAAGAAAGAAAGGTGAAAATCCTGTGGTTGTTTGTATTGCAGTATTGTATGCAAATGTCACGTATGGGAGAACACGGTCCCAGTTGCTATGATTAGATGCCACGTACATTGAGAGCATATCACCCAGCGTGCGATGAAACCGTTCCGTTAGCCCATTAGTCTGCGGGTGGTATGCCGTCGTTTTCCGATGAATGACGTGGCATTCCGAAAGCAGAGCTTCGACGACCTCGGAGAGAAAAGCGCGGCCTCTGTCACTAAGGAGCTCTCGAGGTGCGCCATGTCGAAGGATAAATTGACGTAAAATGAAAGAGGCGACATCCTGAGCGGTAGCGCTCGGTAAAGCGGCTGTTTCGGCGTAGCGTGTTAGATGGTCGACCGCCACTATAATCCACCTATTGCCATCTGATGTCAATGGAAGGGGGCCGTAGAGGTCAACGCCAACGCGATCAAAAGGCTTGGCAGGGCACGGAAGTGGCTGCAATTCGCCAGTAGCACGTAGCGGTGTTGATTTGCGTCGCTGGCAGTCAGGACAGCACTGCACAAATTTGCGTACGAAATTGTACATGCCGCGCCAGTAATAGCGATGGCGAAGGCGTTCATATGTTTTGAACACCCCGGCGTGGCCACATTGTGGATCGTCGTGAAGAGAAGCGCATACCTGCGATCGCAAAGTGCGTGGAATGACCAGTAGCCACCGGCGGCCATCAGGAGAGTAGTTGCGTCGATGGAGAAGTTGATCGCGGATGGCAAAATGGAAAGCTTGACGTCGGAGGGATCGAGATACCGGAAGGTTGGGCGTACCGGATAGATATTCGAGAAGAGATGCGATCCACGGGTCACGACGTTGTTCGGTGGCAATTGAGTCAAGATTTAACGATGACAAGTACTGGAGGCACGTGTTTCCGCACGTCGGATCTGGTGGCAAAGGTGAGCGGGACAGGGCGTCAGCGTCAGAGTGTTTGCGTCCACAGCGGTATACGACGCGAATGTCGTACTCTTGGATTCGGAGTGCCCATCGCGCAAGGCGGCCAGAAGGGTCTTTCAGCGTGGAGAGCCAGCAAAGCGCGTGGTGATCAGTTACTAGATCGAACGGGCGGCCGTATAAGTACGGCCGGAACTTTCCAAGCGCCCACACAAGAGCCAAACACTCTTTTTCTGTCACGCTGTAATTAGTTTCGGCTTTCGTCAGAGTGCGGCTAGCGTAGGCTACAACGTATTCTGAATAGCCGGGTTTTCGTTGCGCGAGGACAGCACCTAGCCCGACGCCGCTGGCGTCGGTGTGCACTTCGGTAGGAGCCGTCGGGTCGAAGTGGCGAAGAATAGGTGGCGAGGTGAGCAGACGGCGCAGAGTAGTGAAGGCAACGTCACATGAAGGGGACCAGGAGGAGAGGTTCACGTCACCGCGAAGAAGCTGGGTTAATGGTGACATGATGGATGCAAAATTGCGAACAAAGCGCCGGAAATATGAGCATAGGCCTACAAAACTGCGAAGTTCCTTCATGGTCGTCGGCTTGGGAAACTCTGCGACTGCTCGAAGTTTTGCTGGGTCGGGTAATACGCCGTGCTTCGACACGATGTGGCCTAGGATGACGAGCTCGCGTGCAGCGAAGCGGCATTTTTTCAGGTTAAGCTGCAGGCCAGCTTTGGTCAGACAAGTCAAAACCTGCCTGAGGCGAAGGAGGTGCGTAGGAAAGTCGTGCGAGAAAACCACGACATCGTCGAGGTAGCATAGGCACATATTCCACTTGAGGCCACGTAGCGTATTATCCATAAGTCGTTCAAACGTGGCAGGCGCGTTACAAAGCCCAAAGGGCATGACGTTAAACTCGTATAGTCCGTCAGGTGTAATAAATGCAGTTTTTTGGCGATCGGCTTCAGCCATTGGAACTTGCCAGTAGCCAGACCGCAAATCCAGCGACGAGAAGAATTCCGCTCCGTGAAGGGTGTCGATGGCGTCATCAATGCGCGGCAAAGGATATACGTCCTTGCGGGTTATCTTATTCAAACGACGATAGTCTACGCAAAATCGGATAGATCCGTCTTTCTTACGCACCAAGACGACAGGAGACGCCCAGGGACTGTGAGATGGTCGAATAACGTCTCTACGAAGCATATCTTCGACTTGATCGTTGATTATGCGGCGCTCTTCAGTGGAGACACGGTATGGTCTTTGACGCAGTGGTTGGTGTAGGCCGGTGTTAACATGATGCTTGACTTGCGATGTGCGGCCTAGTTGAGGTTGGGACACATCGAAGGAATTCCGGAACTCATGCAGAAGATCAAGCAGGTCGGCATGTTCGGTGGGAGTAAGGGTGTCGGCGATGGCGCTGGAAAACGTATTCTTGGACGACTCCTCGAGGGCCGACAGTGATTTTGGCTGGTCGCAGTAGTCATCCGGGACATCAACCAAAGACGAAGGGTCGAGATCCTGCACGCGGCCGAGACATTCCCCCGCAAGCAAAGTGACAGTTGTGGAAAGCGGGTTTAGTATGAACATATTGCTTCTTCCGGCGGCAAGGTCAATCGTTGCGAAAGGCAGCGGCAGAGCTCGACGACTCGTGAAGATATCGGAAGGCATAAAAAAGACTGTAGCGTCAGTGTAGGCGTTGCATGAAATTGGAACAAGTGCGAAGTTTTCAGGCGGAATATCGGTGTCTTCATGCACGAACAACTTCGGCGGCTGATGAAGAGCGTCAAGTAATGGGACATCACAAAAGGGTGAAAACTCAACTTCAGCGCGTGCGCAGTCGATGACGGCATTATGGCGGGATAGGAAGTCCCATCCGAGGATGACATCATGCGAACAGACAGCGAGGACAATAAACTCCACAGTGTAAACAATGCCTTCGATGGACACTCTTGCAGTGCAGGCTGCGAGAGGCGTTACTTTCTGTGCACTTGCGGTGTGGAGTGACAGTCCCGAAAGCGGCGTCGTGACTTTACGTAATACACGGCAGACATTAGCGGCAATAACAGAAACAGCGGCGCCGGTGTCTACAAGGGCGAAAGTAGAATAACCTTCAACAGTTACTGCGACCACGTTAGCAGGAGAGGGGCGAGGGCTTAGACAGTTCGAAAATGGCGCAGTTCTTGCCTCTTGAACTGCGGTGCTTAGTTTTCCTGGTCAGGTCTGGGCCGGCGACGCATGGGGGAGGGCGATCGCCGACGAGGAGAGGCTGCGCGCGGCGTCACGAAGTCGGGGTCGTTAGGAGGGGCATAGCGAGGTGACGAGACCGGCCCGTATTGCGCGAAGGGTTGGCTGCCGGTTTGCGACGATCGGACATAGTCGCCGAACGTCTGAGGTCGACGGCGGCAGTAGCGGGCAACGTGTCCGGGAGTAAAGCAGGCGTAGCATATCGGTCGGTTATCGGGCGTCCTCCAAGAATTGACTACTGGTGGTGCCGCCCAAGGTGCAGTATAGGCAGCCGGGTGCGCGGGCTGTGAGCGCGAGGTGTAGGGTGGTTGCGGAAGCCTACGCACAGCGTCTGCATATGTGAACGGCGCTGCTACAGGCTGCATCACTTGCGAGCAGGCGACAGGAGGAGCCACAGGCTGCGCTGCATACGTTAGGGGCGCGGCCACAGGCTGCATGGCTGGCGGATAGGCGACAGGAGGGCCTACCGGCTGCGCGGCACGCTGGCAGTGGGCAAGGCTGGATAGAGGCGGCTCGTGGTGCGCAACAGGAACAGCTTGGGCAACCTCTTCCGAAATAGCAGTGCGAAGCGGGGCAGGTAGACGGGTGGTGGTCTCGTGAGTGAAGGGCACTAGGGAAAGTTGGCGGGCGACTTCCTCACGGACGAAGGCTCGAACTTGCTGAAGCAGCGGTGAATTGTCCGGCAGGGTGTCGAAACTGGACAGTGACTCACCACCATGCTGAGGCTGCCGAGTCAGAGTGCGTTGCTTCTTTAACTCGTCGTAGCTCTGACACAGGCTGACGACTTCGGAAACCGTGCTCGGATTTCTCGCCAAGAGCATTTGAAATGCGCCGTCGTCGATGCCCTTCAGGATGTTTTTTACCTTGTCAGATTCGGGCATGGTGTCATTCACACGTCGACAAAGGTCGACGACGTCCTCAATATAGCTGGTAAATGTCTCGCCAGTCTGCTGAGAGCGGACGCGCAAGCGCTGTTCTGCCCTCTGCTTGCGGACAGCCGGCCGACCGAACACTTCAGCACATGACGTCTTGAAGACGCTCCATGTGGGGATGTTGTGTTTGTGGTTATTGAACCACAATTCGGCGACGCCAGTGAGATAAAATATCACGTGGCCCAGCTTGTCCGCTTCATCCCACTTATTGTTGGCGCTCACCAGTTCGTAGTGCTCCAGCCAGTCTTCGACGTCGGTCCCATCCGCACCGCTGAAGACCTTCGGCTCCCGTAGCCTAGGATGGCCAGGGCAGTTGAACTGGAGCGAAGGCGTCGATGTAGTGGCGTTGGTAGTCATGACAGGTGGTAGCGTGCGGCTTCGCAGCTCCAGGGTGTAGCAACGGGGATTAACAGCACCTTCCACCAAATGTGAAGAGGTTTATTAGCCGTTAAAGGCAGCGACGAGACAGCGTGAAGAACCGTCCAGCGATCGGCACAGCAACGAACCGAAGCACGAGCCGCGAGAGCCGGGCGTTGGCGATGCTGCTTGCTGCAGGCACATCTTCTTCTTCACAATATATATATATAAAAAACTCAAGAAAAAAAAAGCCACCCGCGCTAGGCGCCCAGCTCGTCTTGGTCCGCCGACACGCGCTTATCTCCCACGCATACTTTGTCCGCGAATGAGGGGTGGGGGGGTTCAGATGCATATGTACGGGCGCTTATCCTTCAGTGGGGAGAATCGCGCACCTTCGACTTTGACCGGAACAATTGTGTTTAGTTGCCGGGTAAACAAAGATCACTTTGCTCACTGAACAGGCACCGTTTGCTAAAAGAGTGCACTTTTTACACACAGCGGAGTAACAACTGAGGCACTTGTTAGTTTGCACTCATTACGTTTCATGCCTCGTTTTTTTTTAAACTAAGCGTTAAGTGTTAAACAGTAAACGTTGCTAGTTTGCAGTCGTTTTGTGTATGTTGTTTTCGTGCGTCATTTGTGCGTGAGCAGCACGCTGCACGTTTTGATATGCGTACAATTCTAAGCGTTACATTCCAAGTTGTTATCGCATTCATTGCATCGCCCTTGCGACGAAACTGCGACTTTTCTTTATTTAGAAGAACCGTGCCCTCAACCCCCAGGGGATGTCAGATTAGGCGCTGATGAAAACTCTCCGAGACCACGCTGGCAACGGATCTTTGAAAGTCGACTTGTCACACACTCCCGTTTTGTGCCGCGCGTTCGCAGGCTGGTAGCTTTCGCGCTTATACGGTTACTTTTGGCAACACGGCGGCGCGTTCAATGCAATGCAATGATCGCGATAGCAAAAAATTGTAATGTTATAGGAAGCAGGGCTGGCAGCCAACTCTTTTGGATCCGATATTGCGAAACTCCTTAAATATATAAAAGAGGGAGAGAGAACACGCTGGTGTGAGCATACGGCCGCTCTAGGAGAACTGCTCTTTTCACACAGTCCCTTCGTGTTGAAACCGCACTGATATTCGCTGAGATAGCAAGCGCGCCAGTGATTGTGACCGCCTAATTCAAGTTCATCAATGCTGCTAAAGCGACAACCCCTTTCTCGCGTTGTTTCATGCTCGTTCAGGACGGGTGGTTTACATTATGTTTGAGCATACGACGGCAGTTCTGACAAAACGCAGGAGATGTGCGCTTTTCAGGCGATAGGGATGGGCCGACTCATTTGATCTCTGCTTCAGCAGCGCTCGTGCGCTTTCGCCCGCTCGTGAAAGTTATAATGTGCTGGGGCATATATTATCAATTTAGACTTGTTACAGAACATGGCGGCAACGGCAAAAACCCGCCGCGAGTGTCCATATCAGTGGTATCACAATAACACAGATTCTTACCGTAAAACAAGTGTTTTAGAATAGATTGCCTTCGGTACCCGTTTTGTTTAATTTGCATGTTTATTTTTCAAATTTTTGTATTGAACCTGCACATAACAAAATCCTCTTTATAATGAATTTTCCCGAGAATTTATCAATTTCGTTTTACTAGGTTCAACTGTGTTCCTACTGCCTTGGTTTGACTTATCAGTTGCGTTTTTAGGGCGCACCTAAGGCTCGAAAAGTCCAAGAAAGGTCTTTTAGCTCAATTTTTCGTACTTCCCTCTAGCCAATTCTTTATCCGCAGACAGATATTCAGCAGCAGGAAGCTTTGCGAGATGAATTACGCACGTATTTGACTTTTTCGGTTGCATCCAACGTCAAGTCCACAAAGTTTCAGTCACTCACCGGGCACAGGAAGAGGGAGTGCTTATCTCGGATCAGAGTGTCCTTCTGGGCTGCGCTGAGGCCCACATTGGCGCGCACCTTCCCCACCTCTTCCTCGAGGGTGCGGATTCGGCGGTGGGCCTCCCCACTGTGCACGTTGAGCGCACCCACCCATAGCTCGTCCCAGAGCAAGGTGATGCGTCGCAGCTCACCCACAAGCAGTCGCACCTGCACATAGTGGAAGCCAACATAAATTCTACATACTGTAGAAGCTCAGTGATACGAACTTCACAGGGAAGCAAAAATTGTGAAAAGACTTTTATCACCTGAAATTTCGTATTGAAAAAAAAAAAATGAAAACCACCAAAATCTGTTTCATACCACAATATACGCACAAAAACTTTCAGAACAGTCGCAAGAAGAAACTTGCTTACGTCTTTCTAAGACATATTCAAGTGAACTATTACAGGACAATAAAGATAGCTGTCGCAAATGCACGCACCATAGTCCATAGCTTTGCTTGGTGCCATACAAAAGCCACTCCATATGCCATCAGCAAAGGATAGAAAAGCTGAAGTGGTTCGTGCTTTATAACGAAATAATTGTCTTATAAAGTCTACTGCTGCGTTGGCCGCGATCTTCAGAGCTGCACAGCAGCTATCCATGATCGCGTCGAAAGCGACTGCAGCTTCGTCCACAAGGGTTGTTGCAAATGATAACCACAGAACTGACTGAGGATAGATCGGCTTCTTTAATTGTCTATTGCTGACAGTACCAAGCTGACCAAAGCAATAATAAGATACTGACTAAAGGCACCACGCTGAGCAGTCCTGAACTTCTAAGGACTTATAATCGAAAAAGCTCAGTATCACCCAATCAAATACCCGCTCGATAAATGCAATGCCAACCTGGGTGATCGTCTGTGCGTCGTCTGCTGCCAGCGTGTCAACAAGGGCAACGTAGCTCTCTCTCATCAGCACTGACGTAGTTCCTTCATCTTCCGTCGTTTCACTGGCTGGAGACGCCGTGGCTCCACCAAAAAGGGCACTGGTTCCACCAATGCCGCCAGGTGGCTCTGGCAGTGCCCCTACGACAGCGGGGAACACGATCAGGTGAGGATAATCCCGGGCGAGTCTCGACAGCAACTTTTGGATGCTCCTGCGAACGTAGGCCTCTGGGTGGTTGAGGCGCGAGAACAGCTGCGGAATGATGCCCCGCCAGGGTGCTGTCGGCGTGTCCGTCAGCCCTTCCTCGAGCTCGCCGCGAAGCTCGGAGGCATGCTTCACCACCAAGCGCAGGAGACGCAAGGTGGCCGTCACGTTGGTGTCTTCGTCCTGTGCGAGAGACACGCAGCTTGAGAACTGTGCACACTAAAGTCATTATACGTGGAAGATATGCTTGACAGTGTCGATTTATGGGGACACTGCTTTCAAGCACATTTTTGTTTGTTTTTTAGCACAATTTTTTGCAACTTTCACGGATTATGAACTTTTATCAGTCGATATCACATGGCCGATCACTTAGTACAGTGTCTAGTTCTTCAAGTATCAAATATAGTTGAACCCCATCATTGGAGACAAATGGGTATAAGACACACCAGTGTGCCTACAGGAAAAATATGGGTTGATGAGAAATGCATACGACGTACCCTGCTCATAAAAATCATCTGACATAAAAGACAAGAATCGCTGCCCGAAGCATGCCTTTTATAAAACGGTTCAACGGTAATTCCTGTATCATTAGGAGCAATATTTTCTTCTCAAGTGCGATGATTGCAGGGTAAATCAGGGTAAATCCAACAGGGGTAAATCCCAACAATCTGAAATGAAAAATGTGAGCAACAAAACGAGAACGGATGTTCAAAGCCGACTTCAAGAAAAGTTATGGCATACTTGAACATTCGCGAGCGAGTCGATGTCAGGCCAGGATTTCACTCACGAGCAAGAAAAGAAACCAGACAACGAAAACACCAACGATCAGATTGCTTTTGAACAGTGCCAGTTGCTGAACTCAGCCAAGGGATACCTGTAGCTGCTGCAGTTGTAGATACTTGAAGTAGGCAGAGGCAGCCGACTGGTAATAATGAAAAGCCCGGCTGAGCACTACTTGCTCGCGATTCCAACAGGGAGTCCAGAGTCCGAGGGTCTAGTCGCGGGCAGACCACCTCCAGCTCCTGTCGCAGGTCTGACCAGGCCATGTGGGTCCTGTCGACATGGCCGTCCGACTCGGGAAAGGCCTTCAATATGACATGTGGAAAAGAAGAGGATGTTTTAGAGTTCCTTTTTTTTTTTTGGTTCCTGGCAGACCAGTGAATTCCTCACTGAAGCATGTGTGATGTCGGGGACTACATGCTGATCCAGAGAACATCTCACGCGACAGTCATCACAAGCACCATGAAATTTACAACTAGGAGGTACTGTCACAAAGCAATTCTATTGCGATTCTACGACTTTTCTTATACCTTTCACTGCCATTAGTCGTCTGTCATTGGTCAAAACTCCTGGGCCGCTACTTTTGACCAATGGCAGACTGCTAATGTGAGTATAAGACTAAAGAAAAAGTCATGTAATTGCAATAGTCGCTCCACGATAGCACTTACACAGAGAACTGCAAGAATAGGTAAAAGTCTGCGAAAAAACTTTTGCACACCTGGTGTCGAAAAAAAAAAAAAATATGCTGAACTTCATACAGTAGAATCTCGTTAAACACAATGAAGTTTCGTATGCAGAGGAGTGTACATAGGGCTGCAGGAGCCAAATATTAAACCGCCTAAACACAGAGCAGCAGTTCCAGCCTACGCAGCAATCCTCTTTCAGTGATTCACATTTAATTCCTATTTAATTAAGTCCTGCTTTATTCAGATCGTGATGCTCAACAATACCTCCATAACATCCTAGTCCCCAAAAGAGCTAAACAGGACTATTATTGTTTCTATTATTATTATTATTATTATTATTATTATTATTATTATTATTATTATTATTATTATTATTATTATTATTAAAGCTGTGCAAGTACCGAAATTGTGTGTGGGTGTGCGAAGTAAATTTGAGTGCTAAAAAGTTTGAGTGCGACTTTTCGAATGGTCAAATATTGTTCGACATTTTTGTAATAATTTGAAGTAAAACTTGAGAGAAACGGTTCCAGAGCACCCCCCACCCCCAAGGTTGTGCGCTAAGCACATTCTTATGAAATAGGGAAAGACATGTTTTTTTTTTTTTTGCTAGGTTGATGAAGTACTGGAAGGATGGAGTTCCCTAGTTGTTGCATCAAAAGGGTGAGGCAGTGCAGAGACAGAATTGTATTCATTTACATGATTTGGTGCAACCAGGTGGATTGACTAAGCGGGCTGCAAACAGATCGTAGCAGGGCTAAAGAAGATTTCTGCTGCCAAAACTCTAACTTCCATGCATAATTGATGAAACAGTGCATTTGGTGGCCTATCTACCCTGTCTCAAGCCCTTCTAGATTCCCAATTCTGATGACACTCCCTGCTTTGGAGGTTCCCTTTGCAGCGTAGTGTCAGCAATATGCTAGAGAGTTACAGCATTTGCAGCAATTTTTATGACTGCTTTACAAATCCTACATTACTAGACTCCCTTAGGACTAAATTATATGCCCTGTACTACAAGCAGTTGCTCTTAAGCAAAGGGACGCTAAAGGCAACTATTAAGTCGACATTGATTGTTGAAACAGCGCTCCAGAAACCTCTTAGTGTTACTTTTGTGCCAAGGAAGGGTCTATTTTGAAACAAGTCACGTTTTCGTGGTTCGGATCGGGTTAGCGCACTTCACATTACCCGCTTCAAGAAGCTACCAGACCAGCTCGCGTCAGTGAGGCTCATCGATTTTCCACTTCTGGCTACCTGCGGGCTACCAGAGCCAGCCAGAGCGCGCTCGTTTTTCTCCGGCTGCTTCGTCCTCCCCGCAGCGCACGTCCCGTTGGCGTTCGTTTTTGTCGGGTTGGACGGTTCTGGTGACCTGCGGGGAGCCCGAGGGTCGCCAGACGCTTCCAAGACAATTTGGTTGTGGAAGCTTTCTGGAAGGTTTTGGGCAGGTTTCGGGCTAGCAGACGCCGAAAAGGTATGATGCGCGCTCGGTGCCATCTTTGTGAGGACTCGATGGATCGCAATGTGGGCGCTTGAGGACTGCGCCTTCGCTTGTCATTAAACGTGGCATTATCTTCTAAGGCCTGTTCCACCTTGCGAAATGAGGCGATTACGAGTGGCGGCGAGTGTTTGAAGCTATTGTTCATCGCTTTTGTTATGTTTCCCGTGAAGCTTCCTCCTGTGAACAACGCGGTGAACTGTTGCCTGTTGACTGCGTCGTGCACATGTCAAAAAAATTATGTACGTACTACACGTTCGTGCGCACGCATGGAGACAACTTTGGAGGAAATTTTTTTTTTCATAGTAGTCGTTTGTGGAGCTGTGCCTGCTTTCTGTGCACTTAGCCAAGACGATTGTGATCGAACTAGCTCACTCCGTGTACGTTTGCTCACGTGAACCTTTTAGAACCTCTGTCCTCACTACTCGATTGATATTCGATTGTGATAAAAGGCCCTAGATAGCAAATGTTGGTGAGGCTCGCTGGTCGTAAACGGCGTGTGAACCAATTTTATATCTATGAGCCTGCATATGTGGTATGATATTATACAATACCGCGCGAGAAAAAAAAAACAGAGAATGGATTCAGAAATGTATACAACCTTTCGTGGCCCATTTCATCGTTGGCTTTGTCTTTTTTCACCTCTTCGTAGTAATGCCGCGCAGTACATTCTATGACCTATTAGGCCAAATCAAAGCTGATATACATGACAATCGTTAGGTGTCACTAAGGACTGGAAAACAGGCCAAGGCAAGTTCTAAAATGGGTCGAGAACGTGTAATGCAAATGTTTATTTTATTACGACGCGCACTCGTGGTACCTATACCTGCGCATATCAAACTTTAGACAAAAACGTAGGTTTGTCAACGTATGTTTGCTACGTATAATATGCAATACCTGAGCAGGTATATATCCTCGAGCTTATTTGAGGATACGATCACTTTTGCGTGACTTCGCGTCGTGTTGTGCTGTGACTGATCCACGTACTAAAGAGACGTGAGCTTGGCCGTCAGCGTCGCGACAGCTTACCTTACATCGTTCTCGAGGCAGTGTGCGCCAGCTGGCTGTTTCGTTCGCGGGCGCGGCGAGTGATCGTGCGAGCGTACAAGTCGTACCCCAAATGCGTACGCTCGAGGATATTATTTCAGCTTTCTGGCGAGCTTAGCTACGTATTTCCAAGCGGACAATCCAGAAAACAAATACACGCAACGCATTGTTTTGTTTGCTGCCATGACATAGTTTGTTTACGTTTATGTTGGCTGTCCCAGCATTCGATTTTGCGATCTTCGGGTTGTGTCGGGTTCCTCACACACGTGACCACAACGCTGTTTCTTGTCCAGACCGGAACTACAGTGTACTAGAAGGGGGCAGTGGGCTCACTCTCCGTCGGAGGGTATGCAGAGGGGTGGCTTCAGAAATGTCGCACGTTTGTGGTTCTCTGGTTGCACAAACGGCGGCGCTGGCATCGCCATCAATGGAAGAATTTTGGGAGGGACGTTGCAACTGAGCCGGTTGTGAGCCGGTCAAGTCCTGCAGAGCAACAGAGTTGATATGTAGGGTTTAACGTCCCAAAAGCACCATATGATTATGAGAGAGGCTGTAGTGAAGGGCTCCGGAAATTTCGACCACCTGCGGTTCTTTAACGTGCACCCAAATCTGAGCACACAAGCCTACAACATTTCCGCCTCCATCGGAAATGCAGCCGCCGCAGCCGGGATTTGAGCCCGCGACTTGCGGGTCAGCAGCCGAGTACCATAGCCACTAGACCACCGCGGCAGGGCCAGAGCAACAGAGTTTCAGCCACGTTGTGTGGCTGTGGACATTGTTGCGCCGAGTTTTTGCCGTCAGCTTTGAGCGTTACGCACCACACAAGATGACAGTATGCTTTACAGTGCATACTGTAACCATGCAGCGACAACGGCAAAACCCCTGTTAGGCGCTTGGGTGTCTAACAGGCAACGTGTTCGTAAAGAGTAAGCAGGACCTGTCATTGTTTGGCGTCCTGAAGGATGAAAACAGGCCGAAAGAATGCTAGAAGAACCAACACAAAGCGGACAAGCTTCTGGAAGACACCAACGCAGTTTGCGAACTCCACTTGCAACCGCGTCTGTGCATATTATCGATGGAAAAAAAGTGCGCATACCTCACCCATTATCCACGCCGAGGCTGTTTTCAACTTGTTCGGCTGACCAACTTTTGTGACCAAGGAGGCCTTCTTCATCCCTCAAGTCAGCTGTACAGCTTCATGAAAAAGCTTGAGGATATTTTCACAGAATGTTTTTTCCAGAATAAGCTGCACTCTGACACCATTATGGACATACTGGCAATTGTTCAGCGTAGACTCTCGATTGAAGTTGGTTGCAGTGTGCACGCAGCTACCCTCAAAGCGAAAGTAATGACTTTTTACATTCATTTGTCAAACGTCTTCATTCAATTTGAAAGGACTGAACACTGACAATTAGGCAGGGAAGCGGCAGAGGGCCAAGCAGCTGAAGATGAGCCGTCACACATGAAGTGAATAAGGTGTGTAAATCTGTGGCTAGATGGTGTACTTCAGTTCTTGCAAATAAGAGCCTCATGTCAGAAGCAGAAGCTTCGTGTGTATCTTTATTTAGTTTTTCACTGTGTCGCTCTATATATGTCTAACATACATGTATCTGCATAATTAGGATTATTAATAACGCCCAGAAAAATTTTGTGCCATGGTCTACAACTGAAGCAAAACAAAAATTATTTTTAAGCACTGCAATTTCACTTTATAATAAACGCGCAAACCCAGCCAGCACGCCTGCATGTTAAAGCTTTTCTAGGAAGTGAACATGCACTGTTTTCTAATTATGTCGTTAAAGGGCGGGCATAATCTTGTTGAAAATTCTATTTAGGTTTGGTATACACAGCATGAACCGTACGTTTGGTCACTGTATCAAACCATATAATTTGTGGGATACATCATCCTTTTCGACGAGGTGTTATATTCGAGGAAACACGGTGTGGCCTGAACCAATAGTAGTGCTTATCAGGAATAGTCTACTAACTCAAGCACGCACCCTCCGAAACCCACGCACACACACACACAAAGCGTTAGCTGCGTCGCACTAGAAAGGAGAATGCACAGACTGCACCAGCTGCCATCGGACTAATTTTCGGGAAGCTGTATCGCAAAAGAAAAGGAAAACACTGTGAAGCAAGAGCACCAGAAGCTCTTAATATAATCAGAGGGCAGTCAAAGCATGCGAGTTTATTACAAATATAGAATAAATGCACGTTCCAACTTTTACAAGCGGCCATCGGCGAGCATGCTTCTGCAGGTGAAGCTTCCATTGAAGATGCCTGTGGCGCCATCTCTCTTATGTGACGCCAAAAGTGTCAGAGTAGCTGTGAAGTAAGCCCACTGCCCTCTTCTAGTACACTGTACCGGAACTAGCCGACTGACCCTCGCTACATCTGGCTAGCTCTGGCTGCCAGAGAGCTGCCAGAGGTCTGAAAATTGAAGAGTCCCACTGTTGCCATGTACAATTTTGCCCGGCTTTACTGCGCTTGTAGCAGCAGACCGAAAGCAGCGGTAGCCATGGCAGACATTTTTGGTTTAATTGCGCCCTGCTAGTAGGCACCACATGTGCAGTGTAGCTACGCGAAAATTGAATTTTTGAACTACTCGCGTCATTCCCCATAGTAACGTCGGCGGTTCTTTTTTCTATGAATCGAACAGAAACAAACAAGCACCAATTTATTTCATCTCTTGATGCACGGAAGGTTCTTTATTTAGTCCATCTAGATCAATTGCTAGTGATTAATTGTAGGTGGTCCTTCTGATGTCATCAGGATCATTTTGAGAATTTCCTACTGTGTCACTTGTGTTCTTGTGCATTTACCTTAATTTCTTGGTAAATAGGGCACTGTTGTTAATAACATTGTCATTTTAGATTTTGTCATACATTGAGCTTCCACTATGACGTAAATTGTTATTTGACTTTTGTGTCCTTTTAAGCAGTTGAAGGTTACACACACACACACACACACACACACACACACACACAAAAAACGCCCATGAGATAGCTGTTCACAGCATGTGATAATGTGTGTGCCAAGCGGCAGTTGTACAGATAATCTCCCTGACCATATTGCCCATTTAAATGACTCTCTGAGGGCCTGAATATTAGCTCAAAAGCTATCCATCTGTTCATGAAGTGCAAGTTTAAATTCAACTGACTTTTTAGCAGTATGAGTGGTAGCAAATAAGTTCCTGCAAAACTGCAGCAGAGTATGACTTACGCGCAGGACATTCCAAAGCTGCAAAAAGATGGCAAATGACGAATAAAAGACAAAATGATGCCTCACTAGTCCAAAGCACGCTTTTTTGTTTCATCAATACCACGACTTTGTTTGAACAGCCCCATCAAAGACTGTATCTGCCACTCGATTTTCGGTACTGAAAGAAACCTCATTATAACGAAGTAGCACGTAGTGCAAAAATAAGTTTGTTATATCCAAACATTTGTTACATAGGTATATTTCTAACACTATATGTATTTGCAATGCTATTTTTCATTTACTTCATAATAACCAATACTTCGTTACATCTGAATTCGTTATATCGAGGTCTGAGAGTATGTCACTGCTAAAGCCATGCCGACAATCAATCACTTTTATGCAAACTTGCTGGTACAATCGCAAGATGCTTATCTGGTTATTGAGCAGTATCCTCCTGTTCACTACATTCATCAGTCAGTGCACACTGGCATTGAATGTCGTCAAAAGCGACCTTGTGTGAACACAGCTCCAGCATGCATAGACTCATAGACTCTTGTTATTTCACTTAATATAGCTCAAACAGACAAAATGACCCCAGCAGACCTGCACTCTCATGAGGATGCGCTTGGCGGCACTCTTCTCCTCGTCTGTCAGGGAATCGGGAAGCAGGTACGCCAGGTCGTTGTCCTTTGTCGAGATGTTCAGCTTGCCGTCACTGGGAGCGAAAAAAAAAAAAAAATGAACCACCATAGGACGTCAGTGAAAGTCGCGCCCTGCACTTTGTCCGCATCATTTGGTGCATGCACTTGAGAGAAAACGGCCAATCAAAAGACCAGCATTGCGGGCCCAAAAGGACAGGCCACAACTATAGATATGGAGTTGTAGCAAAGCAAACGAATATCATCACGAAAAATTTTACTCTGAAACCGTCACGGAGTCTTTCATACAATGCGGAGAGAAGAGAGGCACTGCTTCTACAATTTTGGCTTCACCTATGATACCTTTACCATCTTTCCAAGTAGACGAAGGAATGATCTGGCATCTCTTACTCTTTGCAATGTGGAGAATTAAAATTTTAACCACTAGTCCTCGTAAATACATAGTCACAATCTTGATGTTCTTATCTTTTGCTCCACTGTTTGATGAATTTCTTTCAGTATTTGAAAAGCTGCGAGTTGGGTTGTTTTGTGGAATTTAGATCTGCCATTGAGAAATAAGTTAGGCGCGCCTCTGTGGTGATGATGTGGGGTGTTTTACAGCGCCAAGGGCCATTAGATGGCCAAAGAGCGCCAGGTCAATGGACAAGTGATGCGAACAATGATTATGATAGGTGGCTGTAAAAGGGCCATAAAATTCCTCGCAGTGACAAGGGTAAAAACATAGCATTAAAACCATGACGTTGGCGTGAAATGTGAGCAGTGAGAGTGAATGGCAAAACCTGATAGACAGCATGCCTGCCAAGTTCAAAGACTCTGAATCCGGGAGATTTCTGCAACAATGGAGGGTGGAGGGCATTGAAAAAACCAAGAACAAACAAAACACATCGCGAAAAACAAAAGGGGGTAGGAGAGGGGTCTCAATCCCATACGCCACATCAGCTTTGCGGACTTATAGTGGCTAGGAGTGGCCGAACACACGAGGGGAGAGTTTTTCACTAAGGTGAGAGTCTCAAAGGATCAACACAACTAGCAGAATCTATTTCAATCAAAACAACTCACGCGTGTCTTCCTGGGCACACGTGAACGGACGGGACGGCGCAGCTGGCTGCCACACAAGCACGGGTCAAAGCTTTGCTCACTGCTACATTTTTTTTTACAGGAACGACATAATGCTTCAGGCCCCTTTTATTGTGATAGCAATTATATGAACAGTCTAGGCTGTTTTTTTTTTTTTTTTGCCGTCGCCACTGCTGCCGTTCTTCACCGTATATGTATACGTATCTATATATATGATTACTCAAATAAAAAAAAGCCACCCGCGCTCGGCGCCCAGCTCGTCGCGTTGCGCCGATGCATGCTTATCTCTCACGTGTACTTTGCCCCATGGATGGATGCCTATGCGCGCGCTTATCCTTTAGTGGGGGGAATCGTCTGCCTTCAGTTTTCACTGAAATGAAAGCGTTAATTGCCGGGCCCACAAAGGTCACTTCGGTCTATGCACAAGCCCCTTTTGCGAAAACAGCGCGCTTTTCATACACAGCGAGGTATAACAACTGGTACACTTGTTAGTTTCTACTCATCTGTACCTGTGATTACGTATCGTGCATCCTTTTTTGTTTAAACAGCGCGTTACAGGTCGAGCGGTAAACGCTGTTAGTTCGCTTTCGTCCTGCGAGTATCGTTCTCGTGCGTCATTTGTGTGCGAGCAGCGAGCTGCACGTTTCGATCTGCTCGCCATTCTCAGCGTTACATTCCAAGTTGTTGCTGTCGCATTTATTGCTTCGCCCTTGCGGCAAAACTGTAACTTTTAAAAAATTTTTACGTATTTACTGCTTTTAACCTACTGCTGCGTGCCCTCAGAGCTCGTAAATCGCGTCGCGGCGACAGCAGTTTCGTGCGCGGCGGTTGCGACAAACGGTAGTTCATTTTACAATCACCATGCGCTTGACAGCGCACGCGCCTTCAAAACTAAGCCATTTTATGCCATCTACGATAGCATCTGCCGCAGGTTTGTCCGCAGAGTTTGCGGAAAGCAGCCTTGCTTTGACTGGTTGAGCGCACACTTTCGGGTTTATCTCAGTTACGTCGTCGCCATACATGATCGTGTCAAGAGCGACGGCGGTTTTGTCCTCAGTGGTTGTGGCAATGACAATAACACGCACTGCAGTGCGCCAGTCGCACGCGTACTTGTGAAGCTTCGAGTACGTTGCTCTCGGCCTTCGTTCGACAGTTTCCGTAGTAAAGTTCGTATCACCCACCGCGATTAGGAAATGTGTTCGGAACATTCAAATTGAGGCCCAATGAACATAGTAAAATTTGGCTGGGAATTTAAGAACTCTTATCTGCCGCGGGTTTCGCATCACTGCGATTATACTGTTCAATTACATGAACACCTCTTAAACTCATTGATAGTAAAATGGGGTAGGTTCCAAAAGCCTGCAGCGGATTTAGCTGCTTTTTTGTCAATGCGGCCAGATCAGGCACAGAAATTTTGATTTCCGGGAGATTTTCATGACAACCGTACAACCGAAAAAAAAAAAACGGTCAAAATCCAGGAGTCTTCCAGCAAATCCGGGAGACTTGGCACGTATGAGACAGTGATGAAGATGAAGCCACCGCAACCTCTCTTCAGGGGAGACGCGGGTCGAAAAATCGCGTTTTTTCCGGAAATTTTCACTTTTTTGTTTTCAGTCGTATTAGATTCTTTAAACATTCATGTTTACCAGAAATAAATTTCAATCGGTAATTCGTGTCAGAAGTTACTGAAAAATGCGCTCAAGTAAGCCCCGGAGACCTAGAAAATCGCTGAAATCTGCCGAAATCGACGTTTTGCCGGCCCCGGTATCTCGAGGCAGCGGCACCGTGCGCCATTTGTAATCACTGAGGCGGTTAGAGTTGTCCATGCTCTCTCGAACACAGGCTCGAAAAGTCTCGCCCGGAAAGAAAAAAATACTATAAAAAAGCCTTTTTTGAACGCCCCTGCGTGCCGTTTGAATCGCGCGGCGCGTCACGTGGTGCCGTAGCGAGCGCGCCATTGGCTAGCGCAGTGCCCGCTTGTCCCTTCGGCCCCGCTCTGCATCGCAAGCTGAACTTCGCAAGGATTTATTCAATTAGTTACGCGATGAATCCTGCCAGAAAGCAGGTGTACAAGGTGAAGAAGTACCGGACGATAAATAAGTATGTGGGAAAACGTCGTAAAGTGCGTCGTCAGACTGCGGCAAAGGTGAACGGCTCGGAGAGGTCTAGGCCTAACCCCAGCGTCGGCAACTATCGCGACAGTGACTTCGCGGGCGGCCTCGACGCTGCCGCAAACTTCGTCAGCGCCTCACAAAAAAACTGGACTTTTTTGAGAGGAACCAAAGGCATGCACATAATGGCGTATCATCAGCAGTGCTGTGCGACATCGATGCGATGACGGCACTTGTGGGCGGAGCGGAGTGCCCGTCTTGCCGTGAACACAAACTTGTTGTTCGCGAGGTGGCAGAACGGCGCAAAGGACTGTCGTCCTGTCTCGAGTTGCGGTGTGAGAACAGTGAGTGCGCGTCTGGTGTTCTCTCTTCGACACATACGTCGAGGCGTGTTGCCTCCGGCGAAGCCGCCGCAGCATCTGACGACTGCGCGGAGGTGGGGCACTACGGCAACGGCAGCTCGCGCGATAGCTTCGCGGCTAATGTGAAAGCTGTTGTAGCCTCGCGTGCCATAGGCATCGGACATGACCAGCTTTCGCGGTTTTGTGCGATTGTTGGACTAGCGAAGCCCATGCACCACAAAACCTTCCAGGCAATCAGCAAGAAGGTTCACGATGCTGCTATGAGGGCCGTGACCGAAAATTTGAACCAGGCAAGAGCCGTAACAAAGCAGGTGGTTGATAGTAGTGACGTGGCCGTAATGTATGATGGAACTTGGCAGAAACGGGGCCATAAAAGCCACAACGGAGTCGGCGCGGCTATCTCCTTGGACACCGGCCTGTGCTTAGATTTCGAAGTGCTGTCCAATTACTGCCACGCTTGCAGTCTACACAACGACATGGGCTCTGAAGAGGAAATTTGGCAGGCCTACCACAGACCTGTCTGTGAGAAGAACACCGACAGCTCCGCTCATGGCATGGAAGCTGAAGCAGCACTACGGATATGGGAGCGCACCTTGCTGTATGAGACTCCACTTCGCTTCACAACATTCCTTAGTGATGGCGACAGCAAAGCATATAACGGAGTTTGTGATGCCAAGGTGTACTGTGCAGGTGCCATCTGCAAGGAGGACTGCACTAATCATGTTGCGAAGCGCCTAGGCACTGGCATACGCAAATTGCCGACAGCACTGCCCAGAGGCGAGAAGCTCAAGCCTGCCACCATTGAAAAGCTGCAGACATATTATCAGATCGCCATCACGGGCAATAGAGGCAACCTACGGGACATGTACACTGCCATATGGGCGTCCTACTTTCACTCTTGCTCCACTGATGGTGCTGGCAGCCACAACTTCTGCCCACCAGGCCAAGAATCGTGGTGCAAGCACAAGCGTGCTGAAGCAATGGGTGAGCCTGCACCACAACATACACCACTTCTGACAAAGGCACAGGGCCGGGCACTGCTGCCCATATACAAGCGCCTTTCTGACGAGAAGCTGCTGGCCCGATGCCTTCGAGGGAAAACTCAGAACGCTGCTGAGTCTCTCAACAGCAAGGTGTGGCTTGCTGTGCCCAAAAACGAAGTTTGCTTCCCGAAGTGCTGTGGAGACTGCCACAGCCATTGCTGTGCTCTGGTATAACCGGGGCCATGCAAGCTTCGAGGTGGTCCTGGAGGAGCTTGGTGTTCTACCACCAGCAAGCTTGACCACCCTGGGGGACTACAGCGACAAGAGGCGCATTCAGGAGATGAATGCCCAACAGACTGCTGAGGCGAGGGCTCACCGCCGCACATCGGCCAAGAGAGCTCGCCTACAGGACTCCGCTCGGAAGGACCGCGAAGGAGTTACATACAGTGCGGGTGAATTCTAGTCACCGTGGCCAGCTCCTGGACATACTGCCTGTGCATTAGACACACTTTTGAGTGTTTGCAAGTGCGCCCTAATTAGTAAACATGTTTCAAACTTTCAAACGTGTTTTTCTCATTTTGAAATTTTTGGCCACGGTCACATTTCACTCGCATAGTTTCATCCCCTTAAAATTGTCCTATTGCGATGAAACTTGGCACACACATTCTTCAAGGTGTGTAGAGTGCCGTTATCTATTCTGATTTATGATGCATAGCCATTATCAATAAAAACATACCAAGAAATGATACAAGGAACCCTGAAAAAGAGAAGTTTCGCAGATCTGTTCTTTTTTTGTAGTAACAGCTTTTTTTCCTCATAATTTTAACCTCTTAAATGCACACAGTAGTTCATGACAAGCATAATAAGCTATTACACAAACATCTACACAAAAGTTTTGATGTCGAAAAAGCGAGAGTGAAAATCCCTTTGTTTTGCTATTGCATGTATAATAACTTTAAAAGTAACGAGGCTACACAAAATCTGATAACAGTTTTGGAATCTACAAGAAAAAATATCTCTGTGGCTAAATTTTGAAAACCCTAACTTGAAAACTAAAGAAAAAGTGTTTTCGAGTAGCGTCTCCCCTTCAGAGGCCGTGCTACGGAGCACCTGGGCATATCACATTAAAAGTAAGTGCGTCCGTTAAAAATGCCTGCAATCATTTATGTGTGAAAAGGGGTTCTCTACCAATGAACATTGATGGGTGCAAAGGTATCTGTTGTCGGTATGCAATAAAAAGTGCTTTTTTCTGAGAGCACCTAAATCACTGCACTGGATGAGGATGTGGAGAACCGCTCACGGTTCTCCACATCTCTCACGCAATGGTGCATCGCCACCAGACAAAAGGTATGAATGTGTCCAGTGTGTGTGTTCTATCTGTAGTCTTGTAAATATGACTTGTATGTAGCATGATCTGGATACTGTTGGCCAATTTCCGATTCTCGGTTTGATAACATGTAGTTTGATTTCTGTTTGCCTATCCCATAGGCGTTGCTGCCAGCACGCCCTGAGCTCCCGTCATACGAAAGGTTTTAGATCAAGTGCAGGGACAGCTACGGATGTATTGGCGGCAGCGTTGTTTTGAGCAGATGCAGCAAGCTGATCAGCCAACACTTTTCCAGCGATCTCGCGGAGCCTAGTCATCCAGCACACTACAACATGTCGTTTGAGAGCATAGATCTTGCATAACAAAGAGTACAGTGACACAAGGACATGATTTTTATGTTTTCGCAGAGTTTTCTAAGCCGTTACTACGCTCAGCGAATCTATGTATATTACCGCACATTGTACTTGCAGTTCTTTAAAACTAGAAAAACTGCAATGTTTCACGAAATTGTATTAAGGTGTTCTAGAGTTACTGAGGTCTAACTGGGTGTTTCACTTGTGTTCCAGAGGAAAAGCCCGAAGAAATCCCAAGACATCAGAAGGTTGAAATTATTTGTGGTCATCCCTGGATAGATATCCCAGGGCGCTAAAGAGCAGTATTTTTTCAATTACCCTCCAAAAAATTTTATGCAACTTTGAATTTGATGTAGCCAGTAGGTATGAATTGATTGATTGATTGATATGTGGGGTTTAATGTCCCAAAACCACTATATGATTATGAGAGACGCCATAGTGGAGGGCTCCGGAAATTTTGACCGCCTGGCATTCTTTAACGTGCACCCAAATCTGAGTACACGGGCCTACAACATTTCCGCCTCCATCGGAAATGCAGCCGCCGCAGCCGGGATTCTATCCCGCGATCTGCGGGTCAGCAGCCGAGTACCTTAGCCACTACACCGCCGCGGCGGGGGCTAGCCAGTAGGTATGACATTTATTAAAGATTAATTGTTTATTATTATTATTAGCACCAATTTTCAAAAGAGGAAGCTTATTACACCCTGGCAAAATCATCCAGGAGCAGAATAAAAGAAACGGCACATGGCAAATGTGATGAACAGTTTTTAAGAAATTGCTTTCCTCAGCACCACAACTAGCTAAAAAATCCTTTGAAAAAACAGGCTTTGAAAGTTCAGCCCATGTATTTTCCTCAAAAAAAGCTCCGGCAGAGTAGCTTGAAATGTCCTTGTACACTCTTTTCCTCTTTTGTCCTCCCTCCATCTTCTCTGAAACCCGTCCAAGTTTTTTTAAAACTTTTTTTCAGACGTAGGGCATCTTTTTTAAAGCCGGGAGCATCAGTTTAAATTTTTTTTTTTCGTCACTGACGTAGATTTTAGTTCAGCGCGAACGGCGTCTCAACGTCTCGCAATCGCATTGATTTCTTCCTTAGTTAGAAAATGCCTCTGCAAATGAGGGGTCGACGACCCATGCAGGCTATCGGCGCCGATGCGGACAAAGTGCTGTGTCTGGCGATCTTAGCAACACTCGGTGCCACGCTCAACGACACAGATTCAGAGCACGTGCTGGATCCGGCAATCTCGGGCCCGCTCGATGCATTCGCGGCTCCAGGTACACACGGTTTGTCGGATTCTGGACTGGTAGCCGCTGACAGCACAGTTTCGCCGCCGCAAGCATCTATGCACTGGGCACTTGCAGCAGAAAAGCAGAATTTCGATTCACGTAGAAGCCGCAGGAGTGTGAAGCTTTCTTCGGTGCGCCACCTTTTCGTGTGGCGATCAGGGAGTGCAGAAAAAAAATGTGCCATACAGGAAATGTAATATTCGGTGGCAATGGTGGACATCCACCACCGAGGCCAACAAGGGGACGCTACAAGGTTGAATAGTAAACACTTGGAGACTCCAGCCATGCATCACCGCTATAACCAAATATAACTACCCAAGGTTGGGTAACTACCGTATTTACTCGCGTAATCCTCGCATAATTCTTGCACCCCCCACATTGCCCAACAAAAATACGATTTCTTTTTTTCCTCGAGTAATTATCGCACACCCGAAAACTGCCGCAATAATGTCGTCTGCTTGCTCCAGCCACTGATGGCGATAGCACGCGCCATCTCTTAACCATCAAGCGTACTATTGCATAGATATTTAATCCAATCCAAGCCACGTCGAAGTGGCCAGTGCGCGTCGCGGCGTGTTTTGTATGTTGTGTCGGTAATCTTGTCACGTTATGAGGAGATACTGAAGCTTATGAGGAGATACGGTAGGCCCTTCGGAGTAGACGAGTTGTGTGTTCGCTACTGGTGACGGCAGCTGAAAGCCACCAAGACGCATTGGGCCTGTCGTGTGCCTAAAACCGGGATTGATGGTAAACCTTATTTCTTCAGAAGGAAACTGCGGACAATTCTGTTAAAAGCCATCAGCCCAATACTGACGTCCTACGCTTACCTTCCTTTTGAGGGCTCCTGTTGAGCGACGAACGCTATCGCTACGCCCGCAACGTCCACAAGCTTTGCGTATGGTATTCTAATTCTCGACTATTTGTTTTCACTTTTTGTGTGTCAAACAAATCTTGTCTTGTGTTGAACCTCTGCTTTTATTGTTGAAGTAAGTTTTAATTAGTACTTCTTAAAGCTTGCTCTTAATTGCTGGTGTGAGAATCCAGATTTGCAGCCACTTCGTTTTCTTTTTCGTTCTGTAGGTTTTCGTGGAAAGTTTTCCCCGCGTAATTCTCGCACCCCTCCACTTTGCATCGGTTTTCCGGCCAAAAAAAGTGCGAGGATTATACAAGTAAATACGGTACACAGGGTTAACCCTCGCTGCCAGGAAATTTTAGGAAGTAAACGAAAAAGAAAAAAATGACAGGACAGATAAAAAGTGAGAGACAAAGATGATGTAGGGAGAGAGAGAGAGATAAGAAAAGGCGACTGCCGATTTCCCCTGCATGGGTCAGCCCAGGGGTGCAGTCTACGTGAAACCGGGGCCAAAGGGGTGTGTTGCCTTTGTCGGAGGTGCCTCTGTAGTAGCCATAGCTCAGAGAGAGTTTCTCTTCATTATGTTTTTAAAAATAATAGCACCAGAAAATTGTATGAAACGGAAATGTATGAACAAGTTTCTGCCGTGCCCCATGAAGCATGACAGAGTTGAGAGACCAACCTGGGTGCATCGATGACCTTGCGACCCCAGCGGTAGCACCAACCCGCGTAGGTGGCCCACGCCTTGGGCAGGGTCGGGCACAGGGACAGGCTATGCCTCAGCAGGGACCCCATGGACAACTCTGAGCTGCTGAGCAGGCCGTCCAGGGGCTGCAGCTGCGGAGGGGGGCGCGGAGCACTTGCGCTGATGGCCGGACGGCGAGAAGCCGTACGAGAAGGCGGACGCAAAGCCGTCAACGTGGCCGTTGCGCGGTCCATCCCTGAGCAGCGGCTCGACCGTTGGCGGCTCCGCCTGCAGCCACTTGGCCAAGGTCAGCAGGGACCTACGTGCAACAAAATAAAAGCATGATGTGCCATATTACCTACAGAACGAAATGTGTTAGGCTGAGAGGTATGCCTTTAAGGCATGGTCAAACAAATCCTTTACTCATTTTACGAAACAGAACCACAACAATATCACATTGTCATGATGGTGAAGCGAGCAGGATGCCGTCAGTCAAGGTGAAACTTGATTGGGTGAACTTGTGTCCACTAAAAGAAAGACTAGAAGCACAAGCCTTAAACAAACACCCCACGTACAGTTCCAACATCTATCACGGACGTCGGGCATCGATTAATCTGCTCGTCTATGAAAAGTATTAACCATCATAGGTGCCTCACCAAATATACCGTGTTAGCACCGGTGGCTCTATCAGCTCTAGATTTAAACTTAGTTACTCACAACCTACGCTAACAGAATAGTCTGAAACAATCACCAAGCTTTCAAGCATTGCAGCATGGCTGACAAGTGGCGGTAACTAATGACAAGTTTTGTGAATAAATCCCGGTCCCATTAATCAAATAAAATACATAGGCCTGTGCGGAATTGTGAAACGAGGGTAGCAACAGTGGGGTGCCCCAAAAAACATGAAATGCAGCAGTTCGGCAGCAGAGCCAGCATGCTTTAGCAGAAAAGAGTACAGGATGTTGAAAAGGCTTTTTCCGAGGTGCAACTAAGCATAAAATTTTACAAAGGAAAGTAAATTCAAAGAACCCTAGGGGTAGCTCCCAAGTTTAATTGGGGACATGAAAACCGAAATTCCATCTGGACGAGGCACAATAATACAGTCGAGTCTCATTAATTCAAACCCACTTCATACGAACTTCCAGTTAACTAGAACTCACGATGAGGTCCCATCAAAGCTATGTGTTTTCCAGTGGGCGAAAACGCCCCGTAATTCGAACGCGCAAGCACTTGCAAAGGTTAGTTCGAACACACCGCGCTCCAAAAATGCTCTCAGCACCCCGCCCAATCTTGTGGCGGCACCTCCGACACCTCAATGCTGTGCGCGAAGGAAATGAGAAGGAAAGAAAAGGCTGCGGTGGAATGTTTGCTCTCTGTCATATGCCAATCTGCTACGCGCTGGTGCTACGCTTCGCCCTTTCCCGTCCCTGCCACGTAACCCTTCTCCTTTCAACAACGCACGCAAAGAGAGCAAAAACAAAAGTTTCCGTAGAGTGTTTGTTCTCTTTCAAATGCCGATCTGCTTCTCTATGCGTAAAGACGCTCCTCCTTTCTCGTCACGTGCTGGCCACGCTGCGGCTTTGGCGCAGAGGATAGTAGCGAAGATGCAGTGGCTGTTGTCGTCTTTAGAGAGTGTCGGCACTGGACATTGCCGCGCGCAACTTCTCTTGCCAGGAGCATGCTGAAGCCGAAGTAGACTTACTTTGCAAGCTGCGTGCAGAATTGATTCGACTCATTGCAAGGCAAACATGTGCAGACATGCACACGTGTTCACTCGTGTAATCCTCGCACTTGCATAATTCTTACACCCCCGACAAAAATACAATTTCTTTTTTTTCCTCGAGTAGTTATTGCACCCCCGAAATTTGCCGCAATAATGTCGTCTGCTTGTTCTAGCCACTGATGACAGCGTGCGCCGTCTGGTGCCATCTACTAAGCATAGAGTGTACTATTATTGCACCAAAATTCAATCCAATCCAATCCAAGCCAAGCCAAAGTGCACAGTGTGCGTTGCGGCATGATTGTATGTTGTGTCCTGTAATCTTGTTACGTTATGGGGCAGTACGGAAGCTACACAGCTGCTTTCAAGTTGAAAGTGATTGATCTTGATCATGCACTAAACAATGGCAACAGTGCCGCCGGTAGGCCCTTCGGAGTAGACGAGTTTTGTGTTCGCTACTGGTGACGGCAGGTGAAAGCCACCAAGACATGTTGGGCCTTCCGTGTGCCTAAGACTGGGATTGATGGTAACCTTTATTTCTTCAGAAGGTAACTGTGGACGATTCTATTAAATGGCCATCAGCTCAATACTGACGTCCTTCGCTTACCTTTTGTGGACTCCTGTTAAGCCACGAACGTAGCGCTACCGCTATGCCCGCAACGGCCACAAGCTTTGCGTACGGTATTCTAATCCTCGACTATTTGATTGCGCCTTTTGTGTCTCAAATAAATGTTGCCTCGTGTTGAACCTGTGCTTTTATTGTTGAAGTAAGTTTCAATTACGTACTACTTCTTAAAGCTTGCTGTCAATTGCTGGTGTGAGAATTCCGACTTGCGGCCATTTCGTTTTCTCTTTTGCTCTGTATGTTTTCGTGGAAAGTTTTCCCCCAACTTTGCATCGGTTTTCCGCCAAAAAAAAAAAAAAAAATTGCGAGGATCATGCGAGTAAATACGGCAAGTCTTCTGAAACTTCCCCTTCGTGTGTTAGCTTAATTAATGCACTTGCGCCACTGCATGGGGAGCCCTCCGTTTAGTTGGCTTTCATTAATTTGAACTTCTTTTAATTTGAACAAATTTTTGGGCCCCTCCGAGTTCGAATTATCGAGTTTCGACTGTACCTACTTTTTGACTACCCGATCGGTTGAAACAGTTTTTAAAACCAAACGCCTCTCAGTTAGTGCCCTTCTCTGACCATGTGCAAAGTGTGTGATATAACTGTGTTTAAACTGTGCTAACACTGCGTAAACCTTTATAGACACATTTGAAGTGGTTGCTTCGGAGCACTCTTAATTCTCTTAAAAATTGATGTAAAGAAGCAACTGAGCATTACGACTCAAATAAGTGAACAAACTTATGATAAGAAAGGTGCAACATGACTGACATACCTGCTTGTTACGCTTCTAGAGCATCTAAGATGTTCAGTTCACAAAATTTAATTTAAACACGGTTAGAGCACCCTCAAATGCCGCCTGGGTATGCCAATAGAATGTGCAGCCATTAATTATTCGTAGTACTTTCACAAAAAATTCAGCCTTTGATCCGTAAACTGCCCCATTACACAGCCATTACTCTCCTACCCAAGAGATAATGAAGAAAAATTGAAAAGAACTGACAAAACTTCAAAATTATATATGGAAGATGTGACTGTTCCTATAAACAGTTAACCTCCCGTATTATTTGACAGTTGGCTGTATTTTTGGTGAAGTGTCAGCATGCGGTGCCTGCACGTGAGCACAAGCTGTGACGTCACAATTTCCGAGAAAGCACGTGTTCCTTGCTTTCCTATTCCTTTTCTCCAACCTCTCCTCTCACCATCCCACTTTTCGTCTCCCACAAAACCGTTGATGCTTTGCCCCAGCCGAGAGCATTGTTCGCTGCCGAAACCGATGGTGGAGCTGAGCGGCTCGAGAGATGCGGGTGACTGCTAGTATTGTTGGGTTGCCCATTTATTGGGTGCATGCGACGTTGGCTCTTCTCACGGAGCGGCCGCTAGGGGCGTCAGTTCGTGCAATATCTATTAAATTCATTATTTTCCAGCAGTTTTTGCCTGGAATGAAGGCTGTCTCTATCGGTTTGGTGACCCAATTTTGCAATTTGGTTGAAAATCATGGCAGCAAAAATTTCATTCAGTATCCCTTTAAACAGGAAAGCACCAGTAAACTTCACCAACCATGACGAAAACAGATTCTGAAGATTACCTTGCAACCAGTTCAGAGTCTTCGAGACTGGTGGCGTGCGTCCAGGCCACACGGGCCATTATCCTCGCACCCTCGACCAACTCTCCACGAGCATGCAGCAACTTCGCAGCCTCCCTCAGGATGGCCAATGGGGCGCCGTCATCGGCCAGCGTGATCAGGGACGAACCCTCCTCATCACTGCCAGCCTCCCGCAGGAGCCAGCGTTCGGCCAGTCGCAAGTTGTGCTGCTTGCGAGCCAGACGAGCCCCAGCCAACAGGAACCTGGGACAGGCCCCAAATAAAATGAGACACACAAAAGAAAGAATGTTGTCACGAGGTTGTGAGGATAAAGGTGGCAGTAGTAGGGCTGTTAATTAAAGGCATAACTCTTTCATTGGCAAATTTATGCCCGGGAAATGAACAGTCGAAATGCACTCAAACCTCATATCAACAAAGTTGCATCTTACACGAAATTAGGCTCGTTATATTTGAAAATTGCCTACAAATGTACATTTCTAACACTATTGTAAAATTCCGATCAAGCACCCCCTCTCCCCTCATCGAAGCTGAAATTTCCAGTAGGGTGGGGAAGGGAAGCGCAATCTCAGAACGGCACCAAAATTCAAGATTGCAGCAATATTTTGGCGGAGTTGTCAATTTGCACCATCGTCTGATCTATGTTGGGCCATGTTATACAGTCGAATCTCGATAATTCGAACTCGAAGGGGCCCGAAAATTCGTTCAAATTAACAGAAGTTCAAATTAATGAAAGCTAAATAAACAGAGGGCTCTCCATGCAGTGATGCATGTGCACTGAGCTAACACACGAGGGCGAAGTTTCAGAAGACTTACATTTATTCACAAATCACAGGACATTCGTTATTAAAGTAATCGGTGATGCACATCTGCACACATTTTCCTTGCAGCAAGTCAATCAATTTCCCATGCAGCTTGCAAAGCATTGCTACTTCCGCTTGAGCATTCTCCTGGCAAGAGAAGTTGCACTCCACACAAAGTATGCACTAAGAGAGCAACTTGTAATATGGAATTCGTAATGTGTGCTAAGTCTTGACGAAAGTGCAAAAGGACGATAGCACGTTGGGTACCTCCACTCTCGTTTTTTTTTTTTAGATGCGGAGCATCTAATACTCGAGGCTTGTAGTGCGGCGCCGTCCGCAAGCTTCCTTCTCCTTCTTCCACCATCTGTGCATTCCCTTCCTCCTCTACACACCGCGCGCGCTTCACTCCTCCACCATCTGTGCACCCTTCCTCCTCTACACACCGCGTGCGCTTCTCCTCTTCACGAACATTCGCTAGCTGTATAATGTAGCGCGCATGCGCCACACGCTTCGAAAACAACCGGCAGCTGACGCGCGCGCATGCGCCGTTGCGCTTCTCCCCCTTCTCGAACATTCGACAGCTGACAGTGCATGCGCCGTCGCGCTGTATATATACTCAAGGTCGGCGCTCGCTCGCTCAGTTGCCGCTCGTCGGTTGGTTTGTACGGCGCGTCGACGTCCAAGGTCGCGGTGAAATGAATTCCAACGAATCCACAAACACAATGATCGACGTCCCTTCGACCAGCGCCGCCCTTTCGCATACGTGTGTACGTGTTCACTCATTTAACACCCCCTCCTACAACCACGTTAACCAATTTAGCCATCGACCGAAGTAAGTCGCAATTTAACACCCCATTTCACAACCACGTTAACCAATTTAGCCATCGACCCAAGTAAGTCGCACTTTAACACCCCGTTAACCAATTATATGCTCCGCATCCTCCTCAGTGTTCCCCCGAGGGAAGCTGCAGGCAATTTTTTTTCTATAAATAATCTCCCTTTCACAGTACACCTAAAGCAGTGTACTTTATTTAAGAAGATGCTTGGTGTTGTATATTGGTCTATTGGTTTCGGTTCCGCGATCACTGCCGCAGGTGGCGCCAGTGTTGTTTATGTATATAAGCATGGGCAAGTTGGAATAAAGGGGCTTTTGTTCCGATGGGTACTCAAGTTATCTAGTCGTTGCAGTTGTCTAGTCATTCATCGGCAGCGCACGCCGCCAGTACATTGGCGACGAGGGTGCTCGTTTAGGAGGGGGTGTGATTTTCGTCATTTTCGCGGACTATTTCCCACGCCATGAGAGTATTCGGACTGCCATCACCGCCCCCGTTACTGCCCACGCCTGGCCGCCCTGCTGTTGCCTGGCCGCAATGCATCCGCATCTTCGAGAATTTTCCGCTCGCATCTGGTGTTTCGGACTGTGCGCCGGACCGTCGCAAGGCTCTCCTAACCCACAGCCTCGGCGTAGAAGGCCAGCGCATATTTCACACACTACCGCTTCAATCTTCGGCCAACGCAAAGTCCGGTGAGCCAACTACTGACACGGATTCGGGAGATGTTAAGTACACTTCTCAGACACAGCATGAAGCGTCATCGTACGATACCGCTGTCGCAGCGCTGCATGCGCACTTCATGACAACAACAAATGTTGTGGTGGAACGGCACCGGTTCGGTCGGCAAGTGCAGCAAGTCGGTGAAGCAATCAATCAGTACATTACCACGTTACATGAGCTTTCTGCTACGTACTCTTTCCTTCTCAGGAAGATTCCTTGCGTGACCAGTTCGTTGCGGGCGTATTATCTCGGAACTTGCGCGAGCGGTTGCTGCTTGAAGGGTCTTCTCTTTCGTTCGCTCGAGCTGTACCAATAGCGATGCAGTTTGAGCAGGCAACCAATGATTGCAAAGAATTTGCTACTGCAGATGTCCAGAGCATAAATGCTCACGGAAACACCCTTCCCGCCGCACCTTCTGCCAGCGGCTCCTCGAAGCGGTCGCGCAGCCAACAGGGCCAGTGTTACCGCTGCGTTTCACCTCGGCACAACGCACCTTCATTCCGCTGCCCCGCCAAAAACAAGAGGTGTCGTGGTTGCGGTATTATGGGTCATTTTCGCTCGGTCTGCCACAGAAACGCCACTCCTGTTCGTGAACTAAACGACAAAAGTTCGATAACTGAAGAAGTATTGAGCGTTCTTGCCGTGACGACATTCACTCGTCCCGCATCCACTCGTCCTGCTTCTTTGCTGATGTCACGTACAATAACTGCACGACAATGCTTCTTTTTTATGTAATTGAACAAGGCACCTACCTCGCTATTGGGTATTGATGCAATTAGGGCGCTCAGTCTGCAGATTGATGGGTCATCATTACAGTGCCTTGAAACGACAGCGGTGCGTACTAGCGCTCCAACGGAGCCCACCGCAGTCATGACAAAGGCGGAGGAGTCCATTCACCTTCCATCAGAATTAGTCGAAGAGTTTGGTGCTATTTTCGATCCAGGACTTGGCATCGCAAAGGGTTTTGTTCATCGCGTCAAAACATGGTCGACAGTTCAGCCAGTTGCTTCAAAACTCAGGCGCCTTCCGCTCTCACTGCGGCCACGAGTCTCGGAAGAACTGCGCCGCTTGGAAAAAATGGACGTGATAGAGCGAATAGAGGCAGCTGAGTGGGTGTCCCCCATTGTTGCGGTTGAAAAGAAAGATGGAGGTATGGGCCTTTGTGTAGATCTTCGACAGCTAAACAAAGCCGTCGTAGCAGATAGCTTTCACCTCCCTCATACAGAAGAGCTATTGCATAGTTTAGTGGGGGCAACCCACTTTTCCAAGCTTGACCTTGCATCAGCTTACCATCAGGTCATGCTTCACCCCGAGAGCCGCGATTTAACGGCTTTTATAACACACGACGGCCTCTTTCGTTTTAAGTGCATGTGTTTTGGGCTCGCATCGGCATCATCTGCTTTTCAGAGTATGATGTCAAAAATTCTGCAGGGCGGAAGCGGCGTTTTGTTCTATATCGATGACATCATTGTGTTTGGGAAGGGCAGAGAGGAGCACATGGCGAATCTTACCGCAGTGCTGAGGTGCATAAAAAAGGCAGGACTAGAATTGAACATGAAATGAGTCATCGATATGCCGGAGCTTGTGTTCTTGGGCCACAGGATCACCGCAAACGGTATTGTGCCGCTGAAGGAAAAGGCTGCTTCCATCCGAGACACTCCAGCGCCTACGGATACAGCCAGCCTTTGATCATTTCTGGGATTGGTCGAATATTATTCTAGGTTTATTCCCAATTTCGCTGACATGGTTGAACCGATGCGTGTCCTGCTAAGAAAGGGGCAGCGATTCGTTTGGTCTGACGAGATAGACGCCAGTTTCAGAAAGACCAAAGACGCGCTGGCATCTAGCTCTATACTGAGAATGTTCGACGAATCTCTTCCAGTCTTAGTGTCGACGGACGCATTAGAGTGTGGAGTTGGAGCGGTCTTACACCAAGTGGACGGACATAAGCTTCACACTGTGGCTTTCGCGTCTCGAGTGCTTTCGCCAGCTGAGAGGAAATATTCGGTAGGAAAAGGGGAAGCGTTGGCCTGTGTTTGGGCGTGCGAGCGGTGGCACGTGTACCTGTGGGGACGCCACTTCACGTTGCTCACTGATCAACATGCCTTGGTGGCATTGCTTTCAACCCAAGGAACAGGAAGGCGCCTCTTGCGGGTAGCGCGATGGACAGAGCGCCTACTACGGTAAAACTATACCGTCGAGTACCGCATGGGGTCGCAAAACCAAGTGGCGGACGCACTCTCACGCCTGCCCGCATCGTCTTTCCAGGAAGAAAAAACGCTGTTTGACGAGGTTGTATCAGTTCTCGAAATTCCTTCCTGCATTACCAGAGAACAGCTTGAGCAGTTCGAATTGCAAGATAGAGCACTGCAACAAAGCAAAATCTATGTGCAATCGTCGTGGCCTGCACACAAATCGTTATCGGCCGAGCTTCAGCCATTCTTCAAAGTATGTGACGAACTTTCTGTGGTAGACAATCTTATCTTGCGTGGCGAACGGCTTGTGGTTCCCACGTCACTCACGCAGCAGGTAATCGCTGCAGCACATGAGTCGCAATCCGGAGTGGTGCGAACAAAAACGCGGCTGCGAGAAAAGTATTGGTGGCCGGGCATGGACCGCCAAGTCCAGCTAGCTATCCAGATGTGTACCATATGCCAGGAAGCAGACAAGAGCGTCAAGGTGCGAGCTACACCCTTGCAACCGGTCCCCTTTCCAGAGCAGCCGTGGCTCAAACTGGGCATGGATATTGTAGGCCCATTTAAGAGGGCGTCCTACGATTGCAGATATGCAATCATGCTTGTAGATTATTATTCCAAATGGCCCGAAGTGCATTTCTGTAGCGAGACGACAACCAGCACAGTAATACGCTTCTTGGTCTCTGTGATCGCGCGCGAAGGCTACCCAGAAGAGGTTATTTGCGATAACGGTCCACAGTTTGCATTTCGGGAGTTGGAGGCATTTCTTCAAGATCGCGGCATCCAGGTCAAACATTCGTCCGTATACTATCCACAAGCAAACGGCCAAGTGGAGCTTAACAGAGTATTAAAAAATTTCGTTCAAGTGGCGGTTCGTGAGCAGCGACCCTTGCACCAGGCAGTAACAGAGTACCTGGGTGTTTACCGATGCACACCGCATGCGACAATGGCAACGGCTCCAGCTCTTCTGCTACACAGACGGCTGCCAAGAATTCGGTTGGATGTCGTCGGGCATCCGTCGGTAACCTTCTTTGATGATCCTAACTCGGAACTCCGGCGCTTACGTGAGCGGGTAAAGCAAAAGCAACAGAGCAGCAAACGATACGCGGACGCTCGGAGGGCTGCAAGAGAAACCAGAGTTGACGTTGGTGACTTCATCAGAGTGAAGAAACCCACTACTACATTTAAAGGAGACCTCGAAGAGAAGTGATCAGCAGGAAGGGACTATCTTCTTTTCGCCTGGCTGACGGCAAAACGTGGAATGCATCCAAGTTCTCAATGGTGCCACGAGCCTCTGCGGCCCTTTATACGTGGGGAGGAAACGGTACAGCTAATGGAGGGGGATCTCTGCCTACATGCGGGGGCCCCACCCCAAAGATAACTACCAGGACTTGAGCTGCTGCTCTTTCGGCTGCGCAGACACCCACGTCTCCTGCGTACGCTGCGCAGGCACCCACGTCTCTTGCGTACACTGTGCAAGCACCCACGTCTCCTGCGTACGCTGCGCAGGCACCTACGTCTGCTTCGGCTGAGCAGGCACACAGGTCACCTGCTGCGACGCAGTCAGCCAAGTCTCCAGGAGCAGTCACACAGCAACGCAGGGTGCAACCACCAAGAAAGAGTCTACCACCAGAGCGTTATGGCTACAATGTGTAGCAAGAGAAGTTGTGCTAAAGCGAATGAAACGGATGTATTCAGTGTGGTAGATTCCTTTTGTAAATTATGTAATTTTGTAGTACAGTCAAAACCCGCAATAACGGAACCCCGTGAGTAGGAAATCCCCGCGGCAACGAAATATTCCCGGATCCCTGGCGAACATTCATAGAAGCCTATGTATTGCGTATCTCGCGGCAACGAAATGTTTTGGACAGCAATCCCGCATTAAGGGGGGACGCGGCTTTGGCATCGCGAAATTTGGCCAAAAAATCGATTTTCTGAAAATCTCATTTTCACATTCTGTGACTCCTTTTCTATCTAATTTCGAAGTTTCGTCCCTGAAAACAGCGTAGAAATGAGGTAAAAAATTTTTATCGAAGCTAGGGTGGCGATGAATTTCACGGAAATTGCGAAAAAACGGCGTTTTTCGAACCGCGATATCTCCGCAACCACGTAACCTAGCGCCGCCATCTTTGTCTCTATGGATAGCACGATTTTTCCGTTTCAAATTTGCCACCTCGGCCGGCTGAACCAGGCAAGAGCAAGCCCACAGCAAGCCAAAGTGTAAAGGTATCACAACAGTTTCTGATTGGCGACGCGCGTCACGCGACTGTACGGCGGCTCCGCATTGGTCGCCCGTGCGGTCGCTAGTAGCAATCGGCGCAAATGTCGTTTGCTCTACGCGCTGACGGGCCGCTTACTGCATTTGTTTTCAACTCGTCGTGGCGTGGTTTCGTGCGGTCGCTTGTAGCAATCGGCGCAAAGGTCGTCTGCTCTACGCGCTGACGGGCCGCTTACTGCATTTGGTTTCAACTCGCCGCGACGTGGTTTTGAGATCGCATCGCGCTGCAATAAGACCGGCGCTCGTGAAAGGAGAAAAACGTTATCCAGTTTGGCGCATTGCAGTTTTGAGATCAGTTCCTGCATGCGATTATGGACCGGCGATCGTTCAAGAAGAAACGCAAGACTGCGCAGCAATTTGGTGCTCGTAAGCCGAAGCCGCCGATCGTGAAAAAGAAATTCAGTCCGGCAACTTCTGCGAGCAGCGACGACGGCGTGCGGCACGACGAGGACTCGCAGCCGAGCACAAGCAGGCACGGAGCATCGTCCGCGAGCATCGACGAAACTGTTCATATGCCTGTGGGGCAGTGCTTTGTGCTGTCTGAGGAAACATCCGTTCGTCGTTCCGCGCAGGCTGCAGACATCGCGGATGCTAAGCCTAGCACTTCGCGCGAGGATGTATTCATCGCGGATGCCCAGCCAAGCACTTCGCGCGAGGATGTATTCATCGCGGATGCCCAGCCAAGCACTTCGCGCGAGGATGTATTCATCGCGGATGCCCAGCCAAGCACTTCGCGCGAGGATGTATTCATCGCGGATGCCCAGCCAAGCACTTCGCGCGAGGATGTAGACGCCGCGGATGCTAAGCCTGGCACTTCGCGCGAGGATGTAGACGCCGTGGATGCTAAGCCTGGCACTTCGCGCGAGGATGCGAGGCCGTCTACCAGCACCACCAGTAGCACGATTTGGACACTAAGGACCGCACTGCAAAGGACACTAAGGAATACAACCCTGGTGCCTATTAGGCATGTAAACCATGACTCAAGACTTTGAACCTCGTTTTCTCAATACTGTTTTTTTGGCATGTTGCTCAGCTCGTGGAGCAGATATCTTCGCAACTACTTGACAGATTTTGATTCTGTTTTTTTTTGTAATGCTCCTTGAACTGTGCTTCAGGGGGCTGCGTTTTTATTTTTAAAATTTAGCCTTCGAAAAATTTTTGGTAGGGTTTCTTGTTTGTAGTGCAAATGTGCTCATTGAAGTATCAGTGGAGAAAACATGAACTACAAATTTTAGTGTTGCAAAAAAATTATTTTGAAAACGCAGCCCCCTAGAGCATACATTCACCTCTGCACACAGTGTTTACCAACTTTCTATGTCATTTTTTAAACTCTCAAGCCGCTCCACGAGGTCCAGTAATGAAATTATTTGTTTCTCAGAAAGTTTTCATGATATCATCTTGAAATTTTTATGGAAGCATTATGAGGTCATTTTTAGTCTCTGTGCCAATTTTCATCAAGATCTAACCAGAAACAAGAAAGTTCGTTCCGAAAAGCACGTCCCCCCTTAACCAATTTTCTATCACGGTGCTTAGCAATGGCGGGGCCGGGAGCCGGCTTTTTGGGCTCATCGGAAAGAGCATTTCTCGTGTTTAACTTTCCCGCCTCAGCTGGCTCCTCCATTTAAAAACAAGCACACAAAAAGCAAATGTTTGAAGGTCGTTTCGAGGCCCTTGTTTGGCTGTGGCCGCCATGTTGCCTCAGCTCGCCTTGCCATTGGCCTGATACTCGCTCCGGGAGATCGTCGTCTGCTTCTTGTGCGTCGCGAGGACATGGCTCTTGAAAATTGCTACATCATGACGTGTTCACGGCTCGGTGATCACTTAAGATATAATTACGCTTTAGTTAGGAGCAGTAGGCGGATGCGCGAGAAGGTTACTACGGGCGCGGCGCGTCATGGGAGTTGTCTTTAGCCCTCACTACGCCGACAGCGAGACTGCGGGCAGGAACGACGCGCTAGCGCCCTTGTAGCAACGTGCTTCGTCGTAAGTAACGAAGCTGTAAGCGGCAGCACGGTCAGATTACTACGAGTGGCCGCACTGGACGCACGATCAGATTACTACGAGCGGGCGCGCGGTCTACGAGCGTGGCGCGTCATCGGTGTCGGCTTTAGCCCTAACTTCGCCGACAGCGAGACTGGGGGCAGGAACGACGTGCTAGCGCATCCGAAACAACCCGCAGGTTGTTTTGGATGCGCTGGACACCCTTCGCTCCTTCACCGCACATGACGGCGATGTAGCAATGGACCACTTTTTCCAGTGGGAAGGCAGAGCTTTGAAGTTGTTGCAATGCAAGGGTCGAAAGTAAGTTGACTTCTGGCAATAAACTTTCGTTATGCTGGCCTTATCCCTGTTTTTATGTCTCATACTCGCGGCAACGAAATTCTTGCGAAAACGAAATTTTTCGGTTTCCCCGGCGATTTCGTTATTGCGGGTTTAGACTGTACTAAATAGTTACGTTTATTGTACAGGTTGTATTTTTTGTGTAGTGTTTTTTGCATATGTGCTAACATACTAACCTACTAAAAGGAGAGAGAGAGAGGAAGGGAATGTGTTGTATATTGGTCTATTTGGTTTCGGTTCCGCGATCACTGCTGCAGGTGGCGCCAGTGTTGTTTATGTATATAAGCATGCGCAAGTTGGAATAAAGGGGCTTTTGTTCCGATGGGCACTCAAGTTGTCTACTCGTTAATTCATCGGCGGCACACGCTGCCAGTACACTTGGCAAAACGGGGAAACATGAAAAAAAAACATGGGCGATGCAAGTTATCAGGCATGGTGCCAACTGGGCAGGCTTCACCCTCCACTTATGCCCACAACAAATTGGAGCAGTTTCGCTTCCACCGGATATGCAAAGAAACACAGAAAGAAACGGCTAAAGAAAGGAACATACAGTCAATTGCCGATTTTTCGGACCCTCTAGGGAGCGAAAAACTGTCCGAAAATTCGGGCAGTCCAAAAAAATGAATGCAAGCGAAAAAACACATTATTTTACTTATAATTTTCAATGCAAGCAAAAAAACGCACCATTTTGCCAATATTTCTCAATGCAAGCAAAAAACGCACCATTTCATTGATATTTCTCGAATCAAGAGGGTCAAGGTCCAAGTACCAGACTTCCGTAACTCTGCCAAAGCATCAGTGGGGTGGCTCTAAAAAGAGCCGTTAAAAAAAAATGCATGCAGCCGACAGCGGGTGCCGTCAGGGCAGCCAGTGTTAGAGCTGCAGTGACTTGAAAAACTTGTTGATCCTTGTTTGAACAGCGTTTCGCTTGCATGTGATCACATTCGCTTCGATCTGAGCAAGGCTCATGTCATTTCAGATCTTTGTTCCTCAGGAAATCGGAAATTGTTTGCTTGGAAATGCAGAACTCCTTGCTCATATCAGCCTGCAATCGGCCGCTCTTCAATAACTTAATAATGGCGGCTTTCTTCTTCATCGTTAACCAACGGTACTGTTTTCCGCGCTTCGATGCCATCAGCGAGGACGACGAAGGCGGAGTGAAGGCCATCGCAGGCAAGCGAAATCCTCACGATGTGAACAAAGGAGTTTGCTGACGAGCGTCGAAGCACCTAGGCTTAGCATTGCAGAGCACACTTCACACGATCGCACAATCACGCACTAGGCTAGCCAAACACCATGTGGGCTGCGTAAACAAAACGGCGCGACGGTGCATCGGGTCACCACTTCCTCTAGAACGATGCCTGCCGCATGAGAAGGAAAACAGCTGCCACACCCTTTCCTTCCTTCATTTTAAAATGTTCTCGGTCTCTAGCGTCACCTGTGGAGGACGTGCAACAACACAACACTTTGCATAGCCTTTGAAACAGTGGTGCACAGTTGCAGGTCTCGAACAACTCTCGACTGACGTGCCCTATGGGCTGCAGATGAAAAACGCTCAACTGGTACCGCCCACCGCCATGATGATAGTGTCGGTCGCGAGTGCCACTGCGCGGAGCTTGTTTAAAACTGAAGGCAGGCCAACTCCGCTGGGAGCGCGAGCCATTCCTCAGGCATCTTTCTAGAGGAGGCGTTGCTCGGGTACTCCGGAGGTGGCGCTGGTAAACATTCAAGATAGCCAGCGTGGCCAGACCAAATCGGTGTGTGACGGTTAGTTCAAGTTCGAAGTGGTGAAACGCTTCACGAAAGCGCTGCACGGGAAGCCAGAGTGGCACGCACGAGCACAAGCGCTTAAGCGAAAGGAACTTTATTGGCGTCAAAATCCGGGTGGATAGTTTCAATTGTGAGCGAAGCACCCTTGCACAATAAACACGGCCAGCGTTAGGAATCTCGGAGGCCGTGTGTGTTTCTCCACTAACGATCAAAGAGTTCGAGCAACAGATGCCGCCACAGTAGACCAGCGCGCCCATTTATGCGATCTAATCGCGTTGTGACGCAGTCATGGTGGTTTCCACTGGAGGTCAGTGGTGGTTTCCGACCTTCCGTCGCATCAGAAAGTCCGGAAAATTGGACTCCCGAAGGTTCGAGCGTCCGAAATTTCAGACTTCCTCATACATTAATTCTATGGGGCTCGTGGCGGTGCCGCGAGGATGTCCGGATTATCGGGCATGTCCGAAATTCGGGTGTCCAAAAAAATCGGCAGTTGACTGTAGCAGGTCAAGTATACACATGCGAACACTTGCTTGCCAAAAAATTTCTCAACAGGGTAATGGCTCCCGAATACTCTGATTCTTCAGATTCGCTAGCACACGCGCCACAACTCACCCTTCGATAGGCTCGGCGTGGCTCCACGTGAGGGCCTCACTGATGGGGCTGCAGTCGTGTTGTGCGGGTGACAGAGGCTCACCAATCACCGGCGGCACCCGGCGCACCAGTGCCAGCAGGGCAGGGTCCACCTGGGGTGGCCACTGGATTGTGCTCAGCTGCAGCAGTGCGGTGGCAGACTCCTCAGATGCGTTGATGTCCCGACAGCAGGCAGGCATGGTTGCGCGGTGTTGGGCCAACAGCAGCTGCTGCTCTGCGTCCCACATGTCTCGCGGGCAGGATGGGCACTCGACGGAGTCTGTGCTAAGCAGCGACCTGCAGATGATTTTATTTATTTCATTTATTAAAAACAGCCAAAAGATTACCCTGTGAAAAATTTGTCGAGGAGAGATAACGGCACATTTGTAAGATATCAACTCTGTGCCACAGGAATTTGACAATAAAGTGCGTTACCAAAAAAATTACAGGGCGTAGCACAACCCATTTCAGCTGCTTTCGGTTTCTTGTTTGACCGTGCCATCCTCCTTGGTACAAGAAACGTAGCCACAGCCCTTCGTCGTCACTGTGCGCACTTCGGCAACGTCACATGATGTCAGCGATTTACATAATTAGTGTGCAGCCAATAATGGGCAATGCTTTTGCTATGTGCCGCTCGTGTTAGAGTGGAGCGGTGAGGAGGCGCGGTGCGAGAAGTGCAAAGGGAAATAAACATACCACGAAGCATTCACCTTCTCCTTGCAGTAATGTCGCGGGACGCATTTTGATCTCCGAGGCTTTTGTTCTGGCAACACAGCATGTTCCAGTAATCTCGGAGCTCTACCGAAATTATAGAGGGTCAAACAAGAAAATGAAAATCCCGACTGTGTGGGCCAAGACAGTCAAAACTGCATCACCACTAGGCCAAGGCGGCCTTTCATAGAGCAAAGGACCTGTTCACAGTGTTGACAATACGCAATGTTGCCCATGGGCAAAATAACATCATTGCGTGGGCGAAAATGTCTGGTCGTGAGTAGGAGAATGGTCTGCGCGGAGTGCAGCGCTGAGGTGTTCCGAAAATGTGATTTCTGCAGCCTTCTGCACGAATCAATGAGCTTGCTTAGGCGCTGTAAAAAAATTAAAGCCTGTCCACTGGCCCTTCAAGGCAAAAAAAAAGCTGGAGATGCGTCATCAAACATGAAAAATTTACCGTCAGTGTCAATGCGAGTGATGAAAAAAATTATGTAGTGATGACAATATTGCGCCACCACACTGCCGTAATTTGCAACACCATGACGTCACCTGCTTACATGAAATTTTCGATAGCCCAGAAGTGGCCCAATCCACCCTTTCGCCCCACCTCCCCCCCCCCCCCCCCCCCCCCCAAAGGACAGGACGAGTTGTCTTCGACAAATGCATAAGGGACTCTGCAAGCTTTTATTTACATTTTTTGTTAATCCCCGTTGCAATTATCCAATGAGAATGAAATTGTGAGAAATTGGATAACATTCACCAAGAGAATTATGGCAATATGCAACAAAAAAGATGCAGTACTAATTACTGCTATTAGTAACAGCAGTAATGAACATCAACATAACATTGCGGCTAACTTCGAAACAAACTGCGTCACGAAGACTAAGGTAGAAAAATATCTATTGTAAGCACTATGTCTACATATCGTGTGAAGTAGAGGTAACTTAGTTTATCGTAGAATGGCCGACAGTGCAACAGGGTTATATACATACGTAAAAGAAGAAAAGGGCACAGCGCTGAATTTGGGGAACTCACGAAACTTGGTTTGCCATTGCATGGCAAGCAGAAAAAGATCTGTTCAATACTAATGCGCAGGAAGTTTTTGGATTAGTTTCATCGGAAAACGAAGGAGCATGTTAGGTTCGAGTAAATATGGTACGTGTTTGTGGATTCTTTACTCGCTGGGACCAGACACTAGGAACGTTATATGCGGGATAACATAAAAGTGAGCAATGCATCCGTGGTTTTCTTGTGTAGCACATGTACAGCGCATCTCCTGCAGGGCTAACAGTAAGCTACCTGATGTGCTGGGCGATAGAGGACATGCGGGCACTGGGCTTGTTGACGCAGCCGTTGACTGGTGCATGCCGAGAATCCTCGACCCACTTGAGCGCTTCGTTCCAGTCGGCCAACTTCATGTGACAGTCCAGGATCTAAGGAGCCAATGAAGTTACAGCACCAGAATCAGAAAAGCCCAGCAGACAGTAGTCGGGTCTCTCGGAGAAATGCAGCGTGACGCAAGTGCAGACAGACACAGACGTGAGCCGTCTGCATGTACGTATGAACCTCTGAGCACGAACCAACTCGCGTTCGCAAAAACAGAGAAGAGCTAGGACATCATGGCTGCAGTATCAACTCCGTCATACGAAAGATAGTTGTGTTGACAGAGCTGATACCGCAGCCACGATGTGAGATCAGAGCTCCCACAGTACTAATGTCCAGGCATCATACTCCAACAACCACTCACACCCACAGCACATATGCACACACAAAACGCTGATCTCTACTATGCACTGGGGGAGAACCACTCACCTCCCCATCATAAACGGATGTCCTCACCCAATATGACAGTTGTTACGCAGCCAAGCCATGACAACAACTCGACAGCCACCAGAATGCGATTGCAAGCAGTGACATGGCATCCAAGATCTGATAAACATTGTCGACATAATGCCACATTATGATGGACTAACTCAATGACCCTCTAGTGGGACCAGACATGGAGGGTGGAGTTTCTTGTACAGGCCACGACGCCAGGCACAGAAACCTGGAGGCTTACTGAAAGCGTTCAACTTAAATTGAGGAAAACGCATTGAGCAATGGAAAGGAAAAGGATAGGTGGTACCCTAAGAAACGGAAAGAGAACACAGGGGCTCAGGGACAGGTGTTAAGGACACCTTTGCTAAAATCGAGAAGGAGAAATGGACATATGCCGGGCATGTAGCGCACAGCAGGACAACCACTGGTCATCAAGGGTAACCGACTGGTTTTCAAGAGATTAAAAATGCGTCAGGGGGAGACAAAAAGTTAGGTAGACAGATTAGTTGACAAGTCAGCGGGTACAACGTGGCAGCAGCAAGCAAGCAAAGGTTAACTGGTCGAACATGGTGGAGGCTTTTGCCCTGCAGTGGGCGTAGTCATACTGATGATGATGATGACACCCACCTGTATACTAACTGGCACACTTACCTTTGCTAGAGCGACAAAAGTACAGCCAACAGCAAAAGTCTGCGAGTTGCAGCATGTTTTACAAATATATATTCATGCTTTGTCTAAGAACATAACCTTGAAATAAGCATACAGTGCCACCTATTCATGTCACCAGCTAGATTTGAAGCATCACACACTAAGAGAGCAAAAATTTGTATTTGTTGTAGAGCCAACATGCTGTAAACTCTTGCTGTAGGGTGTTTATGTCTATACTAATGAAAAACTCTAGTCATCTTTCTCAAAACAAACTGCGTCCCTTAAGCCATCTTGAACTGTCAAGCTGCTCAATGACTGTTGTGAGTGAAGTGCGCGAGTCAAGTGACTTTCAAATTTGGCGCGTAAGATGAACTACTGACAATGTGTGCAAGATGGCGTATTGCGCCAGTGCGGCGAACACTGGCGATTGGAAAAAGAAGAAAAATTCAAGGAAATGGGAGAAAAATCCAGAGCCAGGGCATCGAAGAACGAGGAAGAGGAGATTCGGGCGCGTGCTTGGAAGAAGACGGCTAGGGTGCGGCGTGCGAGCTCGTCGGGTACGAGTACCACCTGGGCGTCAGGGCATCCACCTAGCTGGCGACTGTTTCCATGGGGTCCTGGTGACCATTCAACCGCAGCGGCTATTGGCGAGCCCTTGGCAAGACCTTGGTCTGATGTTCGAGCTGAAGACAGCGCAGCAGATGACGTCTACCGGGAGCGGGAGCAAGCCGTCGGGCTACGGGCCCGAGCTTATGCACTCTCACCACGGCAGCTTCCCCACTGGACTATTGAAGGGCGTGAACCGCTGGTGAGCCGTATCCGTCTTCTTTCGCGTCCGGACTCAAACACGAGGACTTTAACGAAAAGGACTGTTTAGACTCTTAGAGGTTTCCGCTCGCTAACGAAACTGACAGTGCTAATTAGTTAACATTTTCTGATCTTAGTATTTTCCTTTTTGTGTTTTTTTGTGAGTTTGTGAAAGTATAATTTTTTTTGCAAATCAAACGCTCACTTCCTTTTCTCGTGAGAGAATAACGTTTCACAGCTAGCTCGACTGGCTTTATTTACTGAACCTGTCACAAATTGGCGTCCGCGACAGGACGTGAGTGTTTGCCACTAAAAAGTAGATTTGAGTAAGGCTAACTAAAAAGTAAAATGGGCTCGCGAGAGTTGATGGCGCTGGCAGAACGCATGGGGTTGGAGGGAGCAGAATTGCAGGCTTGGTTTGACGCACGAGAAGCGCGTGAGCGCGATGAACGAGCCGCGGAGAGAGACGCGAAGAAAGAACAGTTGGAGCTGGAAGGCCGCAATTTACAGCTACGTCTTGAAGTAGCAAAAACGGAGAACCAAACCCGAGAAGCAAGCCAGCGACACTTGGAAGTAGAAGAGAGGACGCTGCAACTGCGCCTGAGAGTAGCTGAGGCCGGTGTCGGTCAGCCTACGGTGGCTGACACGGGCAACCAAAGGAACGCGCCTATGGTAGTGAACCCGCATAACTTTATACCCGTTTTCAACGAGGACAGAGACGACCTTGACGCCTACCTGAAAAGGTTTGAGAGAGTGGCGACAGGTCAAGATTGGCCACGGGAAAAGTGGGCCACGGCTCTTAGTTTGTGCCTTGGCGGAGAGGCTCTGAAGGTATTTGGACGGTTGTCACCGAACGATTCCCTGTCATACGACGAAGTCAAATTGGCACTGCTCCAGCGTTTTCGCTTCACGGCTGATGGCTACCGTGAGAAATTCCGGAAAAGCAAGCCTGAAGACGGCGAAACTGGAAAACAGTATGCCACGAGACTCCAAAGTTTCTTTGACAGGTGGATAGAAATGTCTCAGACAGAGAGGAATTTCGATTCAGTCCGTGACTTGATTGTAGCCGAACAATTCATGGCGAACTGCAGTAGTCAGCTGGCGCTCTTCTTACGGGAGAAGAACTGTAAGACTCTGGAAGCCATGGCAGAGGCAGCTGATATATATATAGAGGCAAAGAAATTGAAGAACTTATTAATGGTTCAGAATAAGAGTGAGGACACAACTGGGAAGGCTAAATTGATTTCAAGCCCAAGAGCAGAGATGCAATGTTTTGTTTGTGGCCGTAAGGGGCACAAGGCTTCTGACTGTCGAAGTAAACCTAAACAAGTATTTTGTACAAACTGCCGTAAGTGGGGGCATGATGTGAAGGGCTGTCAGAAAATGACTGGCACTTCGAAATCAACTACATCTTGTTTAATGCTACCCAAAGAAGAGACCGGTCCACAACAATCCATGATTGATGGCGACGACTCGGACCGAGATGACAATGTTATGGGCACGGTGAAGACGCAAGCGCAATGTAAGAAACGTCCCATGCCAGTGTTACCAGGGGAAGTGAATGGACAAATTGTTCGAGTCCTAAGGGACACCGGAAGCAACACGTTGGTAGTACGCCGGTCATTAGTACCTGATGAAGCACTAACTGGCACTACCGCGACGTTGTGGTTGGCTGATGGCAGCACCATCGTAGCCCCTGAGGCGGAGGTACGTATCAGATCTCCATACTTTTCCGGCATGGCCATCGTCAAGTGTATGCCGTCGCCACTGTATGACGTCATAGTTGGGAACGTACCGGGGGCCCGTGACGCCAATGACCCCGACGTTTCGCGGAAACTTTCTCAAGATCAATTCATTAAGAAAAAAGTTCATTCTGCGGACGAAGGTAACCACCCAAATTCTCAACTGGTTGGTGCCGCACGTCTCAATAGTTCGCGAAGGGCCATCTCTGTTGGGCTCCCTGGCCAGATGTCTCGCAAAATGTTTCGCGAAGAACAAGAAAAAGACCAGACGCTTGACATCTGCAGAGCCAGAGTGGGTAAGAAGTTTGTTAGAAAGGGCTCGACATCTTTTTCTTTCGTAGCCAAGAATGGTATTCTTTACCGACAATACTTCCTGTCCCCTGGTAAGATCATTGAACAAGCCATAGTCCCGAAGTCCCTGAGAGGCCAAGTGTTACGTTTGGCTCATGAAAATGTCATGTCAGGTCATCAGGGTGTAAAAAAAACAATAGATCGAGTTCTGGACGCATTCTACTGGCCTGGGGTACAAGAAGATATCCGCAGATATGTCCGATCATGTGACGCCTGTCAAAGGACTTTACCGAGAGGCAAGGTGGGCAAGGTGCCTCTAGGTCGTATGCCGTTGATCGACACCCCTTTTGAACGTGTGGCGGTCGACATCATTGGACCGATAACTCCAGCCTCGGCAAAAGGCCATCGGTATATTTTGACTCTTGTGGATTTCGCCACTCGCTACCCTGATGCAGTGCCTTTGACAGCAATTGACTCAGCTACAGTGGCCGAGGGACTTGTCGAGATGTTTTCTCGCATTGGTTTTCCACGAGAAGTCTTGGCTGATCAGGCATCGTGCTTTACCTCAGATCTAATGAAGGAGGTGAATGAACTACTGGCAGTCAAGCATCTTAGCTGCACTCCATACCATCCTATGTGCAACGGGATGGTAGAGAGGTTTAATGGAACACTCAAGCAAATGCTCCGCAAAATGGTTCAAGAACAGCCTAAATGTTGGGATCGCTTGCTAGCACCTCTTTTGTTTGCTTATCGTGAAGCCCCACAAGCAAGCTCCGGGTTCTCACCATTTGAACTTATTTATGGCCGACATATTCGAGGACCTCTGAGCATCCTGAAAGAGCTATGGACTCATGATCAGGAGAACGAAGAACTTAAGACGACGTACGGATATGTCCTGGATTTAAGAGAGCGAATTGAGAAGACACTGGAGCTGGTACGACAAAACCTGAGCCGAGCACAGGTGTCGCAGAAAAGGTATTACGACCGCCACAGCAAGCAACGGGACCTGAAAGCTGGTGACCGTGCATTGATCTTGCTTCCCACAAGCAACAACAAGTTATTGATGCATTGGAAAGGGCCGTTTCCAGTCATGGAAAAGAAAAACGACTATGACTACTGGCTGGACCTTGGACACAGCAAAAAACTTTTCCACATAAACATGCTGAAAAAGTATGAAGAACGCCGTGAAGAACGGCTTCCTCAGACATCATCTTTTGTCGTTCTGGAGGAAGAGGAGTCTGAGAAACCACTACCAACTTTCAAAGTACAGGGTAGCTGCGGTATTGACTCCATAAAGCTTGGAGATGAAATCGGGGAGCGACAGCGGGTGGAGATACGGGACATCTTAAGTACATACGAAGACGTATTCTCGGAGATCCCAGGTAAAACAAACCTTGTGGAGTGTCGGTTACAAACGACCAGTTCAGAACCAGTTAACACCCCACAATACCCATTGCCATTCTCTATGAAGGAAGTCGTTGAAAAGGAAGTGCAAGACATGTTGCAACTTGGCATTATAGAACCTTCAGAGTCACCATATAATTCTCCTTTGGTACTAGTCAAAAAGCCAGACAATAGCTACAGGGCCTGTATAGACTTTCGCCGTATAAACAATGTTCTGGTATCTGATGCAGAACCTATACCCAGAACTGATCACTTGTTTGCCGAAGTGGGAACAAAGAAATGGTTCTCGAAGTTTGATTTAACTAAAGGATATTGGCAGGTTCCTCTCGCAAAAGACTCGCAGCAAAAGACCGCCTTTTCAAGCCAATCAGGGCATTATCATTTCCTGTATATGCCTTTTGGCATCAAGACCGCATCCGCGGTCTTCACTCGTCTGATGAGAAAGTTATTGCTTGGAATACCTAACGTCGTTCATTACATAGACGACGTACTGGTGGCTACCACTACGTGGGAAGAACATCTAACAACTTTGAAGCAATTTTTTGCCAGGATACGACAAGCCGGACTAAGGATCAAGCCACAGAAATGTGAAGTGGCTATGAGCACAGTCACCTTTTTGGGACATCGATTGGGAGACGGCAACATACGGCCAGTCGAAAGCACGATACAGAAGATCACCTGTGCTTCTAAGCCTGAAACAAAGAAGCAACTCCGGTCATTCCTTGGACTGGCTGGCTACTACCGTGACCTGATACCTCGGTACGCCGAGAAAGCACAGCCGCTCACTGAGATGACGAGGAAGATGGAGAAAAACAAGACTACGTGGACCACGGATAGAGAAGAAGCGTTTGAATCACTCAAAAAGGCTTTGTCTTCTGGGCCAATCGTCAAAGCACCCGATCTGAAAAGAGAATTCGTGCTTCGGTCTGACGCCTCTGATTCTTGTATAGGCGCTATCCTTATGCAAGAGCATGATGGCATCCTCCACCCTGTGTCATATGCCAGTCGTCAACTTCAGCCTCGCGAAAAGAGATACTCAGCAATCGAGAGGGAATGCTTAGCGTTGGTCTGGGCGATAGAAAAGTATCATGTTTTTCTGTACGGAACGTCATTTGTCGTACAGACCGATCACCAACCACTGCAGTATCTCTTAAGGGCAAAACACCTGAACAGTAGGGTATTACGGTGGAGCCTCGCGTTACAAGAATATTCATTCCGAGTCGAGCACATTAGAGGCTCTGAAAATGTCGGCGCAGATTATATGAGCCGGTTGTGAATTTTTACGTTTTCTCGAGACAAGCGACTACTTCAAGTTGTTTGTTTGTTAAGGACATCTTGTGAATGGACGACGCGTGGTGACTTCTCGCGCACTGAACTGCAGTTTATTTTTCTTCGCAAAAGAAACTTTTCAAAGGGGGGACTCTTGTTGTGAGTGAAGTGCGCGAGTCAAGTGACTTTCAAATTTGGCGCGTAAGATGAACTACTGACAATGTGTGCAAGATGGCGTATTGCGCCAGTGCGGCGAACACTGGCGATTGGAAAAAGAAGAAAAATTCAAGGAAATGGGAGAAAAATCCAGAGCCAGGGCATCGAAGAACGAGGAAGAGGAGATTCGGGCGCGTGCTTGGAAGAAGACGGCTAGGGTGCGGCGTGCGAGCTCGTCGGGTACGAGTACCACCTGGGCGTCAGGGCATCCACCTAGCTGGCGACTGTTTCCATGGGGTCCTGGTGACCATTCAACCGCAGCGGCTATTGGCGAGCCCTTGGCAAGACCTTGGTCTGATGTTCGAGCTGAAGACAGCGCAGCAGATGACGTCTACCGGGAGCGGGAGCAAGCCGTCGGGCTACGGGCCCGAGCTTATGCACTCTCACCACGGCAGCTTCCCCACTGGACTATTGAAGGGCGTGAACCGCTGGTGAGCCGTATCCGTCTTCTTTCGCGTCCGGACTCAAACACGAGGACTTTAACGAAAAGGACTGTTTAGACTCTTAGAGGTTTCCGCTCGCTAACGAAACTGACAGTGCTAATTAGTTAACATTTTCTGATCTTAGTATTTTCCTTTTTGTGTTTTTTTGTGAGTTTGTGAAAGTATAATTTTTTTTGCAAATCAAACGCTCACTTCCTTTTCTCGTGAGAGAATAACGTTTCACAGCTAGCTCGACTGGCTTTATTTACTGAACCTGTCACAATGACAAAGCATAAACAGGAGAGCAATAAGCAATCTTCTCAGCTCATCAACTGTCCGCTCACACTTCAAGTTTAAAGAATAGGTTGAGAACAACTAATAATGCGTAGTTCACCACATTCCCGTTACACCGAAGAAAATAATGATTACCCTTTCAACCAGAAGGCAATATCAATGCACAGTGTTGCAAAAACTTGCCTGGTTGAGCAAAAATGGCCGAATCTCCTTTGATGTTTGTGCGTCATCTTTGAGGATGGCTGCATACTCTTCCGCAGCCGACTCATATCTGAAAAAACGTGAAATGAAACAGGCAAACTTCTCAACAAATTTCCACAAGGAAAACGATTGCAAGCAATGTCCCAGTACTGTACTATGGACACCACACTTTCCCTTTTCAGCAGTTACTACATTTCTGATAAATTAGAAATGTACGACATCTCGGCTGGCTGCCGAGATATTTTCAATAAAATAATCAGCTAAAGTCGCCCCTCGTCTTATACAGCAGTGTCTAGCCAAAAGTGCGCCGCTATCTGGCAACATGTGGCTTGCATGTGCTTGAGAAGCCGGACGCGGCCATATCCGTATCCAAATCCAATCGCAGGTTGTTTTTTTCTTTTTCTGTTTTCTTTGTGTTCGTGATTTGCTTCTAATCTGTTCCGAGTTGTCGCTGTGCTTGACATTATGCTGCATTTATAGTGGTCTTTTTTTTTATGGTTCGCTGAATATGAGTAGCGGTGTGAGGAGGCAGAACTCAGCTGCATTAAAACTACATGTTGAGTTCGCAGAAGCGAACGGGAATATGGCTGCTCAGCGCCGCTTTGGTGTATCGGAAAAAAGCGTGCGCTATTGGAGGACGGGGAAAGGGAAGCTGCAGATGTGCAATGCTTGAAAAATGTTTCATGGACGAAGGGCTGTTCATCCGCAGCTGGAGGATAAGCTAGCGGACTTTGTGCGGGAAGTTCGTGCGCGCTCACTGCCAGTGACCGTGGATACCGTTCGCAAGAAAGCCGTGGCTCGAGAAGCTGGGCTCACGAGAGAAGAGTTTCGTGCACCAAAACTCTTGAGTGCGTCGATTTATGCGACGCAAAGGATTTTCTCTCCGGCGGCGCACATCCATCTGTCAAAAGTTGCCGAAGAAGTTCGAGGACAAGCTTATAACTTTCAGCGCTTCGTGAACCGGCTTCTGGAGCAGAAAGACTACATGATGGAGTAGATTGGCAACGCCGATGAGACCCCCGTGTGGTTTGACATGTCTTCATCGACCATGATCACGCAGCGTGGCGCCAAGGATGTGAAGCTGTTGTCCACTGGCAACGAGCACTCGCGCTTCACCGTCATGCTGGCATTGCACGGCAGATGGTAAAAAGCTTCCGCCCTTCATCATTTTCAAATGCAAGACAATGCCGAAGGAAGTGTTCCCGCCCGGTGCTGTCATTCGCGTCAACAAAAAGGGATACATGGACGAGGCCATGATGCTCGAATCGATAAGAGTGGTGTGGAACCGTCGGCCAGGCGCACTGTTGCGTCTGGTAAAGGTAGGTAGTAATGGTAGGTGCCAATGCCACAGGTACAGAAAAACTGACTCTTCTTGTCATCGGGAAGGTGAGAAATCCTAGGTGTTTTCAGGCGGTGAAGACCCTCCCTGCGGACTACGACAGTAACTCCAAGGAATGGATCACACAGTCTTTATTTGAAAACTATCTATACAAACTTGACTGAAAGTTTGTGCGGCAAGGCAGGAAAGTCATATTGTGACGACGCGAGATTGACGAGCACACAAAGCGCCTCACAGAAATACGATTTATCGATCGCAGGAAACAGACTGCAACGACTTCGTCTTTTGCCCTCGGCCAAGGACACTCGCGCTGCTTCGTTGTCCTCACCACTGGCACATACGCGCGTCATTATTCCCCCTTTAAAAAAAACATCGTCCTGATGTTAAACGTTTGAGAAGCAAGGCGAAACCAAAACTGCACAGTTAGTCACTGAAAGTAAGGCTTCATCCGAAGCACGTGGACAATTTCTGGTGAATGTCTGCGCCGCTTTGAACACTGCACGCTGTCCGGAACAACCTCGTAGTTGGTGTCACTAATGCGTCGCAGAACCTTGTAGGGTCCGAAGTATCTTCGCAACAGCTTTTCGGAAAGCCCACGCTGACGAACAGGTGTCCAGACCCATACTTTATCGTTCACGTTGTATATGACGGGTCTGTGCCGGAGGTTGTAATACTTGGCATTGTCGTCTTGCTGTTTGGTGATTCGCAACCTGGCAAGTTGTCTGGCTTCTTCTGCTAGCTGGGTAAACTCTTCGGCGTCTGTCTCATTGCCATCATTTTCATGAGGAAGCATTGCGTCTAACGTTGTTGTAACCTCGCGTCCGTAAAGGAGACTAAAGGGTGTCTTCCGAGTGGTCTCTTGACGAGCCGTGTTGTACGCGAACGTGACATAGGGCAAAATGATGTCCCAGTTCTTGTGCTCTACGTCTACGTACATGCTTATCATGTCAGCCAGGGTCTTGTTGAGGCGTTCGGTGAGCCCGTTGGTCTGGGGATGATACGCCGTTGTCTTCCAGTGAGCTGTACCACTCAGTCGAAAAATGGTGTCCAAAAGCTCGGCCATGAACGCAGTACCTCTGTCGGTGATGACTATTGCGGGAGCACCGTGTCTTAAGACGATGGCTTCAATGAAAAATTGCGCCGCTTCGACTGCCGTTGCCCGTGGCAGAGCGCCTGTCTCCGCGTATTGGGTCAGGTAATCCGTGGCGACTTATCCACCTGTTTCCAGTGGCAGACTTTGGGAAGGGGCCCAGAAAATCCATGCCAATTTGTGCAAACGGTGTCGCCGGCACTCGAACAGGCTGCAGCAGGCCAGCTGGTTTGATGGATGGTGGCTTGCGGCGCTGGCAATCTAGACATTGCCTGCACGTAAGTTTTGACAACTTCGGCAAGTCTTGGCCAGTAATAGTTCTGCCTTATCCTCGCCAATGTTCTTGCGTAACCCAAGTGACCAGCGGTAGGTTCGTCGTGACAGGCTTGCAGTACCTCACGGCGAAGCGAAGAAGGAACGATGAGCAAGTAGCTGCTGCCGGTGGGTGAAAAGTTCCTCTTATAAAGAACGTCATTTCGCAAGCAGTACGACGGCAGCCCTCTCGCAAATAACTTCGGAACGCTATTCACTCGCCCTTGTAGGTAATCTATAAGTAATAGCAGCTCAGCATCGCCACGCTGCTGTTGAGAAAAGGTGGCAGTGTCCACAATTCCGAGAAAGACCGTGTCGTCATCGTCGTTGTCCGGGGATGCTGTCTCAACAGGAGACCGAGAGAGACAGTCGGCATCGGTGTGTCGTTTTCCCGACTTGTAGGCAACAGTGAAGTCAAATTCTTGGAGCCGAAGACTCCATCGTGCAAGGCGGCCAGACGGATCTTTCAAGTTGACTAACCAACAGAGAGTGGTGATCGCTGATAATGGTGAATGGGCGGCCGTACAAATAAGGACGAAACTTCAGGACTGCCCATACCATTGCAAGACATTCTTTTTCCGTCGTAGTGTAATTAGCTTCAGCTCGGGACAGCGTCCTGCTGGCGTAGGCGATCACGTTTTCGTTGCTGTCCGACTGTACGAGCACTGCTCCAAGACCCACATTACTAGCGTCTGTATGAAGTATTCTCGGCGCGTCTTCATCGAAGTGGGCCAGCACGGGGGGTGTTTGCATTCGCTGACGAAGCTCGTGAAATGCCTGCTGTTAGTCTTCGCCCCATCTGAAGCGGGTATCTTCCCGAGTAAGCTGTGTCAATGGCCATGCGATGCGCGAAAAATTAGCAATAAACCGCCGGTAATAGGCACAGAGTCCTAAAAAACGTCGCACTGATTTTTTGCCTGATGGCGTCGGGAAGTTTGCCACGGCGGCAATTTTATCCGGGTCGGGTCGGATCCCTTGGCTGCTCACGACAGACCGAGGAATCGAAGTTCATGGAAGCCGAAGTGGCACTTTTATGGTTTGAGAGTAAGACTGGCCAAGCGTATTGCTTCAAAAACTGCTTTGAGCCTTCGTAAGTGTTCCTCGAAAGTCGCTGAAAAGACAATCACGTCATCGAGGTACACCAAGCAGGTTTGCCACTTAAGTCCCGACAGAACTGTGTCCATGAGACGCTGAAATGTTGCTGGCGCCGAACACAAACCGAAAGGAAGAACCTGAAATTCATAAAGTCCGTCGGGCGTAACAAAGGCGGTCTTCTCACGATCTCTCTCATCCACTTCAATTTGCCAGTAGCCGCTTTTTAAGTCCATAGACGAAAAGTAGCGTGCGTTTCATAGTCTATCCAATGAATCATCAATACGCGGCAGAGGGTAGACGTCCTTCTTTGTGATCTGATTAAGCTTACGATAGTCGACGCAGAAACGCAAGCTACCGTCCTTTTTGACGAGTACTACAGGTGATGCCCAAGGACTGTTAGACGGCCGAATAACACCATCTTCTAGCATCGTTTTCACCTGTTTTTGAATTGCCTCACGCTCCTTTGGGGCGACTCGATAAGGATTTTGCCGGATGGGTCTGGCATCGGAATCCGTGATGATGCGGTGTTTCGTCAGTGCCGTTTGACCAACTCTTAATGTGGATGAGAAGCACCCGTGGAACTTGTTGATCAGCGTGAGAAGGCGGTCTCGCTCAATGGGAGATAACATTGGACTAACGTCTACAGGTGTCGGTGTAGTGATAGTAGACGCTGCTGCTTCCTCTACTAAATGACAATCTTCTGTTTGCGAGAGTTCGTCAAAATAGGTAATAGCCGTGCCTTTAACTATGTGTCGGCGTTCTCTGCTGAAATTTGTCACCAGCAGTTCAGCGCATCCGTCAGTAACAGTGATGACAGCCCTGGCAACAGAAATGCCGCTAGTGAATGCGAGCTCCTTGATGTGTTCAGCGATGCCAGTAGCATTTTGTAATTTGTCACAGTGCACGGATACGAGAGAACAACTTCGTGGCGGCAGTATGACGTCGTCATCGGCAATTGGGAAGCGAGGTGGCTGGTGTTCCTTATCTGTAGCAGTCTCCGAGCTTACAGTGAACGTTACGCTTCTGTCACGGATGTCAATCACAGCCCCGTATTCGCGCAAGAAATCCATTCCCAATATGAGCTGTTTACAGCACTCGTGGAGAATGACGAGGGTGGCAACAAAGGTGGAACCAGCAATGAAGAGTCGGGCCGTGCACTTTCCAACCGGTGTCATCAACTGACCTCCTGCAGTTCTTATATTGGGTCCCTGCCATGGCATTTTCACCTTCCTTAGCCTTTCGGCTAGCTGTAGGCTTATTATAGAAAAGTGGGAGCCAGTGTCCACAAGTGCCGTCACTTGGTGGCCGTCAATGTGAATGACGAGGTCAGCGCTGATAACGTCGGTTACGTCGGCAGTTGTCTCATTCGTCGAATTAGTCGTTGCTGTCGTCTTCTTCGGTTTTGATGGCTTCGAGCTGTCACTTGTCTGCAATGGGAGCTGTTCGGAATTTCGAATATTGGCAACCCCACCCCCCGAGGTCGCTGCGTCTAGTTTCCCATCGCGGGCTAGGGGACCTGCCCCTGGTGACGTCGGCAAAACTGCGACGATTAGGTGAACTGGGCCGCGCAGGAGATGGAGAACGTGATCTGGGCATTACTGGATTCTGCGGCGGTGTGTTCAGAGGGGCGCAGTTGTACATGCGTTGATCGTCGTACGCAATGTAATCAGGGTAGCGAGGAAATCTCTTGTACTGAACATCGCGATAACGGCAAACTCTGTAGACGTGCCCAGCTTCGCCACAATGAAAGCATATTGGTCGACGGTCAGCGGTACGCCACAAATCGGTTCTCCGACGCTGGTAGGTAAGTGGAGACTCACTATTGGGCCACGTTGTGGGGCTACGTTGTGGGGCATGTTGGTTATACGGCATTCGTCTTGCCGGAGGAATCGGTGAGGTTGCGAAAGTGGTCGGTGCAGACAGTGGCTGTGTTTGCAGGGTTAGTGGTGGTCCAGTCATTGGGGTCTGCTGCGCTGAAGAAGCGACGACGGGGCGTCGGACGGCATCAGCATAAGTAAAATGTCGTCGCACACCATTATAGCCGGGTGAAGAGAGAGCCTGGCGGACCTCATCCCAGACAACATCAGCGACAAAAGACAATGCCGGCGTCGGTTCAGTTGCTGGAATTAAACCAAGCTGCCGAAGCTCCTCCCTCAAAATCTCCCTGATGACCTCCCGCAGAGGCCTGTCGTTGTCGCAGAGGCTCGCCGCAGTCGTAACAGGGCTACTCGCTCGAACATTGACCGGGTTCTGCTGGCGGTACCGTTGCTGTAGGGCCCGTTCAATAGCTGTGGCTTCTTTCGTGAACTCCGCTACTGTTGTTGGCGGATTTCTCACAAGCCCAGCAAACAGTTGCTCCTTCACGCCTCGCATTAGATACCGCAGCTTCCTGTCTTCCGGCATCTCGGGATCCGCCCTGCCGAAAAGACGGGTCATGTCCTCGGCGAACATAGCGACGCTCTCGTTAGGTTTTTGGATTCGAGCTTCCAAGAGACGTTGCGCATTCTCCTTTCTGTCAAGACTACTAAAGGTGTCAATCAGCTGGTTGCGGAAGTCATCCCACGTAGCCATGCTTCTTTCCCTGTTGATGTACCACGTCTGGGTGTTGTCTTTCAGGTAGAAGTACACATTCGCGAGCTTGTCTTCTGGGGTGGCCCACTGGTTGTACTTCGCGCAGCGTTCGAACTGGTCCAGCCAGTCTTGTGCATCTTCATAGGTCTCACCATGAAAGCAGTCAGGAATCATGGGATTCTGAAGCGTCATGTGCGATGTAGCTGCAGTGGCCATGGTGGTTAAAAGAGGCAAGCGATTGCTGGCAGTTTCTGGAAAGGGATTGAGCTCGGGAGCTAGGCCTCGCAGACGGCGGCTGGAACGGTGGACTGGTGTGTCGACGGGTGGTAGTGATTCCGGGCTTGAATGTCGGGTCCGCGAAGGGGTGCCAAGCATGAAGACGTAATCAGCACCTCCACCAGTGTGACGACGCGAGATTGACGAGCACACAAAGCGCCTCACAGAAATACGATTTATCGATCGCAGGAAACAGACTGCAACGACTTCTTCGTCTTTTGCCCTCGGCCAAGGACACTCGCGCTGCTTCGTTGTCCTCACCACTGGCACATACGCGCGTCAATATGTTTTGTTGACAACTGTGGCGCACACGGTAGCGTGTTCAACCTTGAGGCCATTTGGTTGGAATTTTCACCGCTTAACACCGCAAGCGTGCTCAAGCCAATGAATTAAGGCATGATCCGAAACATCAAGGCACACTACTGTGCCCGCCTGCTCAGCCGCACTGTCTTGTGCCTTGACAATAGGAAGGCCTACAAGGTCGACATTCTGGCTGCCATCCACATGTTGGCGGAAACTTGGAAGGCGGTGAAAGCAGACACCATTGCACATTGCTTTAGGCATGGGTTCGTTGCTGCCGAAGAGTCCGAGGCAAATGACCTGGGCGTAGGCGATCCAAACGGCACCGATGGCAGGGAAGACCTAATGCGCGACCTGCGCAGTGGTGGCACGGATGTGCCTGCCATGATGACATAAATTTAAGGACTTCGCTCGTGCAAACGATGACATGGTTTCTTGCGCCGAGCCCACAGACGAATAAATTCTTCACCAGGTTGTGCCGCAGCCGTCGGCGGCGGAGGATCGCCACTGTGGTGACGCTTTCATCGAACATTTACGGTGAAGTTGTCACCTTGGCACAAATACGGGCAAATCAAATTGCTTCCAAGCGTAGTATGAGGCGAGGCAGAATCATGGACTTTTTTAAGCCTGCCTAATGCAATAAAGTTCATATTTTTGACAAATACAAATTTTTCGGACTGTTCGATTTTTCGGCCCTTTTTTCTGTACCCGCCAGGTCTGAAAAATCGGCGGCTGTACCTACCTACCCACCCGCCCATCTAGCTGCCTACATCTGCGTGCTCTCATGATCACCCTCTTAAGGGGGCAGACTGGTCTTTGGAACCAAAAGTGACAAAAAAATTGACATATAATATGTCATTTTAAAATTGACATATTTGGCTTCTGCAAGTACAGTCGAGCCCACTTATAACGAACCTGAGTGTGATGCGGCATCCGTTCGCTGTATCCCGATGTTCGTAGTAAATGAAACACAGCTTTTAAAAAAAGTTGCGAGTGAAAACACAAACTTTTTCTGCCCCTAAAAGTCCGCGATGCACGTGTTTCGAAGAGCACAAGCGATAAGGGCGGTCTCGAGCTCTTTAAAACAGCAGGGTGCTCGTTCGCCGAGGCCCGCAGCATAAGCTGCATGAGGCACTGGCTCCAAAGTTTTGTCGATTCTCGCAATCCGATTCCTCCAAATCGCTCTCGCCTCGTACTTAATTAATTCACAATGCCCCAATCCGTGCACGGTTCCGCAGTGTCGGCATCATCATCGGCCGTAACTAAATCATCGCAACAGATGTCCCACCCGCTCTCCCAGGTCAAAGTCGACGACCCGCTGCCACAAATCGCCGCCGCAGTGGTCCTGTTCGTAAGCTTCAGGCTCAGCATTGGGCCGTCGACGAAGTCGGCCTCGCGAAAACAGTTTCGCGCGCATGTAGTCGTCACCGCTGCCCACGAGATATTCACCATCTCCACAGCTGAATACAGGGATTCCCGAAGCGGAAAGTTGGCTGCCAGGTGGCCAACAGCTATGAGCAAGCGCTCCGCAACGTGGCACCTAACGCGCTGATTACACTCAAGCAAAGCGGTCACACTTTCGACATTTTGCTGAGCAGCAGGAAAAAGCGTGCAAGTCCTCCTGTCTGCCATCTTGATCACACACTCACACTAAGAGCGAGCAAGACGAACACATGCGACACACATGCCAGAACGTGCGGAACAGCTCTGGGCCCGTTTCTAGTCAGAAAACGAAACTAATTAGAGCCAGCGTGGCGGACGTAGCGGAGCGGTGAAGACGGGCGAAGGGGCTGTGATCAAGTGAGGAGAGCAGACTCGCGAGAGAAGGGCAAGGAGTTGCGATAAAAAGAGGGGATGATGCGGCGAGAGGGCGACATTGAAAACCAAAACACAAGGGAAGGAGGTAGGTTGGGTAGCTTGCTTGAAAGGTCCGTGAAACTCGCACGCAAAAAAATTTGGAAAGAGCGCATGGCCGCCTGAATGCGGCGGTGTTCAAAGAATCGGCGGCCGTTGTCAGAAAATCGTTTCGTTGCACCGGCGGGTTTGCGTGGCTTCACGAACTTCGACATTTTACGATTCGTTCCGCGCAAATTACCAGCCGTTTTCACGATTCCGCTCGCGCACAGAAGGCATGCTCAGTTGAGAGCGAAGTGAGCGAAAACAAGTCTTAAACCAGTAACTAATCGCAATTTATCAGAGTGTGTGGGGTAGCATACGCATGTGCACTAGACACAGACTATCGGATACAGTCGGCGGCCAACGATGTTGGCACATGGTCTGGTCACTTCAGGCCGGCGACGTCAACGACAGTACCAGCAATCAAAAACAGAGTAGATGGCCGAGCGGTCTTCGAAAGATCGGTGGCAGTGTGAAAACACGGGCCTCGTCTGGGGATGCGGGGTACCCAGGGTAGCGGGGGGAGGGGGGGAACAAAGGACGGAGGGGTGCGTAACAAAAAGCGGTCGGCGAGAGCGGCAACTAGAGGGGCGCGGAGGCAGGGTTAGCGCTTTAACAATAAGAATGTATGGGCACCTTGCCGATGCCAGATCGGTGGAAGTCGGCAGACCGCTGACTCTGTTCGCTGTAACCGATCAGCAGCGCTCGGAGACGTTCATAGTAAGTGCGATTTTGTGCCATTGAACCAATGTATATTTTGACGGTCACGCGGATATTGTTCGTTTTAAGCGAAAGTTTGTTTTAAGTGGGGCCGTTATATGTGGGCTCGCCTGCATTGTTCTATCTCTCTGCAAATTTTCACACACTAGGAAGTAGTAATTTTTTTGTAATGTCATTCTAACTTTCCAGATTCTTGGTGCTATTAACATGCAGAACCTGCAAAACAATGGGAAATAGACTTTGAGGCTTCTTTATAATTGGCCAGCATTTGTGTTACAAGCTCTGCTACGAATTTATGAGCACCATTATGAGGATTGCAAAACATGCACACCATGATTGTTGCTTTTTGAAGAAGCTGTGTGTTTTCAATTTTTCTATTTTTCTCAGAAAAGTGAATTTACGACTGTTCAATTTGAGCCCTCAATATCTCTGCAACTAGGGCCGGTACAACAATATATATTTTTGCAATGGAAATCTGTATGTGTGTAGAATGTAAGTATGGGAGCAGAATTTAGAGCATACGCCTTTTAATTCTTTACTCATCAATATTGTAATACAACTACAACTGTTTTTGCAAATGGATAGTTCATTTTGCTGTAAAATAACCAAGAAAGGCCTAAAAACAAAACACTCTTGCATACTTTACTCTATAGTCATTAGTCTATGTTGGCATATCTTGACTACCACATTTAATTAAGCACTTTTTTTCTATGGCGGCCTTAAACAATGGGGGTGAACATAAGTTATCTCAGGAACAAGATGAGTTACAGTTAAACTAATTAAACATTTGAAATCAGCAGAAAGAACTGCATAATCTTGTGCAGTTTGATCAAGATCGCTAAAGAAATAAACAAAAGATGTCTAAGACCAGTCTGCCCCTTTAACTTGGAGTACCGTATTTACTCACATAATAGGCGCACTTTTTTTTCAGAAAATCCGGCTCGAAGTTAGCGGTGCGCAAAATTTATTTGCACAAAAGTCGTAGCTGTTCCTCCTTTTCCCTAATCGGAGTCCGAGTCGGAGATCACACATTCATCCTCGCCGAGCGGGGATTCGTTTTCGGTGTCCGAATCATCCGCACCCCACAACATGTCATCCTCACTCGCATCCAGTGCGTTCGAGATACCCGTCTTCTTGAAGCTTTTCCCGACGACTTCGTCGGAGATCGCCTGCCACGCTTCCACGATCCAAGCACACAGCATTTCCACAGGCGGCCTCTTAATCTTACCACCTGGAGTCAGCTGATGTTGTCCTCCAGCCATCCAGGTGGTGTACAGCCTTCGAACATTGTCCTTGAAAGGTTTATTCAAGGACACGTCCAAAGGCTGCAGTATCGATGCGAGGCCGCCCGGAATCACTGCCACATCTGTGCGCAGCTCCTTTAGCTCATCTCGTACCCGGTCTACTAGGTGCCCACGAAAACTGTCCAGGACAAGCATGGACGGCAACAACAGACCACCCGGCCGCCGACCCCAGACTGTTTTCACCCAATCCACCATGAGTTCCGCGCTCATCCAGCCTTTTTCCTGGACTCTGACATAGATGCCTTGAGGGAATTTCGCCTTTGGGAGCGTCTTACGTTTAAAAATAACGTAAGGCGGTAGCTTACGCCCATCCTCTGTCACCGCCAGCATTACGGTGCATCGTTGTTTATCAGCGCCAGACGTTCCGACGATGACGCTCCGTGCACCCTTCTCCTCCACTGCCGTGTTCCACGGCATATCAAAGCAAAGGGGGGTCTGATCAGCGTTGCCGATCTGGGACAAAATGAAGTCTTTCTGCTGTCGGAGCTTTATAACAAAACTGTGGAAGTCCACCACTTTGTCCTTATATGCTGCGGGCAAGCGCTGGCACAAGGTGGTCCGCCTTCGCAGTGCGAGGCCATGGCGCCGCATGAAACGAGTTGTCCATACGGAGCTGGCTTTGAACTCTTTGCTTCGATGCCCTGCGCTCGGGCTATTCTGCGCGCCTCAGTCTGCACAATATCCAACGACACAGCACAGCCGTCTTGTCGTAGCTCCCGTATATGCCGGACCAGTTGCTCTTCGACGTTCAGATACCTGCCAGTCTTGGCACCGCGGAAAGCCCGTCGTGTCTTCTTCGTCGCCTTAAGTTTTTCTTCTTGGTCCCTCCAGTACCGAATACTGGTTTCTCCAACGCCGAAATGCCTGCTTGCAGCCCGGTTGCCGTGCTCCAGCGCGTACTGCACTGCCTTCAGTTTAAACACAGCCGTGTAGCTCGCGTACTTCCCCATGGTGGAACCAAAGTTCAATACACGACCACAACATACGCACACCGCTTGCAAAATGGCGTTTCTTTCTTTTTCTCTGATGGTGGTGATGGCGATCGAGCCCCCGGCGTTGTACACGTGACCTCCAAAAAGCGCGGCGATTTGGGGGGTATCAGTAATTGATGGAACAGCCTTTTCGTTTTTCGCTCATGGACGCTTTTTTTTTTTCAAGTTTTATTTCGACAAACACGTTGGTTAGGTCGTTGCACTTCGAATTTTTTTTATTTGCTCGTCGACTTGCCTTCTTTTTTTCTTCAGGGTACGGGAACCGCATTCCAACTGTACTGCTGGGGGTAGAATCGTTTCTGATCACGGCCAAGTTGGGGGTGCGCCTATTATGCGCGGAATTAAAAAAAATCGAATTTTCCGCGACCAAACTAGGGGTGCGCCTATTATGCGAGTGCGCCGATTATGCGAGTAAATACGGTATACCATACTTAGTACGGGAGGTCAAGATGGTTTGTCGAATAGGATTCGCTGATCATGACATGAATAATGTCGCAGCCTCGTCGTGTATATCATCAAACATTTTTCAAAAAACAGTGGCGCATACCCATGGAAGGGTATGTGCCGCTGGTATGCGGGTACGTCCCACCGGTGACGTTTTATATCTACCCAGGAACGGCAAGAACACACATGGTTAATTAAGAAAAAGCTACTATAGGCAGCGTATACTAGACGAATGCAAACAATAAATGTTACTGTCCCAGCAGGAATCTAACCCTAGCATTCTGTCTGGCAAGGAAGTATTAGACCACAGAGCCACACCAGGCCTTGGCTATACTCTTCAAATACAGTAAAACCTTGTTAATTCGAACTCGGTTATTTTGAAATCTCACTTAATTCAAAGGATTTTCGCGGTCCCGTATTTTGCTATGTAATTTTAAGTGGATAATTTGGAGCGACGGCCGGCACCAGTCCGGTTAATTCGAAAACTTTGGGTGCCATGTGCCAATTCCAGATCCCGATTTCGCTGCGAATCCGCAGAACGACGGCTGTTAATAGCCACAAGGCAATGCAATGAATCAATACTAATGAGTGGCAGCGGAAGCACCCCAGCCTCGCTACTTCCAGCGCAAGAAAAAAAAAGGAAAAAAAAACAGCCTCGTGGTCAACCAAAACATGCCCCTGCGGAAAACGAGCCATGCTTCACTGCAACACAGTAGTGACACGCGGGCAGGTTATCGCATGTTTCTCGCAAAGTCTGCGGGATTCTTTCTGGGGTTGTAAAGAAATTATTAAAGGACAGTTAATTATTAATAAATAAAGGACGGTGGCAGCAGCGAGGACCACCAATCTTCCATGTTCGCGGCAAAATAAAGACCAGGTATTGCTGGAGAACATGACCTATGGAGCTGCAAGCTAGCCAGCACAGCAAACGGCGAGCACTGTTAAATACTTTGTATAGTTTTCGAAGTTCCTTGCATCCCACTTCTTGTATGTTCTGTTAATTCAAAAACCCGCTTAATTTGAAGCTTTCTCGTGGCCCCAGTGACTTCATATTAACGAGGTCTTACTGTACACTCAAACCTCATTACAATGTAACGTGATATAACGAAATAATGGACATAACATAGTGAATGAAATTCCACTTGAAGGCTCCATTGAGAGCCATGCATTTTAAACATTGTTGTAAAGAAGTAAAATTGACTGGTAAATGGATACAACGAACTAAATTAATCTATCAAATAGTCTATAAAAAAAACTGACTGTATTGTGTTAAGTATATCGTTTTCTGCGGCGTTTGTCAAATAGTCTATAAAAAAAACTGACTGTATTGTGTTGAGTATATCGTTTTCTGCGGAGTTTGACGCTCGTTCGGCGCGGCTCCTTCAAAACTCCCGCGCTGACCTTACAGCCACGCCACGCGTGGCCGAGTGATCCCTCCTCCTCACAAGCCAGCGGAGAGGATTGAGGAAATTCTCAGCGGGTCACATGACCTAGAAGCAGCAGCGCGGTGCAAAGCGATTTCCCTCTCACTTATAAGAACACACGATGGGGAAGCTTCGGAAGACTTGCATTTATTCACAAATCAGAGGACATTCGTCATTAATTGAAGTAATCGGTGATGCGGGTCTGCAGACGTTTGCCTTACAGCGAATCAATCAATTTCTCACGTAGTTTGCAAAGCATAGTAGTGTGCGGCAAAGTCCAGCGCCAACACTCTCTAAAGACGACGGCAACGACTGCGTCTCCGCTGCTACCCTCTGCACCGAGAAAGGGGGACTCTTTGCGACAGCTTTTTTTTTTTTTCCTTTTTTCCTCTCTCCGCACTCAGCCTTGAAAGGAGAAGGGTCTCAACGTGCAGAGACGTAAAAGGGAGAAGCGTGGCAAAGGTGCGTCGCAGATCGGCATTTGAGAGCGAGCAAACAATCCGCCACAGTCTTTTCTCTCCTTTTATTTTTTTTTCTTTCGAGCGCAGTGTTGAGAGATGCCGCCGCGGGATTAGGCATGGTGCTGAGAGCATTTTCGGAGCGCATTATGTTCGAATTAATCATCGCAAGGGCTTGTGCGCTCGAATTATAGGGCGTTTTTGCCCATTAGAACACACATAACTTTGACGGGAGCACAGCGCGAGTTCGAATTAACTGGAAGTTGGAATTAAGCATGTTCAAATTAATGAGATTCAACTGTTATTTTCCCTCACACTCGTGGTCATGTAGTGGTACATCGGGCTGCGAGGCGGTTTGCATGCATGATTTGCATGCTGATAGATGTGCGCCCATCTGAGCATACATTTCCACAAACTGTTATAATCGATATAATGAAATAATGAATATAACAAAATAATTGTGGCTTCCCTTCAATTTCGTTATAACGAGGTTTGAGCGTAGATCCTAATGTTCATGTAACGTCAATTGTGATTGTAGTGCTGGCCATTTAAGAACATTACATATGTACAGTCGACGACCGATAATTCGGACTCCACGGAGAATGCAAATAAGTCCGAATTATCGAAAGTCCGAAACAACGAATGCATCAGAAAAAAATACTTTTATTGACACTTCAGTCTACCAGTGGCCGAAAAAAGTCGTTAATGCGTTGCTGCATGCACTTCCGCATACATGCACGCAAGTCCGCCTGTATCTCTGCCAGTGTGATACGATCGCTGTACGACGACAAAAGAACAGCGAGGGCTCGAGACAGGTCCGCATGCGACTGCTCCGGAGCACACAGCGCGTCATAATCGTCAGAGTCAGAACCGCTGTTTGACTGTTGCAGAACCTGCTCAATTACGTCGTCGTCATTCAATTCGGCCCACGACGACACTGCCCTGTCGACGTTTGCAAAGTCTTCAAACGTAACAGTGTAGGGAATCAGCACGCCGCAGCCTCGCAGGTCGTCGATAACGTCCGCACCTGAGCTCGATGTGCTGGGCGGCAGGTCCGCCTCTTCAGTTGCATTGTCGGGTTCTTCGGCTGCAGTGTCGGCGGTGTCGGGCTCACTACGCAACGTAAATCCTGCGTGCCCGAAACAGTTGCTGATCGTGCCTGCCGACACTGCCTTCCAGGCATCAGCAAGCATGCCCACGGCTGACATCAAATCAACGTTGTATTTTATCTGGCTCTCTAAGCAGAGCAACACGCACTGCAGCATGCGTGGACGATACAGCACCTTCAAATTCTTGACGATACCTTGGTCCATAGGTTGCAGAATACTGGTCGTATTCGGCAGCAGGTATTCTAGCTTGATGGCTTTCAGACAGCTGATCAGCACATCGGCAGTATAGTTATCTACGAACAAAAGGACCTTGCGCTTTTGCAATTCAAACTTTCTGTCCCATTTTCCGACATACTCTGCGAACAGCTTCTGCGTGACCCACGCCTTCGTATTGGCCTCGTACCAGACGGGCAGATTTTTTTTTTCCCCTTAAACATCGAGGGTTTTTCAATTTCCTTTTCCGTGCCAGAAGCGTTGCAGCTGACAATGACAGTGACTCATTCCTTGCTGAGTCTACCTCCGTGGCAAGGTTCTCCAGAACGGGCGAGTGTCTTCTCCGGTAGTAGCTTATAGAAAAGCCCGGCTTCATTGAGGTTGAAGGTGTCGTCAGCCGAGTAGCGCCGAAGCAGCTCCACCAACTTTCCACAGCGGTAGTTCGCTACCAGTGTGCTATCTACGGCACCGCTCTCACCGCACATTTTTTTTTGACAGCGAGGTCGTACCGCTTTTAAAAGTTCCGGAGCCAGCCATCGCTGAACTTAAATCCATCAATGCCAAGGCGAAGTGCCAATGTCTCGGCCTTTTGCTTCAAGAGGTGGCCGGAAACGGGAACCCGTTGAGCAACGGTAGCGTTAAGCCAAATGCTCAACGCTTCTTCCAACTGCGGATGAACACCTTGGCACACCCTCTTTTGTTCACTTCCGGATGATGTCTCCGTCGCGCCTAAAATCTTGTCCTTATTCTTCATGTCGTCCGATATGGTTTGCTTCGAAATGTCGAACTCTCGAGCAACTTCGACTTGCGAACGACCACTGAGCACTTGCTGAATGATGGCTGCTTTCTTTGCCATGGTTAGCGTTGTATATCTGCCCCGTTTCGTCGGCGCGGCCTTTGGCGCTGGCTGTGAGGGCACCGTTGGTGCCATTTAACTTCAGATCTTGTGAGACAGCTGGACGTAAAATAAAGCAAGTCTCAAAATAAATATGAACGCACGCAGAATTCAGCAAAATGCTGTACCGCACGAACATGTGACAAAATGGCGGCGATAGCCGCACAGTGAGGGTGGCGAGGGTATACAGGAACCGGAATGTGGGATGATCGCGATGTCGATACGATCCCCCACAGTTGAGCCATGCCTCCAAGATCGGCATTTTTAAGTACAAATCTCTGAGGCATAAACTTGCGATCGAAATAAAGCCTCATAGATTATCAATTAGCTTTCGTTTTGATCTCTGAGGCCATACTTTGTATAGTTTGAGCGCCGGAGGAGATAATGGCTGCCGATTTGGCGTGCGCGACAGTCAGGCAGGGTCCGAATTATCGAATGTAGATCTGGCAGCTGTCCGAAATATTGGTCGTCTTTACACATTACTTCTATTGGACCATCGGTGGTGCCGCGCGACTGTCCGAATTACCGAGCATGTCTGAATTATCGGTGTACGATTTATCGGTCGGCGACTGTACTTCTATGATACAGCTATCACGTTGGGTTAACGCCAATAATAATGTCATTGGTGCCATGCGCTGAAGTTCATTTGTGCAGCAGTGTTGAGGGCTACCATCCTCGCACACACCAGTGCAAACCCTGCGCTTCAGATCGCCTTACCGCTTCTGGTGTTGCTAATATTCATGTTGCTGTTGGCATCGTTACGCAACTGGTCAACATATGTGTGTGCATGGATTCATAGATATATTTAACGCTACTTCATAACGTCTCGCTCAGTACAAAGCAAACAAAACACATTCCCCTTCTAACCACATGCTTCGCATAACATCGATTCTCAAGGTACATGAGATAATTTTTGTCAGGTTGTAACCGAGTACTATAGCCTGAAGTGCCCACTCACCTGCCAGCAGCGTGAGCCGCAGCCGCACGCAGCCAGGGCATGCGCTGACCCAGGACCTCCTTGCCCCAGGCGTACAGGCCCCAGATGGCCTCGGGGCAGTGCAGCCGCACCAGCGAGGTAGCCACGTCACGGACCACCTGTTCCCAAGCCCTGCAGGGAAGGACAAGGGTTACGAGGGATTTCGCATACACCAGGCCTCTAAATCATGTGGTCCGCAGACCTTTCCCGAGCAGCCTTGCCCGCACATCACTGTCTGTCTAGTATTTTTCTTTTTTTCCGTAATATTATGTTCATCACCTACGCAGACCTGACTATACTTTGCGAAAACTTATCTAGACAATTTAGCAAAGGCTATGGAGGCCGGTCTCATGCACATTTCTGTTGCTCTAGAAGTAGTACGGCAGCTTATCTTAATTTATAACCCTAGAATAACCTTGGCATGCTATCATAAACTTTAGTGCCGGGCCAAATTACATCTGCCCCAGTCATGCAGGCAACTCTGAATTGGGATCCAGCTTGTTGGAAACCAAACTTCATGTCCTCGACTGGCTTTTTCATGGGCTGTGGAAGCAAGCTAACATAAACTATGAATTTCGGTGGCTATTGAAAGTTAACTACCATATTTACTCGCATAATCCTCGCACTTTTTTTGCCGGAAAACCGATGAGAAGTTGGGGGGTGCGAGAATTACGCAGGGAAAACTTTCTATGAAAACGTACAGAGCGAAAAAGGAAATGAAGTGGTCGCAAATCCGGATTCTCACACCAGCAACTAACAGCGAGCTTTAAGAAGTACTAATTAAAACTTACTTCAACAATAAAAGCCGAGGTTCAACACAAGACAAGATTTATTTGAGACACAAAAAGTGGAAGCAAATAGTCGAGAATTAGAATACCATATGCAAAGCTTGCGGACGTTGTGGGCGTAGCGGTAGTGTTTGTCGCTCAACAGGAGCCCTCAAAAGGTAAGCGTGGGACGACAGTATTTGGCTGATGGCTATTTAACAGAATTGTTCGCAGTTTCCTTCTGGAGAAACAAAGTTTACCATCAATCCTAGTTTAAAGCACACGGCAGGCCCAATGCGTCGTGGTGGCTTTCAGCAGCTATCACCAGTAGCGAACACAAAACTCGTAGACTCCGAAGGGCCTACCAGCGGCCCTGTTGCCGTTCTTTAGTGCATGATCTATCACTTGCAACTTGAAAGCAGCCGTACAGCTTCAGTATCGCCTCATAACTTGACAAGGTTACAGACGCAACATACAAAACACGCCGTAACGCGCACTGGCCACTTCGGCTTGGCTTGAATTGGATTGAATTTCTGTGCAATAGTATGCTTGATGCTTAAGAGATGGCGCCAGATGGCATGCGCTATCATCATCAGTGGCTGGAAAGAGCAGACGACATTATTGCAGCAGTTTTCTGGGGTGCGATAATTACTCTAGAAAAAAAAAAAAAGAAATCTTATTGTTGGGCGATGTCGGGGGGTGCGAAAATTATGCGAGTGCGAGAATACTGTAGTAAATACTGTAGGAGACAGGAGCGTTTGTTGTATTCGAAGTGCAATAAATGTAGACATAGGAGAAGAAAACCACACAGGACAAGCACTAACCCAATGTGATTCGACACGACTTCGTACCTGTTCTGTGTGGTTCTCTCGTCTTCCTGTCTACATTTCTTGCACTGCGACCACAGTGAATCCTCACCCACTGGCCCAATTCACAATGACTGGGGTATTATACCCCCATGAACGATCACAAAAGTGCTTCAACGGTTCTTCAGGCCCGTGCATTGACAGTAGTGCCACACAACCGAGGGTTACTAGTATACAAACGACAGCTATAGAATGCCTCTATGAAGAGTACCGATCTGCTAGATTTAGCAATGCAGGATAACAAAGTCTACACTATTCACTTAACCGTTCAGTACCATGCAGTTCTGGCTTTTTCATCATTCAAATTCTTAACTACCCGTGTTGTACTTTCTACATGAGTGGATTCATTGCGGACAGTGAAGCAAAAATATTTGGTTATAGCAACCAAACAAAAACGGGGAGGAATGTGAAGACGCAGAGGAGAAAGAAGGAGACTCCATTAGAATGGCTGCTTTCAGAAATCATGATACACAGCTTATGAGTAAAAAATGAAGCCTCTTGTTTAGCTAATCTGCTATAACACTGTGCAAAAAAAAAAAAAATGCTCATACTGAATACAATCAATGTTGTACCTTTTGGACTTTCCCTCTCTACTCTACTGCTACACCTCTACTCTGTCATAGATGACAGTATTAAATAATGAAGTACAGCTAAATCAATCTGTCAAATCATTTGGCACGCATTACAGCACCATAATATAATAGACATGAAGAAAATAAAAATTTCAGCCAGTTTTACGGCACCAAAACTGCTGGACAGCAAAGCTGTAAGTGCGAAAGTTTATGAAATTGTCTAGAGTGATCAGTCACGTGCGTCCTCATCATAGTCATTTAGCATCCCTGTCATAATATATCCTAATCATTACGAGCCTTATCACCTTGAGCACCCAAGCGGAGGGGCAGGTAACAGGACCCTGCATGACACTTGTAAGACGTGTGTCGCATAAATAAAGACACGAGCCCTAGTCAAAGCACTCCATGTTTATTCTACTGCTCGTCATTAAACCTCTTCTTTCTTCTCGTCCCCATCTCTTTCATGTTGCCACTCGTCTGCAATTATCAGCAACAACGTGCAGACAGCACAGGCTCGACTAAGAACAGCACTACTGCTCAGGCACCTGCTCAGTAGAAACACCTGCTGAGCAGCTACTCAACATTGTTCTTATTCTTATTGTTGGTAAGTAGATTAAGTAAACAACATTTTGTGTGCCGGCGCACGGACTGCAGCAGACTGTCTCACCTGAGGCCCAGAGGCAGCCAGTGCCGCTGTGTGTCGCAGGGCCTCGGCGGGTCGTCCCGCACGCAGGGCAAGGCGCACGGCTCGTGGTCGCACCCTGGCCAGCCACTCGAGGCAGGTGGCCCGGTTGGTGCGAAAGAAGGTGCGCACCGCCTTGGGGGCTGCAGGCAGGCTGCCTGCACTGCCTTCGTACGCATTGTACATGCTCTTGTCGAGATGCTCCAGAAAGTCCAGAAGCAGCTGTACCCTGCACGCACACACACACACAAAGGTGCACGATGTACTCACAAAAGACTGAATCGAGAAGAGACTGATTAAATCACACTCAAAGCGCACGCATAGCCGCGCTCATGCAATTGCAACAGTAATTCGCACCACATTCCCACTGTACCAGTGTTAGTAGTTTGGCCACATGTGTCGTGCTTCACTGCAATATTTTACTGCCAAAGTTAGCAGATTTTGGAACACTGTCGAGCATAATAGTGTGGAGGAAGCTACCATACACTCCATACTCTATATGGTACAACTCTATAATGTGAATCAGGTCAGAAAGACCAGCGTCACGTTTCAGTCCTCAACTGTATCTGTATGCATGCCTGCAGTCTACGTCAACATCCTGCTGTGCAGGCTCGCCCTCCCATGGCTGATACGACGACTGCCAGCATTGACAGCAAAGCCAGCATTAAATGCAGTGACATAAAAACGTTATTGCAGATTACTCCTCAACATATCAAGGGAAAGTTGAGAAGTGCATGGATCTCCTTGACTGCATGTCTACTGCACAATCATTTTTTACCCACCAATTAACATCATTTAATTTTGAAAGTTTGGAGGATCTGTCATGGCTAAAAGGACTGCCTTTCACTCTGACAAGATAAACCCTGAAAGTAATGTCACACAGCAAGTACTGTGTCGACAGCCCAGCAGCCCAGAACACACCTCTTGAGAGAAGGGATACCCGTGGGGGAGGGATCAGCGAGCAGGGCCTTGAGGGCCCCTTCAATCGAGGTGAACGTCTCCTGGGGTTTGCCCAGAGGAGTGCGGAGCTTCAGGTGCACGCAAATTTGCGCAGACTCCCACAAGGCCCAGCACCAGAGGGCGCCTGCGTGGTGACCTGAGGCCAGCCTAGCCGGTGCCAGCCGCTCCAGGCGCAACTGCACAGGTACGAAATGGGGCTCCAATGAACACGCACCAAACCTTTAAGGGGCAACCGTAACCAAATTTCACTTTGGCTGACCAAATTGCACAAGTACTATAAAGCACACTGAAGCAATCCTGGCAGGCCATAGGGCTTTTAATGGCAACGCTTTCCTGTCAGCAGCCCGGTACCATGACTTACTGACAGTACCTATACAGAAAATGCAGTAAGCTGTGGTTAGGCACGGCTTTGGAAAGTAACAACATTTCCATTTCAATCACATGCCCGAATAAATGAGTGCGCACAATAGCCTGCAACTTCACAATCGGCTGTTGAGCGGAACTATTTACACTCAAAACTCGATATAACGAACCCGGATATAACAAAATATCGGTTATAGCAAAGTAAATGAATAGCCTTGCATACATAGTGTTAGAATATAGCTTTATAACAAATTTTCGGATATAACAAACATACTTTCCTGTAAGGCAAGATGCAACTTTGTTATAACGAGGTTTGAGTGTATTTAGTCATGAAGGCCATTGGTGACACTGCTTTAGTTATCTGGGCCGGCCCTCTCTTGCCTTCCCGAGTTGTATCCAACTAAAGTGGCTGTCGCCATGACATACGCCCAACATCTATAACATGCTTCAGCTGCTTCTTACATTAGGGGTCACGGTAAAGAGTCACGCATTCCAAGTTACATCGTTGACGTGTGCCACCTGGATTTTTTTTTGTTTGTCAGGTTAGCTATCAAAGGAGAAAATTTCTTCCATTTCTTCACGACAGTGTCACTCGCGTTTCAAACTTTTATTTTCACACAGGGGCTGCAAGAGATAATGATAATAATAATAATAATGATAACTGTCTTTATTTCTTCCGTACAAACAGGAGGAAAGGCACCCCAGACCAAAAGCTACAAAACTGTAGCTTGAGTGCAGCTGCGGACCGACAAAAATATATTCATGTAACATACATGGTGTCACCCTACGACACTATATCTTTGGCAATGTGCACCAGTGAACGCTTTTACAATGAAATGACCAGCGTAACAATTTCTTACACCTTATTTATATTTTAGGCGTAACAACACATGACCCTTACAGCAAACTGACTTGTATGACTGAATATCTTAAAGATCCAAAGCATTATGTTACAAAGGCACATGACTAAAGACATCTACAAAACAACCTCATTTTACAGCCAGCTTTATCACAGATTATTACTCAGTGGTTTGCCTACCTCGCAGGCGTCGATGTTGCCACCACCAGGTGGCGGTAGTAGCAATGCAGACATGACTGTGCGGAAGCCTTGCACGGTCAAGATAATGCCCGGGGCAGACAAGATGGCCGTGCGCTGCAACGCTTGCTCCTGTAGCTCAGGTGAGCTCAGCAGCGCCTCACTGCAAAGTGGCAGAGCACACTGCAGGCTGCAACTGACCTGAAATTCAGTCCTAGTCAGACCTATCTACAAATGGTTAGCAGTGGCTCCCAGCAAGCACGCCTTTGATGTTAGACAAACATTTTTTTCCACAATACAATCGACACTCCATTTTTCTTTTCTGTCATGGTGACATTTAATAAACCTTACTGTGAATAATTGGGTCATGCTGTGAAGTAATAATTTTGCTATTCAATTAAGTGGCAGAAAGATTTGGTGAGTATAGTTTTCAACTGTAATCACCGAAAATGCCTCATTATATCATTATATTCGCTACTCCATCACAAAGGCACTATTGATGTCTCATTGAACACCGTACGATATTTCATCCTTCCGGCTCTGCATTGTGGGTAAAATTAGTCATACTGTAAGCATATATTATGCACTTCATCCTCAACTGAGCAGAGAATGAACTCCAGAGAAAAAAAACCTCTCAAAAACCAAGACACCATAATACATCCAAACTCTACTCGGGCAGCGAACGTCAGGCTTGTATTGCAATCACCGAAAATGGTACGGTACAAAGGAAAAGCAGACAGCTACACGCCCTGACAAACCTGTGGGGAGGAGAACAAAACAAACCTTGTAAGGAGGTCAACAGGTAGCAAGGTCATGAGGGCAATGAACTTTGACCTTTCATTTAGGACAGCACTGCCAGCCTTGACCACGCACAGGCTGTAGCACCTGCATAGGACATCATCAAACCGTGAAGAAAACTACGAGATGGTAATGAAGGCCCACGAATGGCCTGCATTAGTATGAAAACAGACTTTCCATTAACATTCTCATGGCTGAGTGTGTAACAGATACACCACTCAAACCTCAATACAGTGGACTCCCATTAAACGAAACTCGCTTAAATGAAAAAGCCGCATAAACGAAACTATTTAGGTACATTTGGTTGGTCTCCTATAAATTTAATGATAAAAAGTTTCGGGTAATCGGAATGATTTTTTTCGCCTACATCAGTTAAATTAAACTAAGCGGGCAAAACCCATGAACAGTAGAAGTGGCCACAGCAGTTTAGCAACCATGAAACAAATTCCAAAGCTAACCTAGTCAAGCCAGTCCAGCGATTGCACATGTCCGCGCACGCCGTACAGCAAACGATCCATCTCGTTTCCATATTTTTGTTTCCATCTCGTCGTGAACTTGAGATAGAAAAAAAAATGCACTTGTGCTCGCAACAAAAGTAAAAACCATTATACAACTTGACCGCAACGACCTATCGAAGACAGAAATTGTGAAGAAGTTCAATATTCCTAAGTCCACACTGTTGAGAATACTCAAGAACAAAGGAAAAATTTAAGAAGCTGCAAAGCTTGGGAACTTTGCCACGGACAGATTGCAGATGAGAGCGGCAGCGTACAAAGAAATCGAAGATGCTTTTTTTCTCCCATTCAAGCGTGCGCGTCGTACGAACTTCCTGATCAGCGATTTTCGCAGAGAAGGCCAAAAGGATTGCTACTCGCATGGGGATCGAGAACACTCGGGGGAGCGATGGCTGCCTCAGCAGTTTTACGAAGCGGCATGGTGTAAGATAGTTTCTAGAGAAAGTGCGGCTATAAACAGAGATATTTGCAAGCAATATTAGCAACATTTTTCTTTCTAATCAACAATTTAAGTATTGTATATATTAAAACAATTTTGTTCAGTCAGCCACAGTTGGTGCTTTTGAAATAAAGTCATATTTCATTCATTTTTTGGGCCTTGTTTAAATAAAACTTCCCATAATTAAAACAAATTTTCTTTCCCCTTCGTGTTCCGTTTAAGAGGAGTCCACTGTATAAGTAACAAGGATGTAACAAAATAGGTTATAACGAAGTAAATGAAAAACAGCCTCGCAATACAGTGTTAAAACATAACATTTGTGACTAATTTTCAGATATAACAAACTTATTTTCTTGTAAGATGCAACTTTCTTATGATGTCATAGCGTACTTGTAAAAAAAAGCCATGCAAAAGAAAGACCCTCACGTGGAAAGGTATACAGAATAATAGCTAAATGCACAGTTTTATTGATGGGGACTGGTGTTGCTATATATGTGAGACATTAATGAGAAAGAGAAAAGACAATTCTAGCAGCTTATTTATGCCAGGGAATAAAGTGCAAGTTTAACCCCTGTGCATACTAAATAAGATTAACTTCTGGGTTTTATATGTTGCAACCATGACATGACTATGAAGCGCACAGCAGCAACGAACTCGAGGCAACTCCTCAACAACGCCTCGACAGGCCACCTTCCCAAAGAAGCGACAGCGATGATGGCGAAGGGGGAAGTCTCACATGGTGATGTACCACGTAAAAATGTGCTTCAGAAAAGATTTTTTTTTTTGGTCTTATCGTCCACTGCTGTTGATCGGCTGCATCAGCATCACTCACCGGCGACGAGCTAGCTGACCAGCTTTGGGCCGTCCAGCAAGCCGAACATTCCGCTCGAGTCCAGGGACTTCGAGCCATCACAATCGATGATGAGGCACTGCCATCATCATCGATTTTGATTAAGTTGTGGGGTTTAACGTCCCAAAACCACCATATGATTATGAGAGACGTCGTAGTGGAGGGCTCCGGAAATTTAGACCACCTGGGGTTCTTTACCGTGCACTCAAATCTGAGCACACGGGCCTACATTTCCGCCTCCATCAGAAATGCAGCCGCCACAGCCGGGATTTGATCCCGCGACCTGCGGGTCAGTAGCCGAGTACCTTAGCCACTAGACCGCCGTGGCAGGGCCTGCCATCATCATCAACAAAGGGTGGGGTGGAACAGGGGTTAATCCTCTCTTCCCCCTGCTGCACTTGAAGGAAACTTCCGTACTGTATGCAAAGTTTGTTCATTCATTCTTATTCTCTATATAGTGATGTCTAGTTCGAGAAAATACTTTTTGGAATCGGCAACTGCCACCACGTGCTGTCATGCCCACCTCTGCAGGATGTCTCTGGGAAGCAGGGTGCAGACAGTGTCCACCACTCGTTGCAGAATCTGGCAGGCTCTCGAGGTCACCTCTGGGTCATTGCTATAGCCTGCAGAAGCAAAGAAACAAAACAAAGAGAAAATGTTATAGACAAAGAAGCAGGCCGAACTATGTTCGCGCAACGTCAGCACGTTATGATGCACCAATTTTTTCTGGGATTGCAAAAAAGTTTAATAAAGGACAGTTTGGCGAACCTCCATATGCCAGTTTCTCTAGCAATTTAGACTTACACTGCTGGCAGAGTTTTTGCCTGCAACGCCTACTTCAAAAATAAGTTCGAAAGCTTCAATGATCATGTTTCCCAGCTAAAACATATCACAAAGTTTGCCACAGTGGCCGTTATTAAATTCTTTAATTTACGAGAAAGAATGAATGATCGCATCATGACGTGCTGACGCAGCGAGGAGCAGATGACATGCTGCTCGCGTGTCAGAATTGTGTTGCAGTGAAGCACGCCTTGTTTTGACAGGCACGCATTTTTGTTGATCACGACAGCATTTTCTTTTACAGCAAAAGCTGTTATGAGATCAAAACTCAGGTTATGCGCAGTGCCGTAGTTCTCTCGGTAACCACTAATGCTAAATAAGAAAGAAAAAAACTAATACCAAGAACACAGTGGGGCTCGAACCCGAGTCCGCTGCGTGCCAGCCCAGTGTTCTACCCTTGAGTCACAACCGGTGCTTGAGACTTGTTCGCAAACTTGCCTCAGGGAGGCTTGTTGTTGGGAAAAAAATCGCGTTAATATGAATAATCAAGCATTTTAAAAGAGCGAAAGAACAACCAGTCGTCGCACAATGCAACTAGCGTAACGAGTGGGCCGTCCAATGCTCCAACCTATTACAAAAGCTTGTTTTTGATCACCTATTAACTGTGGCACATACCCCCTTAAGGCATAATTCCTCATCATCGGCCACTGCATGAACAATTGGCACTAAAATTCCTTGCAGGTGTTTAGTGGATACAATGCTTCTGAGAAGAATGACGAAAAATAGCATAGCGAATGCTGGTCTACTACCCAAAAATTATTATTAATGCCGTAGTGGGTACCCAGCAAATGTGCTTCCAGCAGTTACCCAATAAGTGTTTAGAAAAGGCTCTGAAAGGCTGCTGTTCTAGCTTTCACTGTTACTGCGCTGTGCCTTCCGTGCAGACCTGGAGTTCTTTTTTTTTTCCAGTGGAAGCAGCCAGGGCTACGGTTCCTCCGAGTCTGCGGCAAAGTAAAGACCAGGTATTGCGAGAAAACATAACCCTTAGCCAGAACAGCAAACGATCTGCCCCGATTACTTAGAATATTTGCAAGTTCCTTTCTTTAATTAAATGTATACAAGGAGAGGTTGGTGCCAATGCGCGGTGCCGGCTACTCCTCTTGCGCAAAAGTCGACATCGCATATTTTGTATCAAACACAAGGTTATACATATGTACATAGCACAACGCTTACACAACGAGTTCACGTTTTTCAATACTGAGCGTCCACACCACACAGAAATGTGTCCACACTACATAGAAATCTGTCCACACCCCACATGCATCCCACTTTATTATTTTCTGTTAATTCTAAAGCCCACTTATTTCAAAGATTTCTTGCAGCCCCAGTAACTCTGAATTAATTAGGTGTTACTCTACTCTAGGCTCTTGAGAGCTTGGCCTCTCATTTAAGGAAAAAAAAAAAGGGCAACTGAACATTTTAGTGTCAGTACCTCTTCGACACCGAAGCAGATGAGGATCACTCACCGCAGTCGATGGTGGCATCGATGAGGTTGAGGAACTCTGTTGAGTTTGCCAGGTGGGGCATGTGGAGCTGAAGGCCCTCGACCAACTGCAGGGACCAGTGCTGGCAAAGGCCCCTGCGTTTCCAGCAGGCACATAGAAAACAAAAATTAGGGGATCCTTAAACTTTGCCTTTAAGAGCTGAACGCGATAGCTATGTCCTGTTCCTAGAGCGTACTGCATTCGAAATGGCTTCAAGCTTTCACATACGGCTGTATTCTGTGTAATTCGTAGCATGCTTTAAACTACGGGCATTTGTGCACGTGAAATCTTTTCATACTTGCAATTCCTTTGCTACATGGCTTTAAGGCCAAAGTGCCTTTGAGTGGGTGGCTGCTTTAAGCCATGAATCTATAATTGCATTTTCTGATGCCCGATTGCAACGTACGATTGTACCACGCATTACTACTGCGATATTACTGCTGCATTGTGAAGCATGTATACAGGACGTGTGCGCTTGTAAAGCACGCAAGTTACTTTCACTGAATTTCCAAGCAGATGTGTGGCTCTGTGGTAGAAGACTTCCTTGCCATGCAAATGACCTCGGTTCGAACCTCACTCAAACCCAGATTTTATTATTACTTATTTTATTTTAATCTTTCTCGATTTTCTTGGTCACGCACAAGATTATTTTTCGCGCATAACCAACGGCACCAACGCCGACACTGAAAGTGCTGCGGAAGGAGCTCTTCAATCTTCAGTGATCTCGACCAATTTACACAAGGCTGTGCAGTTTTTCCTGCTGATTTCAAATATTTAATTACTTTTCCTGTAACTCATCTTGTTCCTAAGATAACTCAAGTTCACCCCCTATTGTTTAAGGCCCTTAAAGAAAAAAAAGTGCTTAATCAAAAGTGATATTTAGGATATTCTAACATAGACTAATGACTATAGAGTGAAAGTGTGCAAGAGCTTTTTTTGTTTTTAGGCCTTTATTGGTTATTTTGCAGCAATATGAACTATTTATCTTGAGCCAATACGACGGCTTCAAAAACGGGCTATACGTACGATTACTTTCTCACCTTACTACGAACATAGCAAACCACTTTTTTCTAGGTTAAAGATCTTACCATTTGATTTTGTGCGGGAACTAAAATTAGCTACACGTATTAACAATGTCGTTAGGAATAATTAACTATTCCTAATTTCATTACTGTGTATTCCCCGACGCCAAATGAGGAACCAAACTTTTAACAACTTCAATATACTGCCCACAACAAACGCCTATAGCAAACGTCTACTACAATATACCGGAGTGAAAGTTTGGAATGGCATACCACGTTATATAAAGAATACCCAGAACTTTTCCAAATCATTGAAAAAATACTACTTTGAAGCAATTTTCACTGCTTGAGTTGACTGATACTTTAGGTTGTAATTTTTCATTATGTATATATATTGCCCTTTATGTGTTTAGTATTTTCTTTGAAAGATGTTTTTTTTTAAATATGTTTCAATACCCTTGTTCTCTTTATTAAGCCATATAAGAGAACTACTATTGATACTTGCAACTACAAGTATCATTCTTCAGTTCTCTACGCCACTAATCATTAAATATTTGTGTTTACTACACGTTATGTACTTTCCCTTTTTTCTATGTTCAATGAAATTCAAGTGACTGTTGTTAGCAGATAAACATTACTTCTTGTATGATGATATCAAATTTGAATTGTTTACTTCTGTTTTTTTTTAATAAGAACTATTACAGTTCCAGTTATGTATACTTTCAATGGGACCCGCACTAGCCGTTGGCTATGGGACCATACAGTTTGTGCTTATTTTGTATAAGATATGAGTGCAATAAAGATCATTCATTCATTCATTCATTCAAAAGCAGTTAAATTGTATTATAATTTTGATGAGTATTTCATTAAAAAGGATTGTGTTCTAAATTCTTCTCCCATACTTGCATTCAACACACATACGGGTTTTCACTGCAAATATAATTATTCTTGTACCTCTCCTTGCTGCAGAGATATTGAGGCCTCAAAATTGAACAGTCGTAAATTTACTTCTTTGAGAAAAATGAAAAAAAAAAACTGAAGACACACAGCTTCTTCAAAAAGCAACAAAATCATGGTGCGCATATTTTGCAATCCTCATAAAGGTGCTCATAAATTCTTAGCAGAGCTTGTAACACAGGTGCCGGCCAATTATAAAGAAGCCTCAAAGTCGGTTCCCCATTTTTTCGCAGGTACTGCATGTTAATAGCACCAAGAATCTGGACAGTTAGAATAACATTGCAAATTTTCACACACCAGGAAGTAGTAATTTTTTTGTCGAGATAGAAAAAAACTTGCGGAAACCAAATATATCAATTTTAAAAAATGAATTTTTTTGTCACTTTTTGGTCCCAAAGACCAGTCTGCCCCCTTAATAAGAAGACAACAGCGCTTTAATGAGAATCATGTTCACTGTTGGCCTTGCAGATGTAGTCCCAATCGCAAAGAAATTTTGGGGGTAATTTGTCAATTTCGTTATATCTAGGTTTAATTAAATGTGCTGCGCACATTAGGCCCTGTATTTACCAAAATGAGCAATTTTTTTTTCTTTTTTGCTATCCTTTAGGCACGGTGTAGGAAGGAGAGGTGACTCAACGAGGTGGGCAAGCGCGGCGAAACTTGGTTCGGCACGACCGTGTGCACTCGTAGGTAGCGCTGCGCGAACAGGGGCCATGCACTGCGGGTCTTCAGTTGCTACGGGCATGAAACGCGCCTCGCACTGTTCCGTATACAGCGCGTGCTTGGATTTCGGTGGCACGAATTCAGGGTCGCTTCAAACGAAAATACCACTTCGAAAGAACCGAGGTTCTTTGGGACGTCTCAAGTTTGTATGTGAATTTTAAGGCCGAAGCGCATGCACGCTATTCGGGACGTAACAGCGACTGTAGCTTCAACTATTCTTCGCGAAGACGCAACCACCTCTGCGAGTAATTTAAATAGAAATAGGAGCAATTATGTTGCGGTGCCCCAGTGCTCCCTACCACGGTCACGGTGACTTCAGCACACGAAGGAAATTTGAATTTCGCTAACTCGGGCACACACATGAATCAGATATCTACTTCAGTTTTGCGTTGTTACTTTTTTAAACATGTTTTTACAGTTTTTCATGCCTAATAAGCTTGTTCGCACATATACATGTTTATTGCACTATTTTACAGAAAAATGTACCCAACAAGAAACGTTGAAGAAATCACACACATTCAAACACCAAGCCAAATATTCTGCTTAGGACGCTTGTGCAGTCACAAGTTTTGACAGTTTTCTGAGCTTGTTTGTCTTGTTTTCCCTTTCTTTTCTCTGCTTACAATACTGCCTCATCCGAAGGCCCGCATAATAATGCAAGATTTTAGCAATTACTTCATCTCTGTGGGTGATGCAAGGAAATGAGAGCCAGTTGTTATCTAATATAGGATCAATGGTGAGCTCGTAAGCATTCCTTTGCGTGCAATTTCTTTGAAACTCTACTTCTGCTGCGCGAAGTAACACATAGTTGTGGGATGAATGAGCTTTCCAGGGGTCTTACAGTTTACGAGGACTGCTTCAGGCATCTGCGAGTGAACAACAGGTCTCGCAAGGCCAAGTTTGCATGTTTCGCACGTTGTGCTGTTCAGCAACTTCCGGCACACAAACGCTGTAACATAGTACAGGGTTTGTACGTAGTAACAGTTCACCAAACTAACATAGTAACAGTTCATCAAAAGTTGATAGCACTGCGAGGGGTGCCGAGGTACAATGATGCAAGAGCGTGTCCGAAGCAGTAGCACCACTTTCAAGGGGATCCGCAAGAAAGCATGGAGAAAGCGAGCCACCGAGTTCCTGGCTTTGCTTTCGTTGCTACTTGAAAGTCTCGTTGACGCCAAGTCTCTCTCGGCTGGCCTCTTGCGTTGTTTTTTCCTCTTTCGAGAAATAGCTTGGGCAGTCCGGAAAAATACTGGGCACTGCATCTTTGGAGAGAGACGCTTTCCAGGGTGCTCAATACAAAACATTGCCACTGTAGACTGCTTAGGTTTTGCTCACCAAATGAGGCTCGAAATGCCGTTCGCAGACGTGCGTGATCTGTTGACTGTAGGATTCCATCCTTGCGTGGAATGGCATTCCTCCACACCCGAAGACGTTCTTCATCTCTCGGCGCAGAAAACAGCGAAAGTTTCTCGGTACAAGACTTGTACCCTGTGTTGCAGCGTGGGGCGAAACACTTCTTCCCCATTGCTTTTACATGTCCACACGCACGTCATATAAGCTCACAGGGTTAACCAAAATTTTTAAAAATGGCGGATAGTTCACAAAAAAGAGAGACGTTTGATATGAAAGACGGCCTCGTGTCGGAGCGAACTAAAGTGGCCGTTATCAGTTTGCGACTCGCATGATCCCCGGTACTCCTAGTGCCCTCTGGTAGGGAGAAGGCGAACCCGAACAAATTCTCCATGGAGCTGCTCTGCTGTGCCTCTGAGGCGATCAGTCACCTCTCCTTCCTACACCGTGCCTTTAGGTAAACATCGAACCTTCCGAAATTCATGCAAAGGGTAGTGAACAAGGTCATTCATTACAAACGTATAAACGTGGAGGTTGCTCAATGACATTTAAGTATACACTCTAACCTCACTATGACAAAGTTGATTCATTGATATGTAAGGTTTAACGTCCCAAAACCACCATAAGATTATGAGAGACGTCGTAGTGGATGGCTTTGGAAATTTCGACCACCTGGGGTTCTTTAACGTGCACCCAAATATGAGCACACGGGCCTACAACATTTGCGCCTCGATCAGAAATGCAGCCGCCGCAGCCGGGATTCGATCCCGCGACTTGCGGGCCAACTGCCGAGTACCTTAGCCACTAAACCACCACGGCAGGGCACTGACAAGGTTGCATCTTGGACGAAAATAGGTTCATTATATCCGAAAATTCATTTTAAAGGTTTACTCTTAAACTATATCGACTGCAGACTATTTTATTCACTTCATTATAATCGATATTTCGTTATAGGAGAGTTCGTTATATTGAGGTATGAGTGTACCACCTTAAAAGAGAAATGAAATAGCCAAGTTTTTTTTTTCTCAATTTCTCCACAGTAAATTTGCTGAACAAAATTTTGCAGAAGCCTTTCACGCCACTTACAAGCTGTACATTTTTAAGCTACGACGTTTTATTTCAATTACCTAATGAGAGAGAGCAAGCCATCGACATACATGCCAACCTCAGAGCATCAAAATTCAGCACATTGCGATGAGAGAGGGGGAGTAGTTTTTTTTTTTTTTTTTTCATAGTGAGACCTACTGAGACTAGAGACAGACATCAGAAAGGAGTAAGGATGTTTACTTTGAGTTGCTCGAATCAAACTTCTTTATTTGTGAAGGCACCTGGCAGGGCAAACATAGTTCTGATGCTTCTGTGAAGCGGTGTGTACCTTTATATCAGGCCTTCCCGCCGTGTGACACGCTTAAAACACGGACACATGTGGTACAGAATTTGTATTTATCACCTCTCCGTAAAGTCACAAAGAACAGAAACTAGACTGTGTACGAGTCACTCTGTTTCACCATTTTGGTTCAGCACTACCGAAGCTACAGGGTGTAAGATAGCCACACGCTTGCGAAGCGAAACGTAGTTCCACATACAGTAGCCTTAAAATTGACAGGGTTGGGTAAAATTGACGTTTCTCATGACATGTTTATTCTTCTTCACATTTATTTCTTACGCATTTAATTATTTGTGTCTGTTACTGCCAATAACTGTGTTTACAAATCAACAGACAGCACCGATGCAGTAGTGAACGCCCACTTCAATCAGGACTTGCTCTTGCTACTCGCCCACAGCGCTGACAGCAGTAAACAAATGGTGAAATCATCCATCGATTTGTTTTATCTCAATCTGGGACTAAAGCGTCAGGAACGTTTTGTAGATATTAGCAAGAAATACTGCTTGCTTAGCCGCACCTGCAAAGCCTAAACGCACCGAGGTAGTGTTCAGACTGCGTCGTCACACCAAGAACGCTGCATCTCCAAATATCGGACATGCAGCTTCACACAGAATTCTATGTGCATCGGATCCTCCTTCGGTAGAAACAAGAAGAGAGAAAAGGAGCGTTGCAGCAGAAGACGCGGAGGAACGCATCGACGGAGAACCAGACATACATGCGAGAAACAGCCACAAAGTGAAGTTATCCGCAAGCATGAGATTCTAGCGATCTTCAGTAGAGCAACAAATTCAGGCTCCTTCATGTTTCTGGTGTAGTTGCTTGTTTAATAGCTTTATGCATTTTTAAGTTAATAAACTGGTCATAATACCTATAATTTGTTGAGTAGACGCCGTGAATACGGTGAGCTGACGACACTATGGGAATGAATACTAGTGAAGAGACTAAGCACCCTTCCTATTGGCTGAGGGACCTGTAGACTCCCCTACAGTGTTGAAGGGAACTTCTGAAACAGAGTATAGAAACACTTCTAAGCACTTGTTTCATTTTGACCTCGCCATCAACTTTGTGGAAGCACGCAACCGCCATAACCATGGCAGATGGTGTAGGCATAGCATACAAAATGTGGGGGCCAGGACGGGGACACAAAAGTTCTGGCTAGGCTCAATGGAAACGATTGCCTCAAGTGAACTGAACAGTGGCCAGAGCAGCGAGATTTTAACACGCGGCACTGTTTCTCCCGAAGTACGCCAATATGGAGAGTGCAAAGAACATTGGGGGCCCCTTATCACTGGTGTGCCCGCCACCCTTACTCGGAAAATGAAATGTGCACGACAGTCTCGCCCTGTCGTTATCGGAACGCTCATGAACATACAGCGCCGCAGCTCGAGCCACCGTTCACCTTTGACAATCTTTTTCGTTGAGGCTGTACCTTTTTCCCTCGCCTCCTTTCGGTACGGTGGTGAGTGTTCTAGCGGTCGACATTTGCCCAGACGCGCAGTGCCTAGAATATACTCAGCTGTACTCTACAATACATGTAGTTACAATGAAATAGAAGTCTAGTGGCGAGTGTTCTCCCACAGCAGGAAGGGCTGACTTACGCACATAATTAAAAAAGGAAGAGAGAGAGGACAAAAAAAAAAAAAAAAAACACCTCTGCTGTGGTCGCTACTTTTCAGGAGATGAGGTGCGAATTCAGAAGTTTCCCAAAGAATTCGGGAGAATTGGCAGGTATGCAACGATCGAAGAGCTGAATACAACATCCCAACAGGCACCAACCTGGCATCGTCCGGCACGGTGGTCGATGTGAGAACACTGGCAAGCAGGGTGAGTATCCTCGAGAGGTACACGCTCCGTGGCACGCCCGGGTCGTCGCCATGTATGAGCAGCGTGCTGGACGATATGAAGTGTCCATGCCTGCGCAGAGTTTGTGAAAGCGTTTCACCCACACACAAAAAAACAAAGCAGGTGCTCACGAACCCCGCGTAATTTTACACAAATTACAAGAACAGAGTGAATTGAAGGAACCTCGTAATTCGCCAATTCAACTTGTTAGACGGCGTTGAAGTCATTCGGTACCACAACTTCAGTGCACCATTTCTGAGGCCATGCACATACAGTGAAATCTCGGTAGAACAAACCCCACATTAACGAACTTTTCAGATTATTGAACTTTTAAAAAATCCCGCGCTGACTAATAGTTTCAATATAAAACTATTTCACTACTATGTACTTCGAAATACCAACAACTTTTCAGAATAACGAGCATTAATTTAGTTCAGCATTACATCAACAACGCCTCAGTACTATGAACTCATGTTCTGAAATCCGTCGCGACCACCAGAGCAGTACGCAAGCAGACAACAAAGCGAACGGACGCCTTGCTTCTCAGAAGTGTGGCAGTTTGGGCTAGTTGGTATGACATGACAATAGTTATAGCACGAGAGCAGAATGATGACAAAGAGCGCTCATGTCCTTCTTGTCTCTTTGTCATCGTTCTGTTCTCGTGCAATAACTATCGGCTTCTCAGACGACCCGCGACAGGGCGGAGAGGGAAAAAAAAACACGAAAAGGCGACCTTTTTTTTTTTTTTTGAAGCACCGATGCTGCAGGTTCACAAGTGCAGAGGCAAGGGCAACACGGGAGGGCAAGGTTAGCAAGGCAGAGGGCAGAGTGGGAGTCGCGGAGCAGGAAGCATAGGCACGAAAAACCTGAGAAAGCGAGGGAGCAGAAAATAAAATGCGAGAAATTTTCTTTTTTAGCACTTTTTTTTTCTCCGGAAGAGGCGATGACAGCCGCGACGCTTCTGGTTTTTCTTTTTTGTCACTTCTACATGTGCTCTAAGACTAGGAGGCCTTGTTTGTCAGTCTTGTTCATCTCTTTTCGGTGATTACTTATCGCGTCCGCAATGCAAGTCGGCGTTCGCGCTGTGGTGCTACTACGAGTGAGTTTGTCTCTGCTCGCGACAAAGAAGCAGAATCAGTTTTCGCTAAGCGATAAAGTGGATATTCTTCAGCAACTAGAAGGCAAAAAGCAGGCTGTTGTGACCAAAGAAACGAATCACACCACAGGAATGTGGATGAGCTGGGGCCCTTCGCGCTGCTAAATTTGTGCTGCAGGCGTCAAAGAAAAAAAAATGACTGTTTTAAAGTAAAAGTGCATTTTCTAGTGTTCACTTGTGCATTAGTTTTTTCTCGTTAAAAACGAGTTCAAGGACCCACTGTTATAAAGGTAAGTCGTTTTGCTCGGTGGAAAATAAGTATTTATGGTTAAATTCCGGGGTTTCCAAAATAACGAGCTTTCAAAATAACGAATGAGTTGCTGCAGCCCCCTGAAGTTTGTTATGCCGAGATTTCACTGTATTTACTTTTGCTCTTTCAGGGGTTAACGGCTAGGTGCATGTTCCAAGGCTGAATTACTACTATGCGACACCTGTGGTTTCTCATCATGGCCAAAATGCGCTGGCTAATACTCCCATAACAGTACATAATGCACATACACAGATACTTAATGAGGTTTATAAGATAGCAGCTACAGAAGAAGAAGAAGAAATGAGGGGAGGTAGTTCAATTAAAAACAACTATTAAACCCTCCCCTTTGCCCCTTCCCTTGTTCTGTGTCAAATATATCTTGCGCTACGTGATCAGTTATCTGTTCTCTTAATTATTTATGCTTTCCTTTGTTCAGTGTGCACTAATGCCATGTGACAGTGCAATGCTCGAAGAGAATGGAATCCTCTCATCTTGAATGAACATGAGAACACGTGGGAGGGGGGCTCGAGTAGCAACAATGAACATTGAATTTAAGGGAGGACATGGGTCTTAGGGCTCTCTCATTAACAAACGTTGGCATGCTTACTTAGTTTGTTCTCCTGATTCTAAAAATGCAGTGATTTTTTCTGAGGCTTCATTAGTTAATTAAATAATTAAGATAACAATTTCTATTGTTCTTACCACAATGAAAAAATAACCACCCGTCAAAAATTTATAAATGACATAGGGATTGACAGTAGAAAGCATAAGACATACAACATAGGAAGCACTTTTTTGATTGGGGCGTAATTTCTTACTTTACAGTACACTAAACTTCACAGCTCTGAATGTGGCCATTGTGTGGTCACACAAAAGACTGGTTCAAAAAACTTGCATCAAGATAATCAAAAACTGCTTCCTATATTGTGTGCTCTAAACATATAGCTTCATGCTGCAAAAAAAAAAATATTCTGCTATCTGTAATAGTTTCCGATATATTGCAGTAATTTTCATGCAGGGTGTGCAAAATTGCCAGTTTGAGAAAATGAAGAAAACATATAATTCTAACATTTTTAACTGTAAAAATGTATGCACTCAGAATTACATGGCCATTGACATAAATGAATGCTAGAAAGCCTGCAAGCTGATCGAAAATTGAACGAGTACTATTCGAATTACAGCACAGTTCATTGCATTGCATTACAGCACAGTTCATTGCATGTAACCAAATACAGAAATTTTTATATTAAATAAAAAAAAATGAAGCTACCCATTAAAAATAGGCTTTCAGCATTGTTTTTTATGCATATCTAGCTACATTGTGCAAAACAATTACGGATCTAGCTGTCCTAGGTCCACTTTTACCGAACAAGCAAAAGAAAGTGGTCAAAATCTGTGCTTCAAAAATAATGCTGTTAAAACTTTATTTCGTCGTTCTGAGGGAAAAAATATCATGGCACACATACTTTTAGTCAGTTAATATGCACCGGAAATGTAATAGGTCTGATTGTTTGCACGAGCATGTAGTTTCTTCTAGTCTTGTGGAAAGTTGTCCCTGTTTGCTCTCGTCTGCCGCGAGGCTGCTTATCAGGTCGGTAACTGTACTGACGGCGACGTGCAACAAATGTGCGTGCGTCATCCGCGATGCGTCGAATAACACAGCGATGTTTTCCGGCTTGTCCAGAATGAGTTACCCGTAAATGTCGCGTACCAAAGTTGCTCCCTCGCTCATCAATTTCGAGGCTATGCGAGTGCAGAGGTGCTAGTTCCCTTTTCACGTAAGACTGCCGCATTTTCGAGGGGAGATCGCGACAACGTTGCGAGCACGTCATTAAAAGCAGTCTACCAGTTGCCAGTAGCCTCCATTGCGAGGGCCACGAGCATGTTCACTGCGAACGAATTGACTTTCTGTTGTTCGTCGACGCGCAGTGTACTCCACTCTTAATTGATTGGTATGTGGGGTTTAACGTCCCAAAACCACTATATGATTATGAGAGACGCCATAGTGGAGGGCTCCGGAAATTTCGAACACCTGGGGTTCTTTAATGTGCACCCATATCTGAGCACACGGGCCTACAACATTTCCGCCTCCATCGGAAATGCAGCCGCCGCAGCCGGAATTTGAACCCGCGACTTGCGGGTCAGCAGCCGAGTACCTTAGCCACTACACCACCGCGGCGGGGCGGCGTACTGCACTCTGACGACCCGTCACGCAGTTTAAGGTCCTTTCGTCAGGCGGGGGGGAACCGCGGCATCGGCACGTTCAGCGATAAGACTGCGCTTCCGTTCCGTCACTAGAAAGATTGATATCTCTTCTAGCTTCACTTCTTTTTACTTTTTACTTGCTTTTTACTTGCCGTCCTCTAACTAATGAGGCTGCAAAACAGTTGTTCTCAGTACTGTGTCGGCAACCAATGGGCTCATACGTGAGTTAGGCCTACATCGGTGACTCGACGACTGCCGTTGACCGCGTCGAGTTCATTATCCCCGTTGTCCTGAGCAATAGCGGGGATCTTTCTGAAGTTCACAGCTAACGAGCGACCGCCCCACCCGCTTCAGAAGTTACTGTAGCGCAAAACTTCTTTACTGCCGCAGGCAGTCAGTAGCACCATGACAAAATGGAGCATGTCCGTGCGCATCACGATGGTAAAGCAGACGCCGAAAGCGCCCCTTGGCCAATCGGATGCCTAGGTTTTGTCACGTGTCCCAACAGCCAATTGAATCGCGCACTAGTGCTTATCAATGACGCGTTTTTGCTAAAAAACGAATAAGCAAGGTGAGCCAGCGGTGGCGGGAAATTGAAGATGAAGAACGACCCTTTAAACGAGACCAAGATGAACACGATAGCTCGTGTGTAACGGCAACAGTTGGGCGCGGAAAAAGCGCAATTTTAACGTCAGTTTGCACTCACATTCATCTCACAGGGATGTTATAAATAGATTTTGTGCCAGAAATAATGATGCGAGAAGCTAAAAACTTCTCAGATAGGTGCCAAAATAGGTACAAGTTTTGAAAATGTCAGCTTCAAAAAGTAGATTTTTTTTTGCGATTTTTGGCCTTCTAAAACCCGTGTCCCCCCTTAAGGGCAGTCACTATTGCTGGTGCGCATGCTATCTCGGCAGAGTATATCAGAGTATATTAGCGCGCTTTCAATGTGAAGGGACTGAGAAAAGAGCACTCCGCTCTGGAGCGGCCGTATTTGCTTGCACGAACGTTTAGTAGGAGTTCTGCAAAATCAGATCTAAAAGTTGGCTGCAATAACATTACAATTTGTTGCTATCGCATTCATGCATTGCATTCAATGCGCCATCATATTGTGCCAGAGCTAATCGGTTAATCGTGAAGGCTACAAGCCAGCGAACTCGCAGCGCCGTGCAAGACAGAAACGCATGATGAGTCGACCTTTGAAGATCCGTCGTAATTGTCATTTCAGAGAGCTTCCATCAGCGCGTAATCTGCCATACCCTAGGCAGTGATGACATGGTTGTCCGCATTTAAAAAAGTAAAGTATAAAAAAAAAGGCAAAGCTGAACGTTGTCGGGGGCCACACCATGCGCACGCAGTGAAACCATGCATGCATGAATGCACGGCGTCAAAAACGAAAAGCAAACAACACGGATACCACGGAAAACTATTTGGTAATTTCTCCTCCATATTCAGTGTGGCCCCACATATGTGACACTAACTAAAGGCGTGGCACTACCGATGCAAAAGTAGTTTCCTTTTCTGCTTTTGGTTAAGACGGTGTGGGGCACATCTGCGCATGTGCCCGCGGCGGCAAGAACGGCAGCAACACCGCCTCGTGGGGCGCAGGCCCGGCTGCACGAGCGCTCCCTTTCGCTAGGTTGTCCCTGGGACCACGAGCGTGCCGTTTCGCGCTTTGGCGGTGGCGGGTCGTCAGCAGAAGATGCATGCTCGTACCAAAATGACAAAATCCGGGACAAAATTCCTAGATTGTCCATAGGCGAAATTCGTTATATCAAGGTCGCCTCCCGCTGTTACTTTGTTACATAGCGGTCACGAATACATGTGCTTCAATGGAGCAACGACGGAGAATAGAAAAACTTTGTTATATCGAGGAATTCTTAGTACGAAGGTTTGTTATAAGCAGGTTTAACTGTATCAGCGAAACTAGCCCGCCTCATACTGCTGAGCGAAACAAACGATTGTCGCACGGCAACGCGAATCTCCTCCACCCGCGTGGCACCTGAATACCGTGAACTTCGAATTAATTGAACTCGTGTTAGATTTTCACAGTCTATTGTAACGAGAGTAGATTGTAATCACTGGTGATAACCATGAAAGACATTTCTTGGCACCAATCACCCGAGCACAGCCTTAAAATTCTCAACAAATGGGTACAGATACAGCAAACATAAAACAAAGTGCGCAGAAAAGTGTGGACTCTCAAGCTTTACAATGGCAAGCCTTCACAAAGCCATTACCTCTGGCTGTGTGAGTGCAGCAGGTAAAGCATGGCATATTGGGTGCTGGGCGATCCATGCCAGACGTCACTGACTGGTGTCAGGTACTCGAGAAGGAGGTCGAAGAAGGCTGGCTTCAGGGCCCACATCTGGAAGTAGGAAGGAAGCCCAACATCAAGTGAATGGTATCAACACGTGAACACACGTGTAGAGCTTGAAATCAAGAAGATTTTCTAGAATAGATGAGCAAAGTCTGCACATAAAAATATATCCTTTATCTGCTTTAGCTGAACTCGGCTGAATCCGATTCGAAGCTTATGCTATAAGGTGCACTTTCAAGTCCAATTTCAAACGAGTTTCTCGATCTCAATTGGCTTGCACGAGAAAGGCTAAATGAAGTGAAGTGCGGTTAAGAAATCCGATACTGACCCGGTCTTGATTGTGAGAGAAAAATAAAAAAGGACGGTGCGCAATTTATGCAGCACCTACCGTATTTACTCGCATAATCCTCGCAACTTTTTTGGCAGAAAACCGATGCAAAGTTGGGGGGTGCGAGAATTATGCGGGGAAAACTTTCCACGAAACCGTACAGAGCAAAAAAGAAAACAAAGTGGTAGCAAATCTGGATTCTCACACCAGAAACCAACTCCAAGCTTTGAGAAGAACTAATTATAACTTACTTCAACAATAAAAGCACAGGTTCAACACAAGGCAAGATTTATTAGAGACACAAAAAGTGTAAGCAAATAGTCGAGAATTAGAATACCATACGCAAAGCTTGTGGGCGTTGCGGGCATAGCGGTAGCATTCGTCCCTCAACAGGAGCCCTCCAAAGGTAAGCGTAGGACGTCAGTATTGAGCTGATGGCTATTTAACAGCATCGTCGGCAGTTTCCTTCTGAAGAAATATTTTACCATCGATCCCAGTCTTAGGCACATGGCAAGCTCACTGCGTTTTGGTGGCTTTCTCCTGCCGTCACCCGTAGCGAACACAAAACTCGTCTACTCCGAAGGTCCTACCGGCGGCCCTGTTGCCGTTGTTTAGTGTATGATCAATCACTTTCAACTAGAAAGCAGCTGTGAAGCTTTCATACTGCCCCATAACGTCACAAGATTACAGACACAACATACAAAACACGCCGCAACGCACACTTGCTACATTGGCTTGGCTTGAATTGAATCTCCGTGCAATAATAGTACGCTTGATGCTTAAGAGATGGCGCCAGATGGTTAGTGCTATCATCAATAGCTAGATCAAGCAGACGACATTATTGAGGCAATTTTCGGGAGTGCGATAATTACTCGAGGAAAAAAAGAAATCGTATTTTTGTAGGGCAATGTGGGGGTGCAACAATTATGCGAGTGCAAGGATTACGCGAGTAAATACGGTATATAATTTGAAATATTGCCGCGCGCTTGATCTGCCAGCGCAAAAGAGGCAGACGAAGTGGCAGTTCCCCTCGTGCCATTGTTCTGTTTTTTTGGCTGCGCTGAGCCGACCGCTCTTCGGACTTTTGTGAGGACGCCTTAAAAACGTCTCCTGTCTTTTTAACGTGACATTTTAATGGTGGAGGTGCTGGGTAACCTCACCTATGCAACAGACTCCTTCTAGCAGCCGGAACGTGACCCAAAACCCAGAGCTTACGCCGGTACACCGTTTCAGTCGGAGGATTCGAGGACTGTCCCCCGAGTTTGTGCCTCACAGTACAAGTACGTCGACTGGTATGGAGAATACTGTTGCTGTCACCGCTTCCCCTGCCGCTGGAGCCGCCGCTGCTCCAACCGCTACACCCGCAGCTGCACCCACTCATTACACGCTGCAAAAACCACGTGTTCCGAGTCCCTTCCGTGGTGGCCTCTATGAAGATGTGGAAGATTGGCTGGCTGAGTACGAGTACGTAGCGGATTTCAACGGGTGGGACGAAGTAGCGAAGCTCAAGAATGTGTACTTTAGTCTTCTGGATGGTGCTCGCACATGGTTCCAGAACCGCAAGGGCCTCCTAACGTCGTGGCATGAGTTCTGTCACAGGCTCCGCGAAACGTACTCGAGTCTCGATCGTCGAGAGCGCGCTGAAAGGGCCCTCCAGTCCCGCATGCAGATGCCTAATGAAGGTGTGGCTGCATACGTGGAGGATATGGTTCATCTGTTCACTCGCGCCGATCCAACCATGCCGGAAGACAAGAAGCTGCGACACTTGATGCGAGGTGTGAAAGAGCAGCTCTTCGCTGGACTCATTCGTAGTCCGCCTAGAACGGTTGCGGAGTTCCTCACTGAAGCCGTCGCCATGGAAAAGGCGCTGCAGCAGCGGAACCAGTACGATCGGCAAGTGAATGCTACCTATACCACCGGGCTAGGCTCGTTCCCGACCGACGTGGGAGCGCTTCGCGAGCTGATACGTTCGGTTGTTCGCGACGAGCTGCAACAGCTGCAACAGCTGAACCAGGCGCAGCAGCAGCCTTCCACGAATTGCATCGCCACCATCATACGTGACGAAGTTCAGCATGCGCTCGGCACACCTCGTCGCGAGACACCAACGCAGGTTGCTGCACCACTTCAGGCGTTCGCAACTTCAAGTGAACCTCTAGGGGTGACCTACGCAGACGTATTGAGACGCACCGTTCCGTCGTCCACGACACCATCCCCAGTGAGTGGTTTCCAGCGCACCACTTATACCGACACGTTCGAACACAACGCACCTGCACCAGTCCCACTACCAGCCGCAACCCCGTACGCCACACTGCAGTCCGCACAGGTGGTCCCTTATTTTGCAGACACTCGACCCGTCATGCGTAAATCCGACATATGGCGCATGCCCGACCGACGACCGCTTTGCTACCACTGCGGTGAAGCGGGTCACCTCTACCGAGACTGCCAGTACCGCCGACTTGGGCTGCAGGGTTTTCCTGCCAATTCACCCCGCCCCCGGTTTGGACAGAGACCACCAGAAATTGAAGATTTTATCGCTCGGCAGAACGTCCCACTCAGGCGTCAGTCGCGTTCACCGTCACCGCGGTCGTCGTCTTATTCAGGCAACGGAAATCGAAGGCCGCAAGGACGGTCTCCGAGCCCCCGCCTGGAAAACTAACGCCAGCGACCTTTCGAGGCGAGGCCGCTGATTCTCGACGTGATGAAGACCTCGCCCTCCAATCGACGCGACATCGGACCAACGGAAATTCGACTACGCCGGCGCCTGTATCCCAGCTGAGCGACTTTTCAATGGACATACCTGTGATGCTCGACGGTCGCAATTTAACTGCCTTAATAGACACTGGTGCTGACTACTCGATTATTAGCGGACAATTGGCACGTACCTTGAAGAAAGTGATAATGCCTTGGACAGGATCGCATGTACGTACAGCTGGCGGACATGTTGTGACGCCGGTTGGTTTGTGCACGTCCAGGCTACAAATACGAGGCTGCACGTTTCTGGTCAGCTCCATCGTGCTACGTGACTGCTCCCGCGAATTAATTCTCGGCCTCGATTTTCTTCGGGAATATGGCGCCGTAATCGACCTACGGCGACGCTGCATTTCCTTTTCGACAGTCAACGCTACGTCAAGGGACTCCAACCGCCGTACAACCGCCCTCCGTGTTTCCGACGACAGTGTCACAATACCACCTCGTGCAAGTATCCTAATTCAGGTGACTTCCGAAGGAACCAGTGACGGTGAAACAGTGGCAGAGTGCAACGTCTCCCTGCTGCTGGCGCTTGGAATTTCTGTGGCACGAGGCATCATTGACATTCGGAACGGTACAGCCGAGGTCATAATTACAAATTTCACCAATGAGCATCGTCACCTTTTCCGGGGCACTGCGGTCGCCTACGCTGAAGCCTTGGAGGACGTCATTGAGTGTTTTGCCTGTGAAGACAGTAGCCGCGATGGACAAACCGTAATAGATGTTGACATGAACAGTGCACTGCCGGAAGAGAACCAGAGGGCCTTGCGAGAGCTATTGTTTGAATTCAGGGCGTGCTTTGCTCAGTCGTCTAAAGTGAGTCAGACGCCAATTACACAGCACAGGATAATCACTTACGACGACGCAAGACCTATTCACCAACAGCCATACCGCGTCTCGCCGACAGAACGCGCAGCTATCAAGCAGCAAGTGAAAGAAATGATCGACGACGGCGTTATCCAGCCTTCGAACAGTCCCTGGTCCTCACCGGTCGTTCTGGTTAAGAAGAAGGACGGTACGCTTCGCTTCTGTGTAGATTACAGAAAGCTCAACAACGTCACAAAAAAAGATGTTTATCCGCTGCCGCGTATTGATGACTCGCTTGACCGACTACGACGAGCGAAGTATTTTTCTTCCCTGGATTTAAAGAGTGGCTACTGGCAAATTGAGGTTGATGAGCGCGACCGTGAAAAAACCGCCTTTGTCACGCCGGATGGCCTCTACGAATTTCGGGTGCTACCGTTCGGACTCTGCTCTGCGCCAGCTACCTTCCAACGCATGATGGACACTGTGTTGACTGACCTAAAATGGCAAAGCTGCCTTGTGTACTTGGATGATGTGGTCGTGTTTTCAACCAGCTTCTCCGAACATCTGAAGCGACTACGACAGGTACTTGAGGCGATTCGGACGGCTAACCTTACGTTAAAGCCGCAAAAATGCCATTTCGGTTACGAAGAACTAAAGTTCCTTGGACATGTCGTAAGCGCAGAAGGCGTCCGTCCTGACCCTGAGAAAACCGCCGCTGTCGCAGCCTTCCCGACTCCTGCCGATAAGAAAAGTGTGCGGCGGTTTCTTGGTCTATGCGCGTACTACCGGCGCTTTATAGGCAATTTTTCGAAAATTGCCGAACCATTAACTAGACTCACTAGAGACGATACGCCGTTCGTTTGGAGTGCTGAACAAGAATCAGCATTCACAGAGCTTCGGCTTCGCCTGGCATCACCACCTGTTCTTGGACATTTCGACGAGGAAGCCGAAACAGAAATTCATACCGACGCCAGTAACGTCGGTCTGGGCGCGGTACTCGTCCAACGGCAGGAGGGAATTGAAAAGGTTATCGCCTACGCAAGCCGAACCCTAACACGCCCGGAGTCAAACTACAGTACCACGGAGAAGGAGTGCCTTGCTGTCGTGTGGGCAATTGCTAAGTTTCGACCTTACCTTTACGGCCGTCCATTCAGAGTAGTGACGGATCATCACTCGCTGTGCTGGCTTGCGAACCTCAGAGACCCCTCCGGACGACTGGCAAGGTGGAGCCTACGTCTGCAGGAGTACGACGTCACTATCGTGTACAAGTCCGGTCGTGCACACGAAGATGCGGACACGTTGTCACGCGCGCCAGTTGAGCCTGCCGCTCAGAGCTTCGAAGAGGACTGCCCTTTCCTTGGCTCCGTAAGCGTAACAGACTTGGCTTTACGGCAGCGAGCAGATGCTCAATTGCGACCTATCATTGAACATCTAGAGGGCCGCAACGTATCACTGCCCCAGCATATAACTCGCGGATTGTCATCCTTCTGCTTACGACAGGGCGTGTTGTACAAGAAGAACGCAGCCGCCAGCAACAAAACTTACCTGTTGGTCGTCCCCGCAGAGCTGCGTGAGGAAATTCTATTTGCCTGCCACAACGAGCCTCCATCGGGCCATCTGGGCATCACCCGAACCATCGCTAGGGTACGAAAGTCTTACTACTGGCCGAAACTTGCCGCTTGCGTTAAACAGTACGTTCAAGCCTGCCGCGAATGCCAGCGCCGAAAATCCCCATCTGTTAAGCCTGCGGGATTACTTCACCCTATCGAGCCACCCAGAACACCCTTCGATCAAGTCGGCATGGACCTCCTGGGTCCGTTTCCCTTGTCATCTTCCGGCAACAAGTGGATAATCGTCGCTACAGATTATTTAACCCGCTATGCTGAAACTAAGGCGCTTCCTAAAAGCACGGCTTGTGAAGTTGCTCAGTTTTTCATCGAGAGAATTGTATTACGCCACGGTGCTCCATCCTGTGTCATCACAGACCGAGGAACAGCGTTTACAGCAAGGCTCCTTGAACAAGTTTTTCAGTTAAGTTACTCCACGCATCGCAAGACAACAGCGTATCACCCTCAGACAAATGGACTGACCGAGCGGTTTAACAAAACGATGACTGATATGCTGTCTATGTACATAGACGTACAGCACAAGACGTGGGATGAAATACTGCCTTACGTAACATTCGCGTATAATACCGCTACGCAAGAGACCACACGATTCACTCCGTTTCGTCTTCTATACGGTCGGGATGTTCAGACGATGTTGGACGCAATGCTCCCATGCGACATTGACAACATCGAGGATCTCGACGAAGATGCTGAGTGTTTCGTGCAACGAGCCGAGGAAGCACGTCAACTAGCCCGCGTAAACATCAAGAAACAACAAGGCGTCGATGCACAGCGCTACAACCGCTGCCACAGACAAGTCGATTATAAACCAGGTGACCAGGTGTTAGTTTGGACCCCTGTGCGCTGCAAAGGTCTCTCTGAGAAGCTTCTCAGTCGGTATTTTGGCCCGTACAAAGTGCTACGACAAGTGAGCGACGTCAATTACGAAGTCCTTCCGGACGGAAGCCAACCACCCCGACGCCGACAGCTACGACCCGAGATTGTGCACGTGGTGCGGTTAAAACCGTACCACACACTGTGACAATGTCTTTTTTTTTTTTTTTACGATACACGCTTCGTTTAGCATCGAGGCGATGCTCTTCAGGGAGGAGGGGCAGTGCCGCGCGCTTGATCTGCCAGCGCAAAAGAGGCAGACGAAGTGGCAGTTCCCCTCGTGCCATTGTTCTGTTTTTTTGGCTGCGCTGAGCCGACCGCTCTTCGGACTTTTGTGAGGACGCCTTAAAAACGTCTCCTGTCTTTTTAACGTGACAATATTTTTGAGCGTAACTACGAAAATTTACATAAACTTTCTGAAGAAAAGAAAAAATTGTGGTTCTGATAAGAGCAAATACATATACAGTAGAATTTCGATTATACGTCCCCCGGTTTCCTAACTATTCGCATCTTACGACGAATCAGTTTGGTCCTGGCAAAATTTCCATAGAAGTAATGTATTGACCGTTTATTGCCGGAATTATGAAACTGCCAAAAAAAAATTCTTTTCATTTTCTTGCTTTAAATAGCAACCTTTACATGATTCCTCAGTTAAATTATCTAAGATGTACCTTTAATGCATACTTTTATGTATGTTGAGCATTCTCCACATGCCACAGAAGCGAAGACCTTGCGATGGAAAACCTACTCAGAACTACGCACCTTTCGTAGCCCACGTCCTGAGCACGTACACACCAAATAAACAAAATTATTGAAGATAGAAGTTGCCTCAGCCAAGCGAGAAAGAACAAAGAAGTAAATTTGTTTATTTTAGCTACTATAAGACGATCGGTTCTAGCATAAACTACCTCAGACGAGACTGCGCTATAGTTTTCATGCTGAAAGCTATGTTCCTCATGAGTACTTGACAGCCAGCATTTCGGCACGCATTTCGTGACTTGCTTGCTCAAATTTTTTCGGTATGTGGCAAGTTAAAGACATTAGGCAGTAAAGGAAACACCTTGATTATACAACTCAATTTTACGCCAACCCTGGATCTTACGACGGCTTTCAGATTACGTCCGAAATATAAAAACCACCTTTACATCAGACATCGTCCAAATATTCACGAGTGCTAAATATGAACTTGCGTTCCACTGGGTTAACGATCGAAAAGACAGATTGTCTTCTTAGAATGAAAAATTTATTCTCATGGAAGTACATGCATTTCCATATACACCTAGATCGCGTGCGTGCAGTGGAGTGCTATCACCCCTTGTAAAGTCATATGTTCCTCGTGGCACACACGTGCTTCGTAGATAAGACACATTTAGGGTTTAGATAAGACACATTAAGGTTTTAAGCGGTAGGTGGTGCAGCACTCGCACGTTATCATCGCAATCATCATCATTATGGTTACCGCGGTAGTGCCAGCAGTGACATTTGGCGGTGAAGCTGGGTGGCACCGCCAGAAGAAAAACAAGGCGCGACCTAGTGCCGAGGCACAAGGCCTTGCCTTGGTTTTATTCAGGTGGTCTGTACTCGTTTTTTTTGGGTAAGGCTGAGTGTCACTGCCTATAACCTTAGTTTTTAGATTACACAATGCCCGGATTATACGACAGTTTTGCAGGGTCCCTTGAAAGTCGCATAATTGGGGTTCCATTGTAGCACGTTCTCCTGCTACTTCTAAATACGCTCATCTAGTTTTTTTATTTATTTATTCTTTATGTCACAAAAGTCATGATCGACAGCCACAAAAATGCTTCTTCCTACTTGCTACCCAGGAAACACATGGACTAATGTGAGCATATTTTGGCAATAAAAAAAAAAAAGTAGAGCTCACGTGGACGCTCAATATCAGACTTGCCAAAATTTTTCTGAACAGGACTTACTCAGACTCATGGCTTGATCAGAGTTTGAATTAGCCCGAACGAGTCAGCTCACCAGTGAGTTTGCCAACCTATGGTAGTGAGTACACTCATGCCTCATAATAATGAAGTTGCATTTTACACGAAAATAACACTGTTGTATCTGAAGAGTCATTATAAATATATATGCTCAACACTATGTCCATTGCAAGACTATTCATTATTTCGTTATCACTAATATTTTATTATACTTGGGTTCGCTATATCGAGGTTTTAGTGTAGACTGTTTTCAGGAGGGCCAATGTTGCTCACCCCTATGATGGAGTGTCGGGCGTTGGCGACCTGGCTGAGGGAGCACAGGGGTGCCAGTGCTGTGGCCGCCATGTTCGTCGCGTCCAGGCTCTGCACCAGGCACCGGTAGGCCTCCTCCACGATGGCCACGCTCTTCAGCTTCAGCATGGAATGCTGCACCGACAACAGCTGTGCCTGAACTCGTGCCCGTGGGCTGCGACGCCAGCGGCTCTCGAAGGCCAGCGACACCAATGGTAGTGGAATCTACGAGAAAGAAATGGCAGATGCAGCATTCACTATCCAGGAAATCCGGGAAACATGCTCAGTCGCTGAAAAAGCACACCGGGTCGCCGATTCCTTACGAGCGGATTCCTTACGCCGATCTATTCAAGCATGAGGGACTCCATCACGAACCCTTTTTTGTTCGCTCTCACGATGTCATCACGCGGAAAGTTTTTTTGGTAGCCCTTTTCTCTTGAAAATGACATAACGGGGCAGCTTCTTTGCATAGGCTGTGCATGTGAGCATCACTGTAAATCAAGAATGCTCGTTGCCCGCTGTCAAGAGCTTCACTTGCTTGGATCTTTTAGCCATCACAGTGCAGTTCAAGGGCATATCAAACCAGATTAGAGTTTCATCAGCGTTGCCCATGTGTCACATCATACAGCAATGCTTCCGACAAAGCCCTATGACGAACCTGCTGTCAACTACCATCCATTTCTGAAGGAAATTGAAAACAGCAGATTGACAGCGGATAACAAGGCAAAATAAAACTGCTAGAGCACTGCAGGCCTTGTCTAGCCTTGCCCAATGACGCCACTGCTAATGCTCATGATGGCAATAGAGGAGTTTCACTTCGGCAGCCCGATGTTGCAAGACTTTCAAATTTCTTTCTGCCAATGACCGGTACATGAGACGAGGATCGACTTTCATTGATCTTTTTTTTATTTAACCTATATTTCGATTTTTACAGTACTTCTTAGTGCGTAGTTACCGTATTTACTCGATTCTACCGCGCCCTCGATTGTAACGCGCACCCGATTTCCACCGCGAAAAAAAAAAAAAACGTAAGACATCGATTGCAACGCGCACCCATTTTTTTTTTTGCTGGCCCGCACGATCACACCACTCGAAAAAACGATTCCTTTCGGGATTGTCTTCCATTTAAATATGAGGTACGGGCGAAGCTTGTGCCCATCTGACGTGTAACAGAGCATTGCCGTCACTGTAGTTTTACCGTGGACCAATGTCAGCACGCGAACTTGCTTCGCCCCCTTCTTCTCGACAGTTGTGGTGCCAGGCATTTCGAAGTAAAGAGGCGTCTGATCGGCATTCCAGATTTGCCCAAGCAGGTAGCCGTTGTTGCGCCGCAAGTTTAGGACGAACCTCTGAAAACTGTAAAGCTTTTCATCGTACTTCTCCGCAAAAGTTTTCGCATATGCATGTTCCCCTTCGGAGGGAAGAGCGTTTCCTCTTCATATAGTTAATTAGCCAGCACCTGCTCGCTTTAAACAGGCTCCACATTAGACTTTTTTCTAAGACTAATTGCATAGCTCGCACTTGGAGCAGTTCTGTCGTCATGGGCCGCTGTGCCGCTCGCTCCTCAAGCACATACTCGCGGAGCAGCTCTTCAATTTGCGGAAACCGACCCTGCTGTGGTTCACTGAAGCCTTTGCGTGAAGCTTTGCTGTCGACAATCTTCTGCTTTTGTTTCCGCCGGTCCCGCACGCACGTTTCGAGAAGGACCGCGATGCGGCCCGATTTCCGTCCGTTTCTGCACACGCGATGACTTTTCTTTTAAAAGCGGCATCGTGGTGCACTCGAGTTTTTGGAGTCGGCCCTTCCACGTCTTCGATGCTAATGCACTACTAGATGACGAACTCCTCAGCACACGTACGAAGTGCCGCACATGGTAAACACATAGGCAGAAATAGCCGACGCACCATGCCGACGCACGTAGGGGGCGGCCATTTTGGATTTGCGATGGCAATAGATTGACCGTAATTTTTTTGTTCGTACTCGATTCTAACGCGCATGCGATTTATGAACTCGCTTAACCGGAAAAAAGGTGCGCGTTAGATTCGAGTAATTACGGTATGCTGCATTCCTGGCAACAGGGCTTCTAAATAGATGGGTAGACCTGTACAGTAGACCCTCATTAAACATAACCTGAAGGAATCCGAAAAATCTGCTCAGTTCAACAAGAGTACCGTTTACCGAGATGAACAGAGATGCAAAATTCAAGGAAGAAAACAATCATATTAGAGGCACTTGTCCCATTTAAGTAGCGGTTATGTTGAAAATATTTCTGTCTCCTAGGTTTCTACTTCGGTGTCTGTGCACTCACTCACCATCACATTTTCCCACCTACTAGCCATACAGAGTTTTGCTCTCAAATTTTCTCGTGCACAGTAGTTGGGAGCTGTGTCAAGGGCCGTGTGCAGGGGCAGGTCAGGTAAGCGCAGAAAAACAAGACAGCTCAGGCAGTGCTGCATTTGACAACAATCGGCAAAGACTCAAGTCCCACTGACCTGGGGTCCCAGGTGCTGAACGAGTGACCCAAGCAGTCGCAGCAAGGACAGGGTGTGTGCCTCGGACAGCACCAACTGCGCCTGCAGGTGCAGCAGGTCCACCAGAGACGGAGGGCACTGACCCGTCAGGTTGCACAAGAGCACCACCGTCTGGTTGGCTGCACCAGGGAGAGGGTCAAGGTCGTGCGGAAAACAGCAAAGAATACATTCAGTGGTGACAAGCAAGCCAAAGTTACGCGACACCTCTAACTTCTATGCTTTCGGCAGCATTGCTTTATTCTAGTTTAAAGGGGCCCTGCAACGTTTTAAAGGGGCCCTGCAACACTGCAGCTTGTGTAACGCTGCCGAATACTGAGAAGAATGCAAAAAAATTTATCGAAATCGGTACACAGTAACAGAAGCTATTAACCCCAGCAGACAAGAAAAAAAAAAGTTCCCTTTTGCGTTTCACTCTTCCACTGACGTCAAAGGCCATTTCCAATTACTGCACGTCTTACAGAGACATACCGGATGACTCTCCTCGCCGTTGTGCAGCGCTCCTAGCGTTGTTTTGCAGATGTTTTCACACTTTCATATTTCTAAACATAAATCCTTGCTACTCGTGCAAAGATATCAGTGCATTCCGCACTGACATTAAGTTTCGCACTCGAAATAGCTTGCGAGATCAATCACCATGAACATGCGTATACACAGTATGATTTCCGTGATACAAATTTACAGGGGAGTGATATCTGCATCACCTGAAAATTCATGTCACCAAAAAATTCCCTTCAAACCACAATATATGCACAAAACATTTATTATGATTGAAAGAACTCGCATGTGTTTTCCTAGGACAGTCACGAAAGAATTAATAAGGGATGGAGCAGTTGGCTGCCACGAATGCGCCTATCAGAGCTTAGCTTAAGGCCAACTGAAAACTACCGTAATTACTCGAATCTAACGCGCATATTTTTTCCGGTTAAGCGAGTTCATAAATCGCTTGCGCGTTAGAATCGAGTACGAAAAAAAAAATGAATACAGTCATTCTATCGCCATCGACATTCCAAAATGGCCACCCCCTACGTGCGTCGGCATGGCGCGTCGGCCATTTCTGCCTATGTGTTTCTTATGTGCGGCACTTTGTACGTATGCTGAGGAGTTCGTGATCTTGGTGTGCATTAGCATCGACGGCATGGAAGGGCCGACTCCAAAAACTCGACGAGTGCACCACGATGCCGCTTTTAAAAGAAAAGTCATCGCGTGTGCCATAACGAACGTGAATCGGGCTGCATCGTGGTCGTTCGGAGTTCCCGAAACGTGCGTGCGGGACTAGCGGAAACAAAAGCAGAATATTGCCGACAGCAAAGATTCACGCAAAGGCTTCAGCGGACTACAGCAGGGTCGGTTTCCGCAAATTGAAGAGCTGCTCGGCGAGTATGTGATTGAGCAGTGAGCGGCACAGCGGCCCGTGACAACAGAACTGCTCCAAGTGCAGGCTACGCAGTTAGCCTTAGAAAAAGGGCTAATGCGGAGCCAGTTTAAAGCGAGCAGGTGCTGGCTAACTAACTTTATGAAGAGGAAAGGCTATTCCCTCTGAAGGCGAACGGGCATATGCCAAAAGTTGCCGGAGGAGTACGAAGAAAAGCTTCAGTTTTCAGAGGTTCGTCCTAAACTTGCAGCACAACAACGGCTCCCTGCTTGGGCAAATCGGGAATGCCGATCAGGCGCCTCTTTACTTTGACATGCCTGGCACCAGAACCGTAGAGAAGAAGGGAACGAAGCAAGTTCGCGTGCTGACATCGGGCCACGGTAAAACTAGAGTGACGGCAATGCTCCATTGCACATCAGATAGGCACAAGCTTTCCCCGTACCTCATATTTAAGCGGAAGACGATCCCGAAAGGAGTCTTTTTCCCGAGTAGTGTGATCATGTGGGCCAACGAGAAAAATGGGTGCACGTTGCAATCGATGTCTTACTTTTTTTTTTTCGCGGTGGAAACCGGGTGCGCGTTACAACAGAGGGCGCGGTAGAATCGAGTAAATACGGTAAGTGGTGAAGTCCACTGCTCCACCATAGTGAACGACAAGAACGGCAAGATTATTCATGATTTTGTGACCTTATCACCTTTAACCTACCACTGCACTAGCCATGTACCTTCAGAGCTACATAGTCACTGTCAACGATCACACAGACAACATAGCTACCGTGGTATCGTGCGCAGCAGGTGCAGCAAGCGAAGTACCATAGACTCTTGTTAAACGGAACTTGAAGGGACCAGGAAAAGGTGTTCGGTGTAGTGCGAGATGGACAGGGGTGCAGAATTCAGGTACGAAACCAATCGTGCTGAATGCAGTTGTTCCATTTAATCAGCAGTTCTGCTAACAGACTTCTGTTTACTGAATCTGCTGTAGTTTCTTTTTCATACTATTTAAAAAGCTTATTAACTGCACTAGTAGATACAGGACCAAGTATGAGAGAAGACGGGATGTGCACATCAAGTCTTCCCTCATCTTATGTTTAATTATGCCCACTTATGCATAGTTAGGAGCTCTTAAAATTAATGTTAACCAAGTCACCTTACTTGGCAACCTACAACGTACTTCCATTTACAATTAGTGTGCACTGGCTGCGCATGTGCCTTCAAAACTACATTGTTGCACCCTATGATGATGTCCACTGCAGTTTTGTGCACAGTGGTTGCGTCAAACAGCGTCAGTTTGCCTGTGTCAGCAGTCACTGTACATGCACTTTGGAAGTTTTGTCGTCATCAAAGATGATTGCGACAATATCGACCGCTGCTCAGTCCATAGCAGTCATGGCAAACGATAACTGCAGTTCCGACTGCGTGTGCGCTGGTTGTGCGCATACTTTCAAAGCTTCCAGAGCAGCCTTGTGCTGGCTGTCGGTCAATGGTATTAGTAACCAACTTCATATCACCCATCTCGCGGCTGAAAAGTTTTTGAAACATCCGAATTTCGGCCTCATCCCTGGCCGAGTACAGTCCAACCCCATTACAAGAGACCCTGATGTAAGAGACAAATGAGTATAACAGACACCCGTGCACTTGCAACGAAATGGGGGTTTATCAAGAAAGGGGAGCATGGTACCCTGCTTACAAGAGAAACATCATGTAAGGGGCAGGAAATGCTTTCCAGTGAAGGGGTTGAACAGTAGTTTGGTCAGGTTCCGAGCTAGCCAGAGTGTCGCACCAATGCATCTCAACGAGGTCCTGGTTTTGGTGACCGAAAAGAGCCATGCGACTTTTCTTCTTGTGCTTCAAAATGAATAAGTGCTCAGTTGTTGTTTGAAACGAGTGTTGGCTATTAGGTACGTATCACCAATATTATACTATTATCTACCAAATCACAACAACAAATATAACTTTGAAGGTAATGTATATGAATTTTGAAGCTTGCGCATGCAATGCAGCGCTATACTTTGCACTTTGTGACATTAACATCATCTAAGAGGACTTAAAAGTGACCTCCAACTTCCGGGATGTCACCACTGTGGCCGAGCGTCGAGCTGGCAATGCCAGAATGATATTATAGTTGACATTGGGTCCATAGTGACGTGACAATCGACATCATAGAGGATGGGTGTAAGCCCATTTTAGCTTTACACACGGGGGTGTTGTGCCATTGAGAATGAAGTACTGAATAACAAAATTGCGGCCTTAACATCGCTCTTATAAAAAATAACTGCTGAATTCACATACTCATCAAGAAAATCGAAATTCACTGATGCCATGGACATTCTTTATTGCTTTTGTGAGTTTCGAGAACTTTGCATTCGGTTAATTGGAGTATTTTTTCCTGGTCCAGCGAAATCGAAATTCACAAGTTTTTACAGTATTACCATACGTCCACGATGCAAGCTTATATACTTATGTAGTAACCGACCCTACAGACACTAAGAACAGAAAGAATCGATACTGCCGCTGCGACTACACCGACCAAGTCAGCTCACCTGAAACAAGAAGGGAGTTTCTGGGAGCGAACTCGGTTGCCTGAAGAACACAGTTCGCCATTCCATGAAGGTTCTGAAAAAAAAAAGACAGAAAAAAGAAAAAGTAGGTGAAAAATCTAGAAACAGATCACTACTAATTGAAAAACCCCAACAAGCAATTCCCTTTTTGAAAGCCTCAAACTTTTGTGACCCATTTTGTTTCAGACTTTCCCACCAGAACAACTGAATGAATGTTAAAAATTTTGTTTCTGGTAACATCAGTTAAATATAATTCCCGTCAAAACTGACATATTAGGTCACCGGGTCTCCTAAAACCACATAGAATAATTTTTGCTCATAAGCAACCGTGCAGGCCCCCAGCAGATGCTGTCAAAATCTAGGTCATATCGAGGTGGCGTCATGAACATTCAGGCAACATCGCTGCCAATCTTTCTTTTTTGCACATTTCCTGGCTTAGTCTTTTCATGACAAGAGCAGGATTTTTACTACTGTAATAAAGGTAAATTACCAACGCTCAACTTGCCCTTTATAGTTTCTGTTCTAGGCACTTGGGCATTGCGCTTCACAGAGGCCGTTTCTTCTGATGCTGTGCTATGCTGTCATGTCAACCCAATCGAGTCGTTCATTGGTGGCCTGAGCACAGAGTGACACTTCTGTTTGTCTACCAAGCATTTCTGGTTGTGCACGTACTTTCAGTCTTCCGAACATTTGGCAAGTCTTCTAAAGAATAAAAAACTCTTACGAAATGAGCAGTTCTGGTTCAAGTTAAAGAGTTGTATTAGACACATAAGTTTACATTTGAAACAAGGGCAATTCAACTATATGTATAATTAATCGGAACTTATTCAATGAGTTCGTTGAAAGAGCAGACTGTTTTCGTACGAGCAGCTGGACTTGTTTGCAGCACCTGGCTGAGCAGATCTCAACCACGTGCTTCTTTCAATGTGGCCTCTGAGATCGGCACTGACAGCAGGACGAACGACTAAGTTCACCCAGTGAATACATCGGGGCCTACGAATGCTGAGGAGTGAGTACCATTACTAGATACCTACGGCAAAAGAACTAAGGCCGCTTCTAATTTTTAAAGCAGAATTCGTTGCTTCCCACTTTTATTTCTTTCTCAAGTTTTTGTTTAGTGCATTATTCTTTAGTATCTTTAGTATCGTATTCTTTAGTATCGTTTATTGCTGAATACTTCCAAAGAATCTACACTGCCATGCTGAAACGTTACCATCACTTCCGGCGAACCCCAAAACTTTTTTTTTTTTTATAAACCAGCCAAGAACCAAGCAGTTACGTCTCACCTCGCTGAGCAGCTCCCAAGTGACAACCTGGACAGCCTGGTCGCCGAGGCTATGCACCACCGTGCCGTAGACGCGCAGCAGGGAGCCCATCCTGTCCAGGCATTCGTTGGGGTCCTCCTGTTGTTTTTGCCAGAGCAGACACCATACAGCAAAAGCAGCATAAGTGCACACACTTATACAACAGCTTCAAGCATTATGCTGACCGAACCAACAAAGCCCTTTTGAGCAGTCCATAGCTGTTAGCAGCCAGAACAATTCTACAAGGTTTTCGAATGCTCAGCACTACATATGATTTTACAATGGGGCACTCAAAAACAATCTTATACAAAGTTTGCCAGCGCCATTCACAAGAAAATAGAAGTGCATCGAGTTTGTTGTGTGCCAGCTACATGGAGCCTATGGTGCGTACACTACAGCGGCACTGAGGAATACGCTCAAACCTCGATATAACGAACCTGGATATAACGAAATATCGGTTTTAACAAAGTAAATAAAAAATAGTTGTGCAATGGATGTAGTGTTAGGAATAAACCTCTATAACAAATTTTCAGATATAACAAACTTATTTTCGTATAAGATGCAACGAGGTTTGAGTGAATTCATTACTATATGCTTGTGCTGACAATATTTTGCCAACACTCAGCCCCTTAACAAAAGTTTTGATGCAGCCTTCATTACCAACATGCTTTGCACTTGCCTTGCGATTTCTGTAACAAAAATAACCTGCAATTTTTTTAGAAGGGCGGGGCAGAGAGGAGTCTTGAAATATGAGTTTTGCCAATAGTAATATTGTGGGATACAGTCAAACCTCGATATAACGAACATGGATATAACGAATTATTGTCTATGTCGAACTACCGACAGAAAGTAAAGAATGACATGTACGTATTTTAGCGTCTTTATTGCGAACGAATTTGAGCGCGCAATGGATATACCGAATTTCCTGGACCAGAATACAAGCGCACCGGGAGTGCATATTCGGCTTCTTCGCAGCACAGCGGCTGTTCGGCGGACCTGCATTTACATCCGATGCGCCTGTAGCGCCTTATGCGGTGTAGCGGCTTATACGGCCAACGACGATTGTTTTTCATGGCTTCCGAGACCGGCAAGGTTCACTATCTAGGGATACGGATACGGCCGTTTACTAAAATCTCATGCGCCTGACGCGCCGGTAGGATTGTGCGGCCTTGACAATCGACAGCGTGGACGCGTCAGTTTGCACGCCGCCATTCCCGGCTAGTGGTTGCTTCGTTGTTGGGCGTGTGTGGTGTTTTCTTCATTTGCACGTTTTTGTGGTGCTAGGCGGTGTTGTACATCGTCACCATGGTGCAAAACGGGAAGAAACGGCTACCTTGACGTATGCGACGAAACTGGAAATTATTCGCCGTGTCAAAAGAGATGAAAAGAAGTCAGTGGTTGCTGATGCTCTCAAAATACCTCGCAGTACATGCTGAAGCATGGTGCTGAAGCAGAAAAAGGAAAATTGTTCAGCAAGGCAGCATAAAACATACCAACGCACGGCGTATTCGACCCGCTGTCTTTGAATGGGTCGAAGAATGTCTTCATAAATGGTTTGTCGACGTAAGGGCTAGAAATATGCTGCACCAAAAAGCAAAGGAGCAAAGCAAAACATTCTCCTGCCAACTTCTAGCAAGGCTTTGGCTGGTTTGGCTCTGGCACGGCACTATTGCAGCACGATGGAAGGCAACGGGTTCAAGTTTGTGGAATGTCTCAACATGGCAGAGCAAGGCATTATACGGCTCGCCATCAACCAAAAAAAAAAAAGCCACGTTGAACAGGTTCTTTTGGCCTCAGTAAAAGTATTTTTGTTACAGTAAATGTCTTGTCAATTCCTGTCATGCTACCGACCTATTCAAACTAGGGCTTGGCAATTTTTCAGTGATGTTTTGTATAGCGAATTCAGGCTATAGCAAACTATTTTGCAAATGTTTCGGAGTTCCTTATAATGAGGATTGAGTGTAGTTGGTCCAATGTATTAAGCAGTTTTGTAAAAAAAATTAAAGCAGACAAAATAAGAAAACACATAACGAAGCAGCTTGTGTGTGTGTTGTGCTTGTTTTGAGCATCCTAATTTACGCCGACAAGTAATGTGTCTCCACAAAATTATATTTTTTCCTGTACGTCGTTATCCACGCCAGATACAGAGAGTTTTCAAAGCTATAGTTGGGGTGCAAGTTACAAGCGAATTTCAGTGTGCAAGTCCCCTTTACGGCACTGCTTCATCTTAACGCAAAAAAGGCGGCTTTACAACAATATGCAGGCATTGCTGGACTGTGTAGCTGGGCTGAGCTAAGCGAGCATAAGCAACACTGGTCTCAAATAGCAACTGAACATTTACCCAATCCGAAGCTCAAGAAAAAAAATCACGTGGTTCTTTCTGATCACCGAAACCCCCCGTACCTCGTTGAAACGTGTTGGCGCGACGCTACGGCTAGCTGAGAACTTGAAGACCAAATTTGAGCTGTCCACCAGGCCCGGGAAGTGGCGGAAAGGCTAAACCTTACCACAACCACTCGGGTGGCTTAAGCCTGGCCGCTAATCTGCAGGTTCTGAATAGTTTTGTCCCTCCATCTATCCTCATGCATGCGCTCTTTGCATTGCACACGAAAGCATAGTTCAGCAGTGCTACAGAATCTTTTATATTTATTTATTTAGTTATTTTTAAAATTCACATTGGCTTGAAGATGCAGGTGCAGGCTATGTGCAGAGGAAGGTTATGCACTAGTAAATACGGTATTTAACTGACTGACTAGAAGGTAAAAAAGTATTCGAAATATTTTTTTAGTTTATAAAATTAAGATTTTTTTCACACACCCATATTATTTGGATAAGGTTTGCAGTCCCTATTACGTAAAAATGAATTTGTGGGCGACTACACTGTAAAGAAAAGCCATATTTTGGAACAAATATGTCTTGGCACAATGATGTCAATCACCTCTTTTACTGACTTGTTAAGGTTTAACTGAAGTATAGACAAACATTCTCGCCTAAGCTACTATTTAAGGTACAAAAATACAACACTGAACAGATAACCCAGGACACACAGTCTTTTGTGTCACGCATTTTCTATTTCGTGTTGCCTACTTTCTCGAAACATTGCACGTTACAAGCACAGTGTAAGAAAATACATTTGCTGACAGTCTCCCCGCAACACGTTGAAAAGCGCAATCCCAGAGCGCCCAGGTTATGTTCACGCCATTATCAGTTATCTCCCAGCTTCATCGGTGCTTTCTTAGATGGCGCTACGGCGAGCGGGGTTAGCCGTCTCGGTCTCGGCGACACGCTCGGCAGAAACGTGCATGCTGCCGATTCTGGGTCTTTTTGTTGGCATGTGTGACCGCGCTGTTTTGAAGCCAGGTTTTTTTGTTCGCAAATGTTTAATGCAATTCTATCGATGAAGGTGACATCAAACAGCTGAAAGGCTCCAGAAATGGCTAGAACATGTTTTGTACCGAATCGCCATTCTGGCTCCAGACTTGTGCGGAGTGTGTGCCTCTCTTCAAAGTGTCGTCTGACAGTGATCGTCTGACGGTTGATTGATTTGTGGGGTTTAACGCCCCAAAACCACCATATGATTATGAGAGACGCCGTAGTGGAGGGCTCCGGAAATTTTGACCACCTGGGTTCTTTAACGTGCACCCAAATCTGAGCACACGGGCCTACGACATTTCCGCCTACGACATGAACCCGCGACCTGCGGGTCAGCAGCCAAGTACCTTAGCCACTAGACCACTGTGGCGGGGCTGTCTGACGGTGATCGTTGACATAAATATGTGAATTCACATCGTGACATCTAGCCACGAACAACCGCATCGCTTTAGTGCGATGTATATAAAATATTTGCGTGGTACAAATATTTGTATATTTCGTAGAACAACTGCACTGCTGTTGTGTGCTTGGTACGGAATACTTGTGCGTTTCAAATAATTACATCAGGTTCAAAATGAACAAGCACAACTATGGTTCAACAATTTCCTGTGTAAATAAAAGCAGTGCTACGCATGAAACACGTTTCTGGTGCCGTAACGATGCTCCTTTAATAGAGAAGTAATAATTATTAATGGGGTTGGACAGGTCAAAACCAGGATTTGATTACCAGGGACACCATAGTGGAGGGATCCTGTCTAATTTTTACAATACGGGGCTGTTTAACATGCCCATCTAAGCACGAGGAAGTTCCTTGCATTTGTTCCCACAGGGAAATATTTTGATGCAGGAATGGCATGCTGGCAAACATTGTTTTTTAATTATTTTTCTTTGCATCGAGCAATATCGTGAACAGAGAAAAATACTAGTGTGCGTGAGTGGAACTATTTGTATTGACGACATTCACACCCTGCACAAGGCATTTTCGTGTTAATGAATCCTTAAACCTGGTAAAGTTTCCCCTTTTAATCTGAAATAACAAATTTTCTTTGCACTTTAAGTCTTACTCACAGCGCTTGGAAAAAGAAAGTTGGGGAGGCAGAGAAATTTCAATGCGCCAGCACCACTCTTAGGGTACGTTTGCAGCAGCGCCATCTGACGGCTCGCAGCACAGTGTGCCCACAAGACGGAACATTATCTGGCCGCTGAGGCGTACTCAGTGTCAACACCTGATTATTCTTACAACATGGTCAGATCGAACTTGTCACACCTTTCATCGTACTGAAGCTGTTGCTATATGGCACACATCGGCCACAGTTATAATTGATGAGCACTAAACTCTTTATAATTGCCCTCTAAGCAAACCGCAACATGCAAGACATAAGAGCGTGGAGCAAGCTTTCAGCTCAGCACTTGGGCACCCTTCACCGAAAGCAATGCAACTGCATAAACACACAGACACCGTTTTGCAAAGAAGAACCAAGGGAGGGAAAGAGGATGGGGAAGGTGCCATGCACTCACGCTCAAGAAGGCCGGGCGCGGGTTTCGGTAGCTGATCTTGTACTTGCGCTAGATGACACGAGGGGCATTGCATGGGATTCAAAGTGCAGGATTAGAACATGCGTGTGGGAAAAAGATGCAATCAATGCAAGCAAAATAACCATTCCAGTCCGAAGAACGGAAAGCGGCAGGCCTCGAAATATGACAAATGCGCCTTTTCTCTCTGTCCCGATGCTGCGGACCAGCGCAAAGTGAGATGTCAGGCAGAGATGATGGCAACAGCAGTACTTGATAGGACTCAAGCAAAAAATACAGTGCACTCTCAGTAAACTAAATAGAAACCAGTTAAATGAAACTGCTGCTTAAGCCGAACAGCTTCCTCTAGCACAATTGATTTTGTTCCCGAATTCTGCACCCTTACTCATCTCTCAGTTATTGTAACTCCTGTTGAACGAAGCACATTTTTCTGGTCCCCTTAGGTTTTATTTAACAAGAGTCTACTGTATTTCAAATGCCTTTGCATCTCTTGTCATTAACCCCTTGGGAAGATGTATTTAATAATCATAGCCAACTTTTCAAGAACAACAAATTCTATAAAATATTTTAAAGGAGGGTTGCGGCACTGCCATATTAAGCCGAAGCCTGGCTTTTGTGTATTTTTAACCATTAAACATATAGCAGTACAGTAGGCATGTATGTATGAAAATGGCTGGGCTGGTGCATACCACATTTCATGAACTCATTACTTCATAGCATAATATTGAAAAATAAGTCATCCGTTAAACAGGCCAGGATGATGGTGCACATGTACCTTACGTTAAATCATCTTTACGTTAAAGAGATATAGGAGGGTTGAAATTACTGTCCCTTACTTTAATCAATGCTGCTATGAACTGTTACATAAAACTGCACGTGATTCAAAAAGTCGAGCCCCAGCATTTCTGTCAGGGCACTGTACTACGGTGCCAATGCTCCGCCTCGCGGCTTCCTTATTCGCCACCTTTGCGTGGTTAGGCGTAAGAACACACTCGAGCAGTTCCAGAGAAAACTGCCGCTCCACTCACATTGACGAGATCCTCAGCGTATGCCTCCAAATCCTCGACGAACTGTCCGAGCAACGTGGCACAAAAGTTTGGGTCGGCGGCCCAAAAGGGTCCAAGCTGTTCCAGGGCATCGCCCGTGCGCCGGGCCAGAGATTCCGAAGGTGCGTCGATGTGCCACCCGACAAGGATGTCGACGGCGTCGTGGAAGTAAGACGCGGCAAAGGCCTCGGGGTCCTGTTCCGCTGCCCAAAGGGACAGCGCGCATGCTGACAGCAACAGTTCACAGTCGTCGGCCGATTCGAGCATGGTCTGAGCACGACCCATCACGGTCTGCACGCATAAGGATATCGCACAGATTACGCATGCTGTTGCAGTTAGTCTAACCAAAGCATTCTTGGTTGCTTGGAACGAGTGCCTTTGTCATCTAACATCTGAATGCACAATAGAACCGCGTTAACATGTTACCATTTCACAAGATTTCCCAGTGCCAATGTTCGCCACACTGTTACCAAGCATAATAGTGCAATGTCTTACCGACTTTGAATTGCACATTTTTCTGGACAGTGCACTATTTTCAGCCTTTTCTTTTAAAAAATGCGTGAACAGGGATCAATCGTATAAAACACCCGACTATGCTGGACATACTTCCACTAGGAAATGTCTCAACAGCAGCATAAGGGGCTCCACAGAGCAGACGCCACCATCAGAAAACAGTTTAACACACACCGCAGTTTTGCTTCAAGCTGTCTCTCAAAGCGGTTTTTCAGGCAGCCATTTTCCTTGATCTGTTTAAGTGGCATTTGTACTTCCTTGCATCAATTGAACTCACACCACAGAACAAATAATCTATAACAGCAGCTAATATTTCAAACAATGTTCACAATGTCAAAAACAGCAATTAGTGTATGAGCACTTGAACACAGTTCCTGCCATTCAGGTTTTTGTCCAAATCCTGGATTTTTATTTCAAGGTGGCTTTTCCACCATTTTTTTTTAGTACTGTAAAGCTGCCACAAAACGTCTACATAGGCTTGGTGCAATGTACGATTCTTTTTAGTAAGCACCCAAGGTTCAGCAAAATTAAACATTTCTTGAATTCTATCATTGCCACATGCGAACTTTTTGCCGGAATGAGTCAAACCTACGAACTTGCTTCCAGCTAACAGCAAACATGCCACATATAATGAGTCAAGACAACTACGATTGTATTACCCTTTACGAGAAACAAGTTGGACGAAAACTATAACGACACAGCTAAAAAGAAAGAGACCATTCCAACCTGCAAAACCTCAGAAGCAACTTGGGGATTTCCCTTCAGCACCTGCAAATCAGAAATCAAGGCTTGAAAAAGGTCTTCATTAAGACAAGCAAAACAATAACGTAAATGCGACGCATCAAATGAATAGGCATGCATCAAGAATCGACAAGTTTTCAGTAATTTCCGTACGCGATCACACACACACTGTTTGAAGCTGTCACATTTTCATGCTGAAAACAGGCATTGTGAGGGGAAGCTAATGCTTGATAGAAATAAGGAATTTGCAGCAGCCAAATCTTCCCGTACGAATCAACAGCCAACCTCCCGTACGAATGGCAATAATAGGGCATGCAAGTAATGAAGGCACCAGCCCAATAATATATAATAATCATGGGGTGAAATGCTGAGCTCAGTTTTCTTTTTCTTCATTAACTGCCGTAGTTACGAGGCAAACATAGTCACATGCTGCTCAATTTAGAATGCCATAGTCACCCATGACTACTAATGAACTACTTTATCTCCGCCTACCCATCAACTCTGGATGTTCCATGTGAGGACACCACTAAATCTATGCACGTCAGTGCATGGTCACTTCTCTGCTTTGCAACATGTTGTTTTATAAAACGATACAGAGAAAATAAAACCTGCTTCAGCATTGCAAAAAAAAAATAAATAACAGAAAGTAGGCTAGCACCGAAATATGAACCAATGTGGCCTCACCTCCAACAGTGCCTTCAGCAGGCAGATACGAGACTCATCCACGATGCTTGTGTCATATATGTTCAGTAGCCAGTCCACAAATCTGCACAACATGGAAGAAAAATTACGTTACTGATCTTCTGGTGCTCGAGATATCGTTTTGGACTAGGCAATGGACTTTGAAACGTGTTTAAAATCACATGCAAGTTAAAGAGCACTTTTTTTTTTCATGTTAGCAATAAGCTTATAATCTCACGAGGCAAGAATTGTGATGGACTGGCTGCAAATGTGACAATGTTGATTGATGACATGTGAAGTTTAACGTCTCAAAACCACCATATGATGAGAGACGCCGTAGTGGAGGGCTCCAGAAATTTTGACCACGTGGGGTTCTTTAAGGTGCACCCAAATCTGAGCACATGGGCCCACAACATTTCCGCCTCCATCGGAAATGCAGCCGCCACAGCCTGGATTCAATCCCGCGACCTGCGGGTCAGCAGCCGAGTACCTTAGCCACTAGACCACCGCGGCGGAGCGAAATGTGTCGTTACCAAACATTGTTTCATGGCACTCTAAATATTTCAAGAAAGTAAAGGATTCGGGCTTGTTCTCTCTGCTAAATGTGACCGAATATATCCAGCAAATATTTAGGCCACAGAAAGCATAGCGGTCATTATTTGTTGTTCTAAACAGTGGCATTAGTAAATATGTCATAAATTGAACTGATTTAGAATGGACGTGGATGAAAAAATGCCCTTTCTGTCAGTAAGACACAGACGCGCAACCCAAAAGTTTTGGATTTGGGCCCACAACTCTCAAAAGTGATTCAACTATACAACCTACCACCTAAATAGATTCTCAAATAATAATACTATAATGTGGGGTCTTGCATCCCAAAATTACAATACGATTATGGGTCATTTGGTTGATGCAACACACACAAGACTGTGTTTCTTTTATTTCTGTGCTTTTTTTTCTTCCATTGTCTCGTGTGTGCTGTACGAACCCACTCAAGCTTTCACTCTTATGAAGGTTATGGGGCATGCCCCTGTGGAGGGCTCCAAAAATTTTGACTATCTGGTGTTTTTTTTTTTTTTTTATTGGGTACCTAAATCTGAGTACAGGAGCTTCAAGTATTTCAGAACTACCAAAATGCGGCCACCACGGCTAGGATTCAATCCAGTGACCTCCGGGTCGGCAGTCTAGCCCCTTAACCACTAGGCCACCCTGGGAGGTTGATTCACAAGCACAGGCAGGCAAACATAAGCGGAACTCGCTCAAAAAATATATCCTGCGCTTTGGACTCACTCGGACTCGCCAAAATTTTCTTGAACCGGACTCACACCTGCTAAAATTTTCTTTGAGCGGACTTACTCAGACCCAAACTGACCAGAATAAAACACCCAGAGCTGCTCGAATTCATGGCTCAATTTGAGTCTGAGTGAGTCGATTCATGAGCAGTGCACTCACTCCTTGGCCCTTTCGCCGAGCAAGGTGCCGTAGGCGGATATGCAGGCAGACAGCTCAACGCGGACATCGTGGGGCAGCCGGGAGCGCTTCAGAGACTCCTCGAGCACTCGTCGCAGGTAGCCCTGGTGCTTGGCCACCCAGGCCGGGGTCAGGCGCTCGCGGACCTCCCGCAGGGCCCATGCGGGCACCTCGTTGTACACGTGGCCCAGGGCACTCCACAGGTCGTCATCTCCTGGGCAGCACAAAAAATGAAAACGAAAAAAAAGTACATTTACTTTAATTTCGTTCACGAATGAACCTTTGTAAATGAAAGTACATTTACGAAGGTTCATTTTGACAGACACCAAAGAGCAAAACAATTTTTTCGCGTATTAGTAAAGTACAATTTCGCAATCCCGAAAACGCCACTCTTACCACAACACGATGCCTATCAAGCGAGAAAACGCGCGAAAAGAAAATGTGGGTGGCAACGCCACCAAGAGATTTCTGTATCCAGCACCAGAAAGAAGAAATCTTCAAGAAGCTTCAAGAAATCTTGAAGCTGTCTACTGGGTCCTACGTAGCTTCCAATCATTAAAGATTAAGTAAGTTGTGATTTGTGGGTGCTATCGACTTATCATACGAAGTTTCAAAAATTCCATCGAGCCAATAGCCCGAAAACCAAAAATACATTCTTAAACTTCTTACAAGAAGCGCGGAGATTATGGCATGTAATTTAAAAATGAAACTTCAAACTTCATTTTCTCTGCTAACGATGAACTTATGACAGTAAAACATATCATATGACAATTGAGTCAGCCAAATAGGCAAATAGAGGCTTTAACTTTTCTTACAGACTTTGTACGTGTGCTGCAGAGAAAGAATTTCCCATATCTATGCTAGCTAAAAAAAATTCTATGCTTCACATTTTACCACAAAGATAACTTGTCATTTGTAACAAAATTCTCTATTGACCTTTTCATTGATTGATTTGTGGGGTTCAAAACCACCATACGAATATGAGAGACGCTATTGACCTTTCCATTAAGTTAACGTCACAAAACAAAGAACAAACATGCCAGAAAAGTTACAACATAGCAATGTTAAGAAAGGCGCATCATAACATTAGTACACAGTTTTCTTTTTAACAAAACTAAATTTCTGCAGGTTGTAGTTGGCAGCTTGTGTGCACGCATTATGTTAATGCCCATATATACTGAAAAGAGTGGACAGGGGAATTACCACCAAAGTAGTTCAGTTGGTAGAGCATCGGACGCATTATTTGAAAACCACAGGTTCAAATTCTGCCAGTGGCAAGTTATCTTTTTGTACACTTTTCTTTCTTCACATATACATCACAATGACATTTAAATACAACCCCTATACTTTCCTTGGCATCATTGTCTGTCAATTCACATTACTATTGTGCATAAAAGAAATAGAGCCCTTTAATTTGCACTTCTTTCCTTCAATACAATTATGAGGCAAACCATCGTCCACGTCAGTGAATCAGTGGCTACGGTGCTCGGCTGCTGGATCGAAGGTTGCAGGTTCAATCTCGGCCGTGGCCGTGGCGTTTCGATGGGAGGCGAAGTGGTAGAGGCCCGCGTACTGTGCAGTGCACGTTAAAGGGACACTGAAGAAGAACAATAACTTGGTTTAGATTTACAAAATTCACCCTCATAACTCCAATGCCATGTTTCACTACCATAAGTTCATTACTAGTGGAAAAAATCAAGGTTGAAGTTTTGTTTTTAAATTTCATGCCAAAATCTCCGCGCCCGACCTAATGAATTTCAAAGCGTATTGTCAGCATCTTTGAGGCATTGGCTCGACGAAATTTTCCAGACATCGTATGCTAAGTCTACGGCAGCCACCGATTAGAATTTTTTATTATTTAGACCCAGTAGATGCCTTCAAGATTTCTTACGTCACGGTGTCTGGTACAGGAATCTCCATGTGGCGTCACCAACCGCATTTTATTTTCACGCATTCTCTCTCTTACTTAGTATCATGCTGCGATAAGAGTGGTGTTTCTAGGAATTGTGAAGTTGTGCTTTACTAATATGCAAAATATCGTTTTTAGAGTTCGCTTTAAAGAACACCAGATAGTTAAAATTTCTGAAGCCCTCCATTACTGTATCTCTCATAATCATACCTTGGTTTCTTGGTTGTGGGTGAGCACACGCACCCAGCGTCCCTTTCCCTTTTTACGGCAGCGTGAAAGCCTAGTTGTGGGAATACCGGCACAGCCGGCGCTCGCGATTCCCCCCTTTCCCGGCGCGTGGAACAATCCCCCCCCCTCAGTGAGAAAGGGTTATTATTCTCGTCAGGCAGAGGGAAACCGAAGCAGCGGACAAAACTGGCGTGCGGACGACCGCACGCTCTCTCTGACACCGGCCAGGAACCAAGGAGGTCAGACCCAGAAGCCCCTCTGCGAGCCGAGGACATCAACGACAAAGGAGTAAGCATCTATTCTTGTTTCTGTACTATCTCCTCGCGAGATTTGCGTGCTGTTAATAACGCCTAGCAATAAAGTGCCGTTTTGTTGACCTAGCCTGTTGCCTTATTCGCCCGAACCCGTGTAGCTGCAATGAGACGAGCTACGAATTGGGAACGTTAATCGTGCACGGTATGACTGTGCGGCTGAAACATTAGTTAGACTTCTGCAATAGCCATACATAGGACGGACCCCTACATGATTTTGGGACGTAATACCCCACGTTATTATTACTTTTATTATTATCATTATTATTAAGCACACCATAGTGGGAGAGAGCATGAACTAACTTGGGCACATAAGATTGGTTAGAGCAACGTTACTAGATTCTTCTTTCAGTTTGCAAACTGCGCCGCCGCAGGTGTCACCCTTCTATGTAACACCACGAGGGGGCGCGCTCGTCGTTTTTTGACCGGTCTGACGAGAATCATGGCGGTTAGGCACACACCACCGACCACGCCGGCGAAGCAAGACAGCAGATGCTTCTTCGTAGCCTGCAAGTATAGTGCAAGTGTGTTCCGTGGCAATCGCTATCATTGTGTGTCTCAGCGAGATCGACGACACTCGCGCAGGTTGTGCTCCCACTGCTGCTTACTGCAATATCATGGTGACAATCGACGTTGTGTCTCACTTGCTGTCAGCTCTGTTGTGTTATCGTGCCGGTTTTTAGCTGCATAGCTCTCATGCGCCGTGTGACGGTTTTTTTGATGTTATAAAACATGCCTTGCTGCTTTGTCACTGGCTGCCGAAGCGGCTTCGACTCAACGTAATCTGCGACCGAAAAAAGGCACTTTTTCAAGCCACGCGTTGATGAGGTGGGTCTTCAACAGTGGCAACGAGCAATACCGAGATTGGATAAGGAACTATCAAGATCTTGCGCTGTGTGTGACCTTCACTTCCAGGAGGACGATATCTTGACTACGTGCACAACGTTCACAGTGACGTAGTTTTGATACCGCGTGAACAAAAGTGACTTTCCGTTTGTTTGTTGTAGCGTTCAATAAATTGTGTTCATTTAATAATTGATTGGTATGTGGGGTTTAACGTCCCAAAATCACCATATGATTATGAGAGACGCCGTAGTGGAGGGCTCCGGAAATTTCGACCACCTAGGGTTCTTTAACGTGCACCCAAATTTGAGCACACGGGCCTACAACATTTTCGCCTCCATCGGAAATGCAGCCGCCACAGTCGGGATACGAATCCGCTTTGTTCATTCAATAAGACTTTGCTGAACTCATTGCATTTTGCATTTTATAGCCTTATAAGGGACATGCATTTATTGAATTCGTGTGCTATCTTTTCTTGAAAAAAAAAAAAAAGAGAGATCGTTCGGATCGTAAATTTGAGTTATCTGGAACGAGCAAATTGTTCTAGGCTTTACACTTCCAATATCTCCGGCGGCATCAGGTGAATGTGGTGCGTGCCTCATCATATAACAATAACTAAGGTTATACGATTACGAGGCACGTCGTGTCGAAGAGCTTTGAAAAATTTGGTCACCTGTGGTTTGTCTAACATGCACCTGAATTCAAGTACATAGTCCTCCAGTATTTACCTTTTAAGCCCAACGTTTTTTAATATGTACGGTTGAATTTCAAAGAACAAGAACGCAATATGGCTAAATTAACACTTAAAGCCTGCAAGATTCAGGCATCGCACTCGCATCTCCGCCATATGGCACTGTATTAGTTGCACAACTGGTGCTTTAATTGCCCACTCTTAATAACCTTAGAGCACTATCACGGAAAATAACCCCCGCAACGCCAAATTAACCGCAAGAACTCCGTTTAACACTGCGCATAGGATCTATTACGTCGCGTCGACCGGTCAAATGGGATCGGAAGCGCCACCTAGGGAGCGGGAAACGAAAGGGCCCGCGTTTTGCCGCGTCGTCCCAGCGGAGTTTGCAAACTGAACAAAAATCTAGTAACGTTGGGTTAGAGTGTACTCAAATTTAAGCATACTGGTGTTTGTGCATTTTGCCCTTGTTGAAATGCGGCCGCTGCGGTTGAGAATTGAACCCGAGCTCTCAAGCTTCGCAGTGCAACACTTTATGCACTAAGCTGCCACGGCTACAATCATCACTGTGCAAATATATCTTAAACTGTAAGCTTTGAAAAAACAGTCTGTTTAGACACTTTCGAGTTGTACTATTGCCATTGAAGAAGCAACTGTTTTATAGCTACTATTGGGCACTGTAATAATATCTGAGGCATCAGGTGAGCATACAGAGCATTTGCGATTGAGGATTTTGTTATTCTTGGCAGCCCGGACATAAATTGCTACCGGGGCAGCGAATAGCAGAGAGATATGTTTCGAGCTGCTTGTAATGCTAGTAAGGGTCCTTATAATTCAAAAAATGTTTTGCCCTAATGCCAAAGAGGAAGTCCAGCGAGACAAACTTATGCTTCTGACGCGATCGGAGTAAAATATATTACATTCTACTTGTGTATGCATAAGATGAAGACCTATCTGAAATATTACATTCAACAAATAAAACAAGCTTGGCACTGAGGCCCTTTACAGAGACAAGGCAGGATTCAGTTGCTCACAGATAAACTGGTTCTTGCTGTTTTACTTGACTTACAGGGCTTTGTCTCTCAAAAGAACATAGGTGGTAATGAAAGAGACAGATTTGCTTCTGAACATCCGAAAGTTTTCTACCATGCACAAAATAGTGGACTAGTGATATGTACTGTATGAAGACTACCGACATTCAGTGAAGTATACTAAATGTTTATTACTTCCCAATTTTTGTTGAGCGCTCGTGAACTGTGTTCTTGGACATCATAAACAAGCATACAAGCACAGTAAGAATGACTTGCATTGTAGGCAGGAATGTTTATGCAACCTCACCAGTGACTCATGCAACTGAGGGCAAAGTACCATGTTGTAGTTATACACTAGCGCTGAAATAAATTTATGCTGCTTGTGAGACCAGGTTTAAATAGTCAAGAGGCTTGCGAAATGGTGTTCTGAAAAGCAGTTGGCAGCACGATTACACAACATTTAAAAAAAAACGTTTCCCTAAGCCCAGCGCCGATTAATAAAAATAATCGATTTAATGGTAGTAGTATTATGCTTGTGAACGAGCTTTAAAGATCTGGTTGTAAATAGCAAAAGATGTCAAGCATGTGACTTTCAGCACATGGTCAGAATCCCCATTTCCTTTCAGCAGAAGTTAAGCTGACAAGTCTCACAATCAAATTATGAACATTATTATTGGTAACTGAATGCCTTAGCCCACTTGGGGGGCAACTATATTTCTCACAGTTAATGTGACTGAGTGGTTATATTCAATATTTGTGAACCAACATTTTTTTTCCTTTTTGCCTAAGGTGGTAATATCTTATTTGGATGCTCTTCTCTCAGTAAACGGAACTCCGGTCAAATGAAACACGTTTTCCTGGCCCCTTCAGGTTCTGTTTAACCTAAACCTACTGTTCGTAGATGCTTCCTAGACAAATTATCACTGGCGAGATCGATAGCCATTTTCTCTACTGCCCTTTTCTAGTTATTAGAACATATTTTTCAAAATGAGAATGGAACAAAATTTTTGTACTGCTTTGTCAATGGAATCATCTACTGATGATGGGAACATCAGCAAAAACAACTACAAGAAGGAGTATGTGAAAAACTGCTAACATGGTAAAAACTGCTAACATTGACACGCTTATTTCCTCCAAACAGGCGCTAACTAGCCCAACAATGTACTCAGTCAAGACACCAAACGTCTTTTGGATGCAGCTTTTCAGAGGCACTTTCTTCAGGCAACCTTACTATGTTACGAAATTTTGTGCTCAGAGTCATGAATCGAAAGAATGAAATGAAAATTTCCAACAGTGTAGCTTGCAGATACAACAGCTCTAGTATTAAACAATTCCGTATTAAAAGTTAAGAGTACAGAAAAGTGCAGTCAAATGAAAATAACAGACAGCTCTTTATCAGTTGTGTTAATTAATCACACAAGCTCTGCAATGCTACCTTTCTACATGTATTCCTTACTCACCCTAAAGATTACCGTTTTAAGCAAGTCTAACAGCTATTATTTAACAAAATATGACAACAGAGATTGAATTCCGGCCAGTTAAACAGCCTTAAAGAGTTATCAAACCGATTTCAGCCAGTGAAAGCTCGATGCGACATCAAATTTTTTACACAGGTAGCCAGTCTCTTCAATTCAATAGCATGCTCAACGAATGCACAGCACTGCTCTTTAGTGACTCTTTGAGGTCGCACCTATATGATGTTATTGAGCCATCATTAGACAAGTGTATTGCATGATCGCAGCTGACGCTGAACAGTGAACACCTTTAGTATCAGATGTAGGCCCACGCCAAACGAGAAGCCAAACGCCGCAGTGCTCTTTGTAGCAGGTGGCTTGCAGCCTTTCGTGACAACCAAAGAACACTGTATGCCTGACCTCACACACACATTCCGTCGGAGGAAGTAAAGTGTGAATGCCTGTATTTCTGGGAGAACGCTTCTGCAATGCTCAACGGTAAGCCTTGTCCAAAATGACCAAAATGTTCAAAATTTTCTGCAGTTTAAAAGAGTTCTAGCAAAGAAAAATTTGTTGTATCAAAGGTATGGCCTCGACCATAAATGAACAATCAATCCTTTTTTCCAGCCTGCCTCCTTTCATTATTATTATTTCTCCTCCTACCGGAGAGTAGACACAAAGCACCGAGATATCGAACATTGTCACAGCAGGCAATCAAAATAAAGTATTCAGTCCCCTTTGAAATTCCAGACAATGCGTGCAGGTGCGGCAATGGCTAAGCTTGCGAAATCTAAAAAAAAGCACGCAAGAAGAAAGGAAAAACAATTTACCTCGCAGCCATCTCGCACGGCTTACACGATGCATGCTGCCTGCTGTTTATGCCACGACACATCGGCTCCGTTCCCAGCCTTAGGTTAAAGCCAGTGCCTGCTTTGTCAGGAGCGCGACAATGAGAGCATCACTCATTCCGCTGAAGGGCGCTGCGGATGCTTTGATGACGCTACACGTGCAGAAAATGCGGTGTGCCCTACGTTTTCTAGAAAAGCGTTGCTATTGTGTCAGAACTGCCATGGCAACTAGTGCATTTGCCATCTGACTGAAAGCTGACATGGAAGAGAGGTGCCAATGCTGCAGAAGCATGTATAAGTCATTAAATCAATTGCTGAAAGAATGAAGTGCAGGTAAATGGCTGCTCTATTGTTCTACCCAAGAAGAAGTCACATTGGCTAATGCATTTACGTTTGAAATCGACGCAAACGTCGCTTGTTTCATTTGTTTTTGTTTTTCAACTATAGCGTGTGTGGCGCTGGCATCGCAAAACCCTGCCGCACTAACGTATACACACACATATTCGAAGGCTATGCGCGCTCAATACGACTGCGCCGAGCGCCGTCAAAGCGCAAGCATCGCCGCGTCTTCACGCGTTTCTCGAACCTTGCCGGACTTCTCGAACGATGCTGTTCGGGGAGTACACAGAAGGGTAAGCCGTACGATGATTTGAAGCGCAAACACGATTCGCAGTTTCCCTGCAAGCGAAGGAAAAACGCGAGATGATGAGTCCCTTTCGTCCCATAACCTCGCGTGACGGCCAAACAAGGTAAACAGGCGCGACGCAGCTGCAGTGGTAAATGGGTTAAATTGCGTTTCACTTTTGCGAACGAACTGCGATTAATGCGAAACAAGGCCCCTCCACGTGGCGGCAGCCATTAATTAACTTTGGCGGAAACGATAAACCTTTTTTTTTATTTAACTTTCAAACGCGGGGTTAGCTATGCGACAGCCATGTGTTCACAACGTGGGCGGAGATGATCGTCCAAGGCCGTACGGCACTGCTTTTCGACGCTCGCTGGAGCAATCGGAGCGCGCACGATGGGGCAAACAAGTTTCGTAGGCGCCACGGCGTTCCAAATGACGGACCACCCGCGTTCGGCGCTATCGCAGAAGACCAGCGTCAGTTAAAAAAAAGATAGCGCGATACAGGACGAACCGCAAAAAAAAAAAAGAAACATCGTGACGCAACACAGATGCTGAAAGACGTTTTTTGGGGGGTCCCGCGCTTCGCCGACAAAACAAATGAACGCGGGATGGCCTGCATGGGCAAACGTTACGACATCGAAGCGCTGTTGAGTCACCAAAATAGCGTCGACGAAGCTGCGACTCGATAAATAAAGGGAAGAGAAGTGAGCAGTACAAAAACAGATTTTAGCGACTCAACGCACGACCTCCCGCCCAGATACGACGAGCCCGTCAAGTCACCTGATGGTTTCTTGGAATCTCCACGTCCTCGCGACTTGGAAGGCGCGCACGACGGGGGTTTGTGGTCGTCCCGGCGCGGGGAACCATCGGGCGTGCGTTGCTTGACTTTGACGCGGTCCTGGCGCCGAAACACAAGCTGACCGTGGCCGCCTTCGGAGTTCTTGGACGCCCCCGAAGACCTGGGGTTGTCCTTGCGCTCCGGACTTGTAGCAGCGGCACCGTGGCTAGGCGCGCGCGAACGTTCTGAGGCGCGTTCGGTACCGCGGCGGGACGAGACGTAGTCGTCGCGGCGTTCGTCGCCGCCGTGGTGGTTGTGCGACGTCCGAGCCCGCTCTCGGCGCGACTCCTTGGACTTGCTGACGAACCAGCGGCTGCCGCTCATCGACCCACCGTTCGATGCGCTTTTCTCGGTTTCTCACACGTGCAAGAGGCGTGTCACATTTTGCAGCTCAGCTCAGCCGAGCACAGCCACCAGCGTGACGATAGAAGAGTACGCAGCGATGATAATGCACAGACGCCATCAGCCTCTGTATTGTTGCAGGTACGCAGTGAGCGTTAGTGTAGTAGGAGATAATGTTCACAACATTTACACTACTTCTGTCAACTTTTATTTACTACTAAATTATTTATTGCAGCATAAATAATTTTTGGAGAGTTAAAATTATATTTTTAGAACGCGTTCTAGAAATTATTTTTTTTAATGGATTTGCTTGTCTTGATTTGAGTCTTGATAACGAACTCTTTCAGTACACTGTAACGAAACCGCAATTTTTGAGGGACGCTACAGTTTCGGTTATGGCTGTAGAAAATCGACCATGATCAATAAGTTCATATATCAGCTTAGTTACGTGCGTAATTTTTCTGGATAAAAAGTTATGATGAGCCCCGCTCAATGGATTGCGCTACGTGCATGCATTGGACCCTTCGCGACATCTACAACCTCGTTACAACGAATTTCGTGATGATAGCATTGTATCGGTTGTCATGGTAAAATTTATATGCAGCAAGTGTGATGAGCAAGTAAACATCTGTGTGATGCAATGTAGCTAAACAGCAGATTTTGTTACCAAATTTAGGAAATGATGAGAAGGTGGTGTGCTTGTGTGGCGGTTAGCTCATCTTAACATACACATCTTGCCCCTTTCGGGTTGCCAAGCTGGTTTCTCGGGAATGCATTGAAAAATAACACCAAAGAAAACTTCATAAAACAGACATTTCATGACAACCCAAAGTGAGCTTCGGCCAGCTTCATGTCTTGAAGTCTGCCTAAACGCTAGTACACCACACTTTCCACCGTCACTGTTCTTTTCTGTCAAATCACAAGTTGCATGAGATAATAATACTAAAAAAAGATCGAGTAACAAGGGCGTCTTTTTGTCCCACTACAATAATCATCAATCTTGCGTTTCGTTGCATTGTCGCCACCACTGTTGTGGGACAAAAAGACAAGCCTTTTTACTCGATCTTTTTTAGAGTGTATGCAGCTTGCTGATCCATACTGTTGGCCTTTATGGTTCTTACATCTTTTCTGTGTTATTGGGCCTCCTCTCGGTGCCGTTAGGACAATGCAGTGTGACAGGATGCTTTTTAGACAGCAGCTGCACATATAGGCGAGCTCGCCTTGCACTCCTAGTATATACTCACTACTCGTTCATGCACAATCACGTTTGCAGACTAGGCGAGCTTGAGGAGGCTTTTTGCATTGCATTCTCACTGCAAGGACTTCTTGTCATAGCTCCATGATGGACCAACACCCTCTGCATTGGCTGAAGTCCTGGTCAAATAAACAGGGAGAGCACATGTCTGTCATTTCTTTTTTTTTTGCACAGCAAACAATCCACACAGACACAGATGCACTTAGCAGCCGGTAGTGCTGTCAATAAATGTGGAAATGTCTTAAGATTAACTTTTTCTTTACAACCAGTTGCCTTCTACAGTCAGTGTCCAATAAACAGGCTGGCTGATCACCCAAGTGTCCATTATGCCAAATTGTCTGTTTATTCTACACTTCTCATAATGTTTTTTCTGCTATATATTTATATAGACACAAATAACACTTTTGCAACCAACCTTAGAAAGGAGACCATATGCTTACCCTGGCACGACCAGTCAAGAACACTTTCCAGGCAAAAGCAGTGTCCTCACAAATCACACGAAGGCCAGCATGGGTATTGGCAGCATCTTGTCTCAGAGAGGGAAACCCTCGCTGCATCGCGGTGGGAAAGGAGTGTGGGCAAGTGCTCCCTTTGCAACACCTGCCGCTGCCTATGAAGACCAGCGAGTGCTTTGCTTCCTTAATGTTACAATGCTGCAGAATGTGCTGTACAACTCAAACCTCGATATAATGAACCCTGATATAATGAAATACCGGTTATAACGAAGTGAATAAAAATAGTCTTGCAATTGATATAATGTTAGGAGTAGACCTTTAGAACGAATTTTCGGATAAAACACACTTATTTTCGTGCAAGATGCAACTTTAACATAATGAGGTTTGAGTGCATTTTTACTGTGTCTTACACTGCTGCCTGCCACACATCTCTAAAGGTAGTGCTACTACATGTTTGAGCATCTTGGAACAAATCCTGGTCCAGAGAGGTTAATGTGGGACAAAACACTGCGCGCAATTCGTGGTAGAGCTGCGGCAGCGAAGAAAGGGACGTGTCCTCCCTAAAACGGGACTGTGGTACTTCTGGTCACCTTACTCTAATGCTTGACTACCTAAATGAAAGTCGCAGAAACATACTGCATTGTGTCCTACCAAAGTACAGCTTCGATGGTGAAAAAGAAAAAAAGAACTTGCAAGTAGTAGAAGGCTACCGCTGTTTGTTCGCGATAGCACATGGATAGAAATAAAGAAAGACCTTGCGAGAGTACAGACAACAGAGACTTTTGAGACCGTGACAAAGATAAGTTTATTTACAATGCGCATGGTGGAATTCAGAGCAGATTTTCCATTTCCTTCATGAAGAGCTCGTAGGCGTCATCCTTCGTAGGTGCCGCCACAGACGACACCGTAGGTGGCGTGGGAACGTCTGAAACCCAAGAAAAATACGAAAAGTAATGAAACGTATGTTGACGATGACCTAGGATAAACCGCAGAATAAGATCTGTGCGAGTTCTCACCACCTGGTGACAGATGCAAAGCATGCATAGGCAGCATCAGTGCTGTCATGTTACTGAAGTGAAATCCTGTCAACTTTGCCTATCGTAAAATTCTGAGCAGAACTTCAAGTTCACGGCTAATTTAACATTTCTGCGCAGTTCCAGAAATGTCCCCAGAAGAGTTCAAGCGGAGGGGCTCGTGCTCAAAATTTGACAAGCCTTTTTATCTTCAGTGAGCAGTTATTTAATACTCGCGCTCTATGTGCCTAAAGCGTATTATGACTACGGGGCATGCTGTAGTGGGTCCCTGCAAACTAAACTTTACCACATAGTTTTCGTTAGTGTGCCCCTAAGTCTGCACTTAACGTGCACGCCCACATTTCAGTTTCACGTGCACGTAATCGCGCCGTGTCTTCTGGGGCAGTACGGGCACCGCCTATTTGTACCTGTGTATAGCTTAAGTTTGTATGAGACATGATGGGGTGAAAACCACTTCGCCACAACTGTACTTCAGCATGCAAGTTGCAGGCCAACAGTTCTTGGCAGAGTCCACAGAAAAATTCTTATCACTCCGTCATTTTTCCGAGCTATTTTTTGCGTCACTGAGGTTCTATTGTAGATCTTTTTGATTTAATACAAAACTGACACTGTTGCTCCATAAACATTCTACACAGGTATATTCAACTGCAGCTATTCAGGCTAAGAAAATCATCGTAAAATCCTAGTCGCAGTCAATGTTGTGTGTGGTGAGCCTGAAGTGAAGTCAGGTCCAAGCAGTACTCGGACAACAACACTGCTTGGCAATGTGGCATTGACAGCACAGCACTATATGACTGGAAGCTACTGCACACGAATAACTCGCTTCTCTCTCATCGGCAGCCTCACTTGCCCATGCATGCAATCTACCCAGAATGTCGAGCTATTTGGGCCTTTCTTGGCGGGTTCGATTACATCAGATTTATTGACTCGTTGCCACGTCCAACAATAAAATAAAATGGCAACGAAGCGACTGATGCATCAAACAGCGAAGACCGTGGGCGTTACCTTTGGTGGCCCTCTTGGCTAGATCCCTCTTGACCCGCAACGAAGTGGGTGTGAAGCGCATGACGTCTGCACTGAGGTTGCGCAGCTGTGGCTTGGCCTCGATGGTGGCACCGCTTCCTGGTCGCTGCTGCTCCCCATCCGCAGCGGAGCCGGGCCCGTGCAGGGGCCGCGAAATGAGGCTGGGTGGAGCCGACAGTACTGACGGTGCTGGCCGCATGAGCGGTGGTGGGCGTGGCGGAGGCGGCCCCATCCGCATCGGGGGTGGGCCCATCGGAGGACCGCCTAACGGAGGCAGCGACGGCGGTGGCATGCCTGGAGGAGGGTGCCGGAAAAGCATCGGCGGAGGTATCGGGGGTGGCATGGCTTCTCTGTGAGTTTTTTCAACCTGTGCAATGCGAGTATAAAAAAGACTACAGAGTCAAACTCGCCTAGGCCAAATCTGAAAAAGTAGCGAAATAGTTTTGATGTAAGAAAAATTTGTTATTGGATGCTGGTCCCCATAGTGCGCTTCATTCCGCATCATTTCCTATTACCGTAGCAGGCTTAACTACATAACACTGCTGTGCACCAGTAGTGTTGGGTGGTGTTTTGCAACACTGATCTGTTGGAAATTGTTGGATTTCATTGACATTCGCAAATCAAGAAAAATGTCCTGACAACCACTTTTGTCATTTGCTCACTCCAATCCGTACAACAGAAGATCAGACGTTGGATTGTGACGAACCTTAGTCATCAGGGGATGTGTAGCAACCAGTCAAAATCACTTGGGAAGAGTGTTCGTAATGCCCCCTTTTTTTCCTCGACTGAATGTGGCTATGGCGAGCTGCTTTTCGTCATCAAAAGAAACGCGTCTGTCCAGCACATTTAGCGGTCTTGCACATGAAGGGAGCCGTGAACGGCAGAGCAGGCATTTAATTGCTGCCTATTAAAAGCATACCATGTGCTAAGGCCGCATGCACAGCCAAGTAGTAAGCTGAAGATGCTTATCATAGAAGGGTCATCAATAATTAAATCATGTTAGCCATGTTACCCGCTATCATGTCTCCATGCAGCCCTGGTGCTGATACGTAAGGCCGTTACCGCACCCGTACCCTGATACTGGTCTCCACAGAGTTTTTCACATGCTTCATCCCATAACATTCTGACATTGCGACAGAGCTGACTTTTCGAATACATTACGGCTGCAAATGATCAACTCTCAAAAACGCTGGTTTGCGCCTGCAAGATGGTTGGCGTAACAGCGGCAGTGGCTTCAATTAGCCACTGGCTTTACTGTCAATCAGCCAATAGTTCAATTAGACAATGGCTTCACTGTCAATAGTGACAGCGACAAGCGACAAACTTCATCCCGTCACGACGGCTGCCACCGCATGTCAGCGAAAAAGTGTCATTGTTGCTCTAATGAAAACTATCGGGTGCATACCCTGTGAATAGAAGTGAATAGAAGAATACATACTGTGAATAAAAGTTGAAAAGGTGGTCGATGACAAAATTTCAAGTTTATTAATGTCTTGTGTGACATAAGGAAGCCACAAAAGCCTTTCAGGACCTTATTTTTTCACAATCTTTTATTTAACCACGACAGGCTGCCCAGAAGTGTATGCTATGATGGCTACGACACACTTCTCATGAGGATTTCGCATAGTAGCAAGCGGCCAAAATGTTACAAGCTACCATCGAGACATCCAAAGACAACTCCGATAACGAGATTTAAGACAAAATACTGCCACTCTCTCACTCTCCGAGTGAAATGAGAATGTAAAAAACGTAGTCGATACCTAGCATTTCTTGAAGTACGCGCCGATAACAAGCATCGAGTGCTAATTGCCATCGAAGCGATGACTAAAGGCACAGCCATGTTGCCAGAAATCGCCACGCTAGCTTTCTGGCGACAAGCGATCTTTACTTTTTCAGAAACGTGTGACGTGATAAGCGGGGGCGATGGATGGGCCTCCGTGGCAGCAAATCTTGTCGCTCGTCGCTGTCGCGGTCAGTGCTTAGCTTAACTGAGCATGGTGAAAAAATGCTGCCGATCGGTAGTCAAGAGCGGCCGTTTGTCCAAGGGTATATGCGCGATCACACTGAAAGGACGCGTACTCAAAGAAAAAAATAAGAGAGAAAAAGTGCTCAAAATCAGAAGGTGCGCCTGATATTTTTTTCTTTCCCTGTGCCATCCCTCCCTACTTAACTTCCAGCTCGTTGGGATGAGAACAGAGAATGCAATTGCAGCATGTAACAAATTTTTGGAACTCCGCTCGTACTGGACTGATTCGAAAATTTTGCGGCGATAAATTTGTGAGGCAAAGAGCTTCTTTACTGGCTCCATGGCTACTTAAAAAAGTGTTGCAGGGCGCTTTTAAATGAACAAGTTATCCCAAAATCAATTCATCATTTTATTAAGCTTAAAATCTTCTTATGACGGCTTATATGAGCCAAGTATTATAAATTTTAAAATTTTACGTATTTTACAGGTTATCACCCGCATCCTAGCGAAACTCATATCCCGCTAGTACTCAAGGTTGTTTTGATCTCTTCTGAACGAAAAGAAAAAGGCATTCGCATAGAGCCTCTATTTCAATTTAAAAAGATATTGTGCAGGTTAGTTAGGCCATGATAAATGTTCTAATTTTTTTAATATGTTATACATACCATTCGAATACAATTTGAAATTATCCAACCAAAATCACTATTCGTTTTAAATTCACTTCAAACCTAAAATTCACTACTAGCACAAGCCTACGCAAAAGGTTAGCGTACGACGTCACCTTGGGATGATGGCCATTTAATACGAAATCCTCTGCAGTTGCCTTCTAACTTATGAAAGTTTACCATCTGTTGTCCAGTCTTAGGCATATGGAAGGCCCAACGCGTTTGTCGCCAGTAGTGAACCCATAACTCGTCGACTCCAGAGAGCCAACTAGTCGCCATGATGCCATTGTTTAGTGCATAATCAATCACTTTCAACTTGAAAGCAGCCGCGTAGCTTCCGTATCCCCCCACAACGTAACAACATAAGGCACACAACAAAGAATACACACCACAACAAGCACTTGACACTTTGGCTTAACTTATATTGGATTGAGGCTCTGTGCATTGATAGTACGCTTGATGGCGTGCACTATCATCATCAGTGGTTAGAACGAGCAGAAAACATTACTGTGGCAATTTTCGGAGGTGCAATAATCACTCACACACAAAAAAAAATCATATCTTTGTTGGACAATGTGAGTGGTCCAAGACTTATGCTAGCACGGGGATTACGCGAGTAAATATGGTATATGAAATGAACGTGCGTGGGGGGTGCTGACCTCTTTGAGGAACTCGGTGACATCTGAATCGTCGTCAACACCAGGAGGACGGTCGGGGCCTTCATCGGCGAATCGAATCTTGCGTGGCTTTGCGGGAGCTGCATGGAGTTTTGAAAACAACATCATGTGCTAAGTGACAGAAAGAAGATTGCAAATGAGCCAACAGCATTACAAATGGTACTGATGGGCACCAATGTAATGTCACTTGTTGGCATTACATTGGCAGACTTTGCTGATTCCTCAAATGTCGTACTCATCTCCTGCCTCAACAAAATATTGTTTCAAATGAACACTGCAACCTTAACAAAAATAATTTGACATTACTAATGCACATACCATTGTTCTCGTTTGTTTTAGTACTGCCCTTCTTGACCAGCAAAATACTACATAGACTCAAGTAAGCATTGAACTTCATTTTTCAGTGCAATTTGCACAAGATGCTATCCTTACACGACAATGAAGGTCCCCGTTCTTGTAAGGCCCTCACCAATTAGTATACTTAAAATTGGTCTTATAGAATATACAACACTACTATAGCTGGAGTGAACATCATTGCAGTATGTCATTTGGAATTTACATTTCTTAATTGGAAGTCTGTCCTTCCCCCCCCCCCCCCCTCACGATACTGATGTTAAGTTGGGGGCACGGCGTTTCGCACTCGGAGCCAGTGCTTCCTACTGGCCGTTTGTTATCTCACACTGCTGTAGTAGTCTCAGAAAATACTAGATAAAGAAAACAACTGATAATAAAAATGTGCTTAACAATGGCTCTCATCTCTGCTGCACAAGTGAAAACAAGTGCCTGTTGCGTGCTATCAGTCGTTTCTAAGCCAGCACCAGTGCAGCGTTAATGTCAAGGGTAAAATAAAGCAGACAATTGCCGGATGTTCAATAGAGTTCTGTCCATTCATCCATCCAACTACAAATAAGTTGTCGTGACATAAGCAAATCATGACAAGGGGGAAGGGGAATCACTGTATCAGAAAAATATGAGAAAGCCAGTGAGAAAAAAAAAAAGATTCCTCTGCTTTGCCATGGAGGCCTATGCTATGTAATACAGTCACACTCAGTGATTAGGGATTTTCCGAATAAAATTGCTGTTTAAATAAAAAAACAGCTGCCTCTAATATAATTGATTTCATACTTGAATGCTGCTATCCTGTTCATTTTCAGTTAAAGGAAATTCTGTTAAATGGAGCAATTTTTTAGGGTCCCCTCATGTTCCAAGAGTATACTGTATGCAAGCAGTACCAAGGACATCAGGGCTTTCGTATGCACGGGTTGCACGGCTTGGAACAACAACAAGCTGCAATAGAAGCTGCTATGATGCCAAGCTTTTCTCTCATTCGCTAGTGAAGTAGTCATGGCCTTCCAGCGACTTGTAGCCCTCATTTGTTGCAGCATGACATGACTTGTTGAAAGTTACAAATAATTCACAATGTCGCCGCATGTCATAGCAGGCAGCAGATCGACGTTCGGTGTAATATGTACTTGCCGATGCGCAGATCATGAGGGCCGATGCCAGCAGCGTACCCGAGTCGGTCCCACAAGCTCTTCTAAGTTAAGCAGTCAAAGCGCTCGTAAGTTTTATTTCGCCGTGTTGCACAGAATAAATTGAACGACGCCGACAAGCTCCGAAGCAGCGGTAAGCTGCATGAGCAGCCCAACTCAATGTTCTTAAATATGGCGGTGGCTTCCTTTTCAAGCTCGAAATTATGTCACATGCAACACATGTAGAGCAAACATGAATAAAATACACTGTTCGATATATATAGGAGTAAACCTAAGATGTGTGCTGGAACCACTTTCATCTCTCTGGCCATAGGACAACGGACTATTACCAGGCTTGTGCGAATATTCAAATGCTTTCAATGTTCAAATGACATTACAGTATTCGAATTTGCTTTGATTCGAATTTCAATTATTGAAAACTTCAAAGTATTTCAATTGAGCGAACAGAGGCATATTAGTCCACGTGTAATCCTCTGTAAACAGTTTCACTGCACTGCAGAAATGCTAAGCCGTGAAAACACCTATCCACAGAAAACCCGCACTGCTGCAAAGCTCCACTGCAAAATCAAACATATCACCCTTGCATCGATTCATAATTTTCTAACTTTAAAAGATGGTTATACCAACATACATGCTTTTAGTATAGTAAATAATAATGTGTAACATACTTTACAGATTGCCACTAGCATTCTATTAAAAGTCGAATCCTTCTGCTATTAAAAGTTGTTTTGCACTTACTTGGAAAGAAAAGAAAGGCATTTGCAGAGGCCTTGTTTCGATGTTCAAAAAATATTGTGCAGGTTACTTAAGTCATGACAAATACGTTTATTTTTCCTTGATAACATGTAGCATATAGTACTACTATTCGAATTCGATTCGAGATTATTTGATCAAAATCGCTATTCATTTTAAACCTAAAATTCACCATTCGCAGAAGCCTAATTATTATAGGTTTCTCCTTCGTTATTGCTTTCCGGACACACACGCTAATACTCAAATTTGTGTGTCCGGATCGAAGGTTGCAGGTTTGAATCCCACCGAAAGCAAATGTGATTTTCCATCCACTTTACTTCCTTTCAATTAATGTATTAATTAATACACTACAGTTAAAAGACAACAGTGACTGTCTCCTATGCTTTTCTTGACCTAAGTGCCTGCTAGATTGATATGGTTGCGTAACTATAGTACAATCAACTTGATATATTTTTGCATTGTGGGAAGGGTCGCCAAAGCACAGCAGTGTCCAGCCACCTAGAGCGGCCCGAAAACCTGTCGTCATCCTGCTTCCACTTCCCCTGCCACACCCCTTCTCATATGATCCCTACGTGAATCAATAAAGTTGATTACCTACCTACCTTGCTGCAAGAAATGCGTTCCGGTTAAAGCTCTGTCACAAAATGTTGCTACCAGTGCAATTGCTGCTATTCACTTTTTTGTAACCCAGTATTGTGCAAATGGTAAGAAGAGTGTGCAGAGAAGCTAAATTTCCCTATTAAAAAAACAAAAATGAAGATATTGTAACAGAACATGAGCGTCGTTTACCCGTTGTCTCCTTCTCTTCGGGCACGTTCTCCACGTTAGTAGCAGGGGGCTCTGAAAAAATGGAATGAGAACAACACTGTGTTATACGATACCTGCACATTACTGGAATGCCTGAAGCAAGATGCAAGCCTTAAGCGTCTCAAAAAATGCTTCACTATTTCCACAAACAATTTGCACAATGCTTCACTATTTCCACAAACAGTGGGGCATACTCTCTGTGGTTCCAACGTGAAACATTTGAATGTATATATTCACAAATCTGTGGTACCTTGATGTACAAGCAAAAAATCTTAGCATTTGAGCGTAAGCAGCTTCCCAACGTGCACTTCAGAGTCGCTGCTACTACTGTTTCAGCACTGCATATTCTGTCCTCTGCATAAGGTGCTATCGTGAGCTATATGAGCTTGAACACGCAATCGCGTGTCTGGTGGCCTCGAACCCTACATCGACTGATTGACAGCGGCTGCTGTTGGAAACAAAGTGGAAGGGGCGGCGCACCCCTGCTAGCTGTTGACACTTCCTCCTCAATATCACTGCTGTAAAACACAGCTTGTATGGTGTCAGTGGCTGCTATCGGCACTACGAACTCACATCAATGGGCACAGCCACAACCAGCTGACCCAGCAGGCTATACAGCTGCAAAGATTTTGGCTGTGACGTAGCCGGCTGTGATGCACAGGCGATGCTTTTATTACATCTAGATGGTGTTCACTGAGCATTTTGATATGCATCCTCATTTTTGGTTAATTTTATTTACTTGTTATCACTGCTAGCGGCCAATGGCACGCGATAAACTGCCGTTTGTCAAAGCAACGATCATGCGGGTATATGGTGATGCGGGAGTGCCAACAGTCACCGGAAGAGTGCCCTTTTTTCCCCTCGAGTTTGGGCAGCGCCATCATCATATTAAGTTATCTGTATTTTGAGGCTCTTGGCCATGCACTCGTGTCTTCGAACTCACACTGCTTACGATAGTACACCCTAAACTCAGCTAAACTGAGTTGCTATAGCTTCAGCTTGTTCATTCCAGACCCAGATAGATGAAATTGAGAAAGCACCAAATCTACCCTGCTGTTGTGGGCAGGGTTCTATGAGCCAAAACCATTATATGATTATGAGGTGCAACATAGTCGAAGTTTCACAAGCTTTCAACCATACGGGATCCTTTGACATGCACTTAAATCTCAATGCACGGGCATCTAGTATTTCGCCTCCATCGAAATGCGATTGCGACTGAACCAACAAATTTTAGCTCAGCAGCCGACCGCTATACCCACTGTGTAGTACCGAGTAGCTCAAATCCTTCCTATATATTTCATGGTAACCACAGCAGACATTTCAGCAAGACTGCTGCAAAAGAGACAGTCAAATGAAAGCTTCTACAGAAGAAAAAGGAAATAATTCTATCTGAAGTTATTTCATGACATTTAGGTATGGTTTTAGAACTAGCACAGATCATTACTATTTCTAAATGTATGAATTTAGGGCCACTTGGTTAGATGCCTTTCAAGGAATCATAGTGCTAGATAACACAGGAAAGGAAAAAAAAACAACATGGGTTCTTGCGTCATTTGTCTTCCTTGCCCTTATCGAGATTCCAGTAGCATTACAGAAACATGCTTTCTGGAATCCCGACCACTTGCAACGTCTTTTAGCTAACTCCTCTTGAAGCTCACGAAACTAAGGCAGCCTGAAGTGATACTGCAGCAGACTACTGTTTGGCATGGGCGGAAGCATTGCTAGAGCTTTACGTTCTGAAAAAAAAAAAAGAAAATGAACACGGTGCACAAACCACCAGTGTAGACCAGTAAACAGATGACACTGAGGTCTCACTCACTCTTAGTCCTTGTGCTATAATTTAGGACCATCCATGTTGCCCATTGTAATGATTGTACTTCAAGGGACCCTCCAACACTTTTGCAGCACCTATTTTTTTTGTATGTGTTTTGGGTAGACTGATGGCCGGGGATAATTTCAGCATAGGTCCAAGCACCGATATCAAATCATTTACAGTCGCCGACCGATTTTTCGGACCTGGCGGGGACCGAAAAAAGTACGAAAAATCGAACAGTCTGAAAAATTCGTTTTCGCCAAAAATTTAAAGTTTATTGCATCAGGCAGGTTTAAAAAAGTCCTTGATGCTGCCTTGCCTCAAACTACGCTTGGAGGCAATTTGGTTTGCCCGTATTTGTGCCAAGGTGACATCGTCGCCGTAAATGCTCGACAAAATTGTCACCGCGTTGGCGATCTCCGCCGCCGACCGCCATCCGGCGTCGACCGTCATCCGGCGACATCTAGCTGCGAACGTCCACTCTCTATTAGCTTGATTATGGCAGCTTTCTTCTCCATCGTCAGGGTCGTATACTTCCCACGCTTCTTCACACCACCTGGCTCCCGTGATGGCACAGATAGCGGAGCCATGGCACCGAGAACACAAAATTCGATGCCGCAGATAGCCGCTGCGAAGCACACAACGTCTCGACGCTACGCGACACAACACGTGCAGAATGGCGACTGAAAAAAGCTGCAACGACAACAAAAGAATCCTTTTTTCGCCTCCTCCCCGTGCAATGTGATGTTGATAGCGCTGACCGAAGACGAAAAAACGGCATCCATCACCGCGTCTTTTAAAAAGCAAACACGGCCTCCGAAACTTGAAATGTGGCGTGCGCATTCCAATCTCGGAGGCAGGAAAAGCATCTGAAGACCAAGCTTAGCCAAGCCGACGGAAACTCCAACATTGCGGCGTTCACAATGGCTTGGGGCGTGGCACAAAACGAGCGATTTAGTCCGAAAAATCGAACTTTCAGGGGCAAATTTGCCCGAAAAATTGGTCGAAACAATGCATTAGCTCTATGGGATCCCTGACGGTGCATTTATGAAGTCCAGAATATCCAACAAGTCCGAATTTTTGGAGTCCGGAAAATCGGTCGGCGACTGTAGTATTTTAATTGTGCAATAAAGTCACCTCATTGCTGCCGACCGCATCGGCGCACAGTGGCGCTCGCTAGAACTACACGGGCGGAAATGAGGACGATGAGCGCAGCCTATCACAGGACGCGTAAAGTCTCGCTCCAAAGCAAAAGGACCTGCTCGAGTTCTGACAAGTCAAGGAGGCTCAATTCTACCAGCCCCACCAAGCTGTTCGACCGCATAAACAAAACGGCGTAGTGAGGCACCACGTTGGCTGTTGCTATAGCAACGTCATAAAAACATTTGACTGAACAGGCAGCAATGGTGTCCGAGCTTCCTCTACGTAAGAGCTTTCAGCCCATGTCATTGGAGGCCCCCTGCAACGTCACAGCACAGTGTGAAATGTGTTCATGTCACCCCGCGAAATTCGAGTGGAGGGTAGGCATTTTTTTCTCGTAATTTGAATTCTTTAAATTGAATAACTTCGTACTGCATGCCGCTATCGCTGCCGTTCTTGCTGCACTAATTTGTCCGTGCGTCAGTCTATGCAGTCCACGAGTAAAAAATTGGAGGTTAAAAAGTGTTAAAGGGCCCCTTTAAAGGCAACCTTCATTCATTTTCCCAGTGAAAGACAACTACGCTATAGCCATCTGCAGATGTACTGGTTTAAATCTTTGTAATAATAAAAGGCCTCATTAAACATGCTCTGCGACGTGTTTTCTCAATCCATTACACCATTACACATACATCACTATCAAGGCAAATTGTGGCCACCTGTTAGCAGAGTAATGAAGATTCACCTATAGTGAATTATGCTTAACTGCTTCAAAATGTACATCTCAAGTTTTGAATTCAAGCCAATAAATGCAATGAAATTGCATTGATGCACCTCGGCATTCCAGTTAAGAGGCCTCAATATGTAAGTTCAAAATACAGTGATGGTCCACTTAACAGCACCATGCAAAATAATGCATTGGGACATGGAACTTTCAGCAGCTACTGAGCTTTGCTAACTATAAATGCAGCCCTCCCCAATATGCTACTTCAGGCTTAAATTGTAGAGTTTTGACCTCAGGATTTCTATGCATCGTAGACTTTGGTTGCTAGAAAGTCCTAGTAAGATTATAATCTTTTTTGGACTGAGGAAATTAAACATTGCTAAAAAGAAAGGACTCATTAAAGTTAGTGACTTCATCAATGTTACTAACACTGATTAAAAGTTCAGATAGTCTATAAAAAAAGGGTTTTGGCCAAGGTAGAAGTGAATTACCATGCATAAAACGAAGGCAAGTCACAAATTATCTACCATTTTGTCACAACTTTTGTGATACTAGACAGTTTGTCTTCTGCCCTTGCATACTTTATTGTTACAGTGTTGTGCTAATGTTGTGAAAGTTTGTCCTTAATTCCTTATTTTTTCTTCCATTTGTAGCCGATATATCCTGGCTGCCCCTATAGAAATTTGCACCAAAGAGGAACAATGAGCAGTGATTCGTTTTCGCTGGTCGGAGGGGGTCAGAGCTCTAGACATTCATCACAGACTATCTTCGCAATACAGGAGAAATGCAGTATCACGTAAAACTGCATCTTTGGGGATAAAAAATTTGCTATTCACAACAATCGCGACAAGCAATTCGCCACAAAAGCTGACGTTTGCTGTAAAATCCAGTTTTGTTATGAGAATGCACGGCCACATATTATTATTCGCACTACTGATCCCATTAACTAAATGAAATTTGAACTATTGGTACACCCACCCTACAGCCCAGACCTAGCTTCATGTGACTTTCGTTTGTTCGGGCCACTCAAGGATGCATTGCGTGGTTGATTTAGATGTGCAAAATGCGGTGCAAAAGTGGCTCCATGACTAACCGAAAATCTTTTATTTTGAAAAATACGTAAGCTCGTCGACCGTTGGGGCCAAGTGCATTGATAAAGAGGCGACATTTTAAAGAAAAATTAATATGCATAGTATAACCCTCGCCTCATGTTAATAAACAGTAGAATGAAAGGTGTAAATAATTTTTCATTTGCCTCATGGTACATATCTTATTAATTCTAGCCATGAGTGTATTATGTGATGTCATTGACTGCACTCAACATACATAAAATATTCTGTCCAACCACCTGTTTACGATAATCCTCCGAGTAGGGGTTCCCAAATCCCTCACTTTATGATCACTTGCCTTGAGTGTCTTTCTTTATTTTTAACACTGCATACCCGGCTCTTCCAAGACACAAATGGCAACAGAATTACCAGCATGTCACAAAATTCTTGGCCGGAAAGTAACGAGTGCAGAGTTTCAAAAGAAGGAAGCACAAGCAAAAAGAAACGAACTTATCAGTCAACGAATACGACCAAAGGAAGGCACAAACTCTTTTCAGGATGCATATTGGGGTCTGCACTAACTTAGAGAGGTTTCTCGAGAATTTTTGTGACTTTCTTTTTCTTGTGACACCGTGTGTACTACTTTAATCAAGTTTGAGGCTTTAAAGACATGAAATACATGAACAGATGCAGCAAGTGCGAGTGGCGGGACTGACCGTTCTCCTCTTCTTCATCGTCGTCGTCGTCCGACAGCTCCGGAGGTGGTCCGGGTGGCACGCCGGGCGCCTTGGCCGAGGGGTCACTGTATATTGAAAGCGATTCTTAGTAGTGTCTGCCATCGGGCTAGTAGGTACATAGCTAACATCGAATTGATTGGCGCAAACAGTAGGACAAGAACAAATAAGTGATAACTTGAACAAGTGCGGACGTGGACAAGCACACGCAACGCGCTTGTCCACATCTTTGTTTACTTGTCCTTGGCATAGTATTTGCGCCAATCAGTTCAACCTCAGGAACGTAAGTGATCTTTAGTAGCATCTGCCATTGGGCTAGTTGGCACATAGCTGAGAGTGAAGTGATTGGCGCAAACACTAGGACAAGAACAAGTGAAAATTCGGACAAGCACAGACGTGGACAAGCACACTCAATGCGCTTGTCCACTCTTTGCTTACTTGCCCTCGGCTCAATATCTCCGCCAATCAGTTCAACCACAGAAACGACAATGACCCAGAGAATGCATTGTGTACAGCGAGACAGCGCAGACAAGCAAAGGCGATCACTGAAAGGTTACTTATTTAGCCATTACAGGGAGCCAGACGAAAAAGACAAAAGGTACTCACAGGGGAGGCTTCTTCAGTATAGATGGCACGTCGACAGGAAGTGGGATTAGCGAAGGGGCTGCGACGGAAAGAAACAAGAAAGTGACTTTGCACAAATCCATCTCTTCTGCACTGTTTTTGCTACTGCTATGACTCTTCACAACATCTGTCATGATGGGTGGTTGCAATACAATAAATGTAGGGGTTTCAAGACCAAAAACCACAATATGACTATGAGGAACGTTATAGTTGAGGCCTCCAGAAGTTTCAACCACGTGCAGTTCTTTAATGTGCACCTAAATTTAAATGTGCATATAACGTGCACCATCAAGCTGTGGCCGGGATTCAATCTTACGAACTTAGCTTCAGCAGTCAAGCACCATGATTAGTAGACCAATGCATGGTTTTCTCTTAAAAACGTAGGGCAAAATTTAAGAAATTTGCAGTTTGGGAAGCCCTTTGTGCATATTTTCTACATTCATGCTTTTCTTAAATAGAATTTTTTGTGGCTGAAAGCCAGTTCTTCCGAGAGGAAGCTGTGAGTGAAAATGTACCTTAGGGCGAGCCCCTCACATTCAATTCATGCTTATTGTCCATTAAAAAAAAAAAAGCTTCCTGTACCTCAAAGTGGCCAAACAATAATTGGATGTATAGGACTTTCGCACTGCCTTTAAAGGGGTACTGACACCTTTTTTCGAAGGAGACTTGTGGGAATCGAGGCTGGCCCGCTGCCTTTGCGCGGGCTTTCCCGCCTTTTCTGCCGTTCTCATGTCCCGACATGTCTGCCCTCCTTTGCTGTCTGCCGCGCTGGGAAGGGCGGAGTGACGTTTAACTCCCTTACCCGGAAGCGGATGTGGAATGTGGCGCCGCGCGCGGGGACTCCCGAGAGGTTTTTGCGCGCTGCGTCGGTAGGGGACCGTCCGATACTCTCCGGGACAGCAAACGGTAAGCCACGCAATCGTTTCCGTCCGTCGACTCCCGTCGACTCCCGTCGCTCGGGGGCTCGTCGGATTTCGCTAACTGCGCCTCGCGCCAGCGGCGAACGCTCACCTTTTTGTTGCCCCGCTGCGTACGCACGGCCGAAGGGCGGTACGGTGTCCTAGTGCGTGGCCTCGCTACGCCGACCCGTCTCCCTTCGAAGCCAACGCGAGCGCCTTTGCCCTCACTCGAGCAACCGGGCCTTTGTTCCGGTGTCTCCGTGGATCACCTTTACCGCGGAGATGTGCTCGTGGCACCCTGTGTAGTACTTTGTGCCCGTCGCATGGATAAGCCTACTTGCTTTCCCGCCGCGCCTTTTTGCAACGGGCTGTACTGCGTTTGGTGTTGCCACAATAAAGTGTTGCGACGTTGAGCAGTATCGTGTTCTCGCCACGGCGACGGTTAACGCGTGCCCTGCGGCTCGCTAAGACCGGACCCACGCTGGTGGTCGTACTCCTTCGGGATACGTGTACCCCACAGACTTTACTGTTCCATAGAAATCTCTCGTATACAGAGATGGCTTTGAGCAAATGTGGCACTCAGCAAATGCCGATAAGATATTTTATTTTGATGTTAAACTAAAATTTCTCATGGTCCACCTACTGACATTGACACTAACTTGACGTCAGATTACAGGACTAATCCTGGTGACATCACGCAGCAGTCTGGCTAGTTGTGACGACGTCAAACACCAAAAGAAAAAAAAAATGGCAGCTTGCGCGTCGCCTTCTCTATTGTACGCTTGTGCCGTGCAGTCAGTGTCATCCAGAGTACTTGTGACGTGAGCTAGCGGAGTGTGTAATAGTGTACATGCGCACAAATACAAGATGTACGCTTATCAGAAAGTTAATAAATCGTTTGATATCGAATTTGCTGTCATGGCACAAATGTTTTGCCCTGTGAATTGCCTTGCGCCAGCGAAACGAGAGACAGTAGGTGCAAGTTCCACTAATGCCAATTTGTCCGGCACTGAGACAAGCGTGGGTCGAATTCGTGTGCCGCGGCCTAGGCGGAGACTGGACGCCAATTAAGCGGAGTTTACTTTGCTCGCTGCACCTTACACGGGATTCTACATGTGCATAACGCACTTGCTGACCGACTTTGGATTGTCGACAAAAAACCTGGGCCTTAAAAGTGATACCATACGAATGTCGTGCCCCCCTGCTGTGACAGTTGCCATACGTGCAGTACACAGTAGAGGAAACAGACGATTGAAAAAGCGACGCGCAGACGAGGATACATCACGGTAACTTGCGCATGCACACTCTACCGCGTGGTGGCGCTGCTCATACCATGTCGTGATATCAGGGTACAGTAGAAACCGACACTAGCTTTTAAAAGCATGCTTCAAATAATTTTTTAGGGTGCACTCACGCTTACCGCTGTATCTACACTCTCAAGGGCTTGGCCTATCACTTGTGAGGTTGGCCGAGAAAGGGCGTTACGTGACGGCATCATCATCATCATTGGGACTTGGCCGAGAGAGGGCACTACATGATGGCACCATCATCATCATTGGGACTGGGAGTTGTGGGGTTGCTTGTGTGGGGAAGAGGGGAGTTCGGCATGGTTGGGGAGAGCGGCAAGACGTAGCAGTGTGTTGTGCGCGATTTAGGGTTAGCACATGACAAGTGGGGGCCCGTCTGGGATGGCTTCAGGCCCGACAACAGCAGCAGACGACATGCCTAGGCTCCAAGGTGTCGTCGAAGAGCTGTTGCTCGCCACTGACGGCTCCGCCATGGAGCGCGAACGAATCGCGGTGGTCGTGCGCGATCGAGTGATGGCGACGCCGCTGCCCACAGCTCCTCACGTGGGAGCATGGACTGTGATCGCTAACACTGGCGCGGTCCCTCTGGCCATCGACGACTCTGCGCCTCGGCTCGCTGCTGCGCACCTCCCCCGCTACTCCGGTGTTAGAGACTTGCAGTCGCCGGAGGAGTTCATTGAACGCCTGAAAAACTTCTGCCTCGTAACGGGGGTTGCCGCTGATAAGCGACTGACTCACGCGGTACCGGCTGCCCTCGAGGGCGGCGCGAAGTTGTGGTGGCAATTCGTGTGCGGGTTCCACTCGTGGGAGCAATTCACTGCCGCCTTCCGCTCTGAGTTCTCGTCGAGTCGCCTGAAGGCGGAGCTCGAACAGCGCACACAGCACCCAAAGGAGAATTTGAAGGAGTTTATACATGCGATCGCTAAGTTTTACGACCGCATCGGGGAAGAGGTCTCCGAAGCCGAGAAGGTGCAGCACGTACCAAGGCAGATGCATCCTCAGCTGCAAGATTTGGCGGAGGGGCATGCCTACAACGACCTTGCCGAGTTGGTGAAGGCAGCCAATGGACTAATGGAGCGGGCTTGGCGTCGCCTCCAGTATAGACCACCGCCACTTCCGAGCAACCCAGTAGCCAGAGATCTGGCGGTCCGCCTTAGCCTGGCCCCCGACTATCGCTCACTGCCGCAGCCGAACACTATGGCGACGGCGTCGTTCGCTTCGTTTGCTGCTGCCCCACCGGTGCCACCGACTTATCACTGGCCACAGCATCCAGCTGCGCTGGACCCGTCGTAATGCCGGGACCGGCAGTACTCGTGCGACACAGCGCCTCCGTTCTCACCCTACGGGCCGGAACCGACGCCACGGCAGGAGCCCACGAGTGGAGCAACGCGTGAGCAGTGCCATCGCTGTGGTGGATTCGGCCACATTTCTCGTAACTGTGCCACGGGTCGACAAATGGGGCCACCCGTTTGCTTCCGGTGCCAGCGATCGGGTCACCTGCAAGCACAGTGTCCAGGAAACCAGTGGCGGTAGGTGCTGCCCCAGCGGAAACCTACGGCAGTGCGCACCATTTAGCGACCACAGCCGGTAGCAAAGAGCCCCTTATAGACGTTCGTATCGGGTCGTCGACGTTCAAGGCCCTGCTAGACACAGGCTCAAGTGTAAGCTTCTTCGGACCACACGCGACGGCGGTGGCCCAAGCTTCTGGAGCCAAACCCAAGGCAGACGTACGCGTGCTGCGTTTGGCATCAGGCTGGTCGCAGTCAACCATGTCTCTGAAGTGCCAGATCGAGTGGGCTGCCGGTTGCCGCAGACAGCAGTTTTTGTGCGTTCCTGACCTGTGCCGTGACGTTGTCTTTGGTAGAGATTTCCTGACGGTGAGTGGCATCTCTCTACACGTGTGACTTGGTGGCTGGACTGTCGGCACAGAACCAGAATTGTGGCCTTTGTCAAGGCCGTTTGGGAACAGCTGGAGGCAGCGGATGATTTTGGAAACAGTCTGCGCTGCATTTTTGCTGAGGGCGGTGCCAGTGTGTGTGCCAGTGTGCCGGAGGGGACTGCAGCCTGCAATGTGATCATTTCCCGGCCACTCGTCGGACCTAGACCCACGCATGAAACTTGTTTTAGAAGAGTTTAGCGAAATCTTCACCACAACTCCTGGCTGCACAACTCTGGCAGAGCATCGCATAGACACGAGAGACAAACCCACCTGTTCGATGCAAACTGTGACCAGTGAATGCCAAGAAGCGGGCCATCATGGACAACTGCATTCACGACCTGCTGACACAGAACCTCATCTGCCTTAGCCAAAGTCGGCATGCCAGTGCTCCAGTCCTGGTTGAGAAGAAGTCTGGTGGCTACCGCATGGCTGTGGATTACCGCCAGCTGAATGCATGCACTAAGGTGCCAGTCTACCCCATGCCCAGGACTGATTGGTTGCTGGCACAGCTGGGACGAGCCAGGTGGTTCTCAAGTTATGATCTTTCACAGTGTTTTTTTCAAATCCGTGTTCAAGAGCAGGATATTCCAAAGACAGCGTTCATTTGCCATCGGGGAACCTTCGAGTTCATGAGAATGCCCTTTGGAGTTGCCGGAGGTCTTGCCACGTTTCAGAACCTGATGAACCGACTACTGGAGGGAATCAATCACCAGTTTGGCATGGCGTTTCTCGATGATGTCCTGGTGTATTCGCAGACCCTAGAGGATCATCTCGAGCATGTTCGGGAGGTGTCGAAGGGGATAATTTCGGCACAGCTGACCATTAACCCAGAAAAGGTGCACGTGTGCTGTCAATACCTGAAGTTCCTTGGCCATGAAATATCGCCCGGGCAGTGTAGGCCGGACAAGAAAAAAGTGCGTGCGGTGCTGGACTATTCTCAACCAACAACACTCAAACAGCTGCAGGCCTTCCTGGGACTAGCAGGCTATTACAGAGGGTTCATACCTCAGTTTTCTATCACTGCACGTCCACTCACAGAACTCCTTAAGAAAAACCAACGTTGGCGATGGGAGCTGCAGCAAGAGGAAGCCTTTAGAGCACTTAAGCAGTCCCTGGCCGACGATGTCGTTGTAAACTTGCCGGACCTCAACAGAGCAGCCGTGGTGGAAACAGACGCCAGTGGAGTCGGCATTGCAGCAGTGCTTCTGCAGGCAGCCGAGAGTGATGCTCAACTGCGTCCAATAAGCTTCATTAGCAGGGTTCTCAATGAGGCAGAGCAGCGCTATACAGTGCAAGAATGGGAGTGTCTGGCTGTGGAGTGGGCAGTGGACAAGTTCCAACCATACCTTGAGTTCACCGAGTTTGAGATACACTGTGATCACTCCTCACTGTCCTGGATGTTCACCACAGACTAGGCCTCACCACGTGTAAAGCATTTGGTTTCGCGGCTGCAAGGTTTCAACTGCAGAATCAAGCACAGGCGGGGTCTTGCAAATGTGCCAGCCGACACCTTGAGCAGAGCTCCCCTTCAGCACCAGGAAGTTCCAGGCCCGAGTCTACATGAGACATTGTTCCCTATGGCTGTTCCAGAGCCCAGCCCACAAATCGGCTTTGAGGCTGCTGCTGTAGCATCTGAAGTGGACGACACTACTGTCTTGAATGATGCAGGGCTCCTCGCCCAGGAACAAGAGCAGGACCCCACACTGTCAAAACTACAAACTGTGATGAAGGGAGGGAAGCTTTCGCCCACTGACAGTGATCAACCTTTAATCAAAGACCTGGCGGAGACGACAGAGATGGAAGAGAGTGGGTTGCTTGTACAGCACCAAGGGAACAGGAAAGTACCTTGGCTACCAAACCATCTCTGCAACTTGGTCCTGCAACTGTCCCATGACCACCCGATTAGCGGCCACTCCGGCTTTTTTAAGACCCTCAAACGCATTTCTGAGAATTTTGTGTGGCTGGATATGCACTTGGACATATCCAAGTATGTGCGATGCTGCCAGGCTTGTCAGCGCACCAAAGCCCACCGCCAGAAGCCAGAAGGGCTGATGAGCAGCCAATGGGCCACTGCCCCCATGGAACAGCTCAGCGTGGACATAATTGGTCCCTTGCCTATGACGCCTCGACGCCACAAGTACCTTCTCGTAGTGTTTGACAAGTTCTCCAAGTTCACTGAACTTTTCCCATTACGGGCAGCAAACAACAAGTGTGTGGTAGCCTACAAGATCCAGGTTTTTTGCAGGCATGGCACACCTGTCTCCATTTCAAGTGATAATAGAAAGCCCTTTGCAAGCAGGTTGTGGAAGGGCCTCCTTGAGCACTGGGGCATACAAGACCGACACACTGTTCCATACCGCCCTGCCGGGCAAATGGTGGAGCGCCACAATGGCACCATCAAGCAGTGCCTTAGGGCTTAGTGTTCCAACCACAAAACTGAGACCAGCACATCCCTGAAATTGCCCTGGCCATGCGCTCGGCAGAAAGCGTTGTCACGGGCTACACGCCTGCCTTCCTCTGTTATGGCCGGGAGCTGAGAACCCCGTGGACACAGGCTGAGGCCAAGGACGACGCGGAGCCTCCTGCGAGAGCATACCGTGCATTTGCTACTGAGGTCTCCAAGTGTCTGCAAGAGGTGCTTGACTTCTCCACGGCACACCAGGATCACATGTGGCGCACCCAGAAGACTCGCTACGACCAGCACAGGCGGTCACTGACAATACAGGACGGTGATCTTGTTCTGCTCGAAAGCCACTCCCTCAGCGATGCCACCAAGGGCTTCTCCTCGAATCTTGCACCCCGGCGTTTCGGTACTTTTCGGGCAGTGAGATGTGTAGGACAGAATAACTTTGTTCTAGTGGACCCCAAAATGGGTCGTCGCCACGGTGTGAGACACGCAGATCAGCTGACACTCTACCATGAAGCTGCAGGCGATGTGTAGTGGTGGCTTCACGTTTTGAGGCGGGGGGGGGGGGGAGACCTATGAGGGTGGCCGAGAGAGGGCGTTACGTGACGGCATAATCATCATCATCGGGACTAGGCCGAGAGAGGGCACTACATGATGGCACCATCATCATCATTGGGACTGCGAGTTGTGGGGGTTGCGTGTGTGGGAAGAGGGGAGTTCGGCCTGGTTGCGGAAAGTGGCAAGACGTAGCGGTGTGTTGTGCGCGATTGAGGGTTAGCGCGTGACACATTTAGGATTAGCGCGTTATCGTTTTTTTGCGACAAAAAAACGATAAGTGAAAAATTTCGTGCCAGTACCCATTTAAACAGAATGCAAAGTGTGCCACGCAGAATGATTTCGGTAAAAGGAAAGCTGTACAAGAAAGATTCAGAGCCCTATGACATCTGTGAATATGGAAGCCAGTGAAGCTGTGACCACGGTGGGTCTGATATAGTGAAGCCTGTGTTTGGATATATATCATCATTACGGACTATGCTGAGCTAATAAAGAGACATGCAGACAAAACTCCTGGTTTCTCCTTTGTGTACATTGCACATTATTTAGTCAGCAGCAGTCTCAAAATAAAATCTTGTATTACTATGTAAAAAATCCTGCTGTTTCGAAAGCACGGAAACGGCATGGCATTCGTTTCTTGTGCAAGTGGTCTTGTTATTGAGGTGAAATTGTTGACCTCATTCTGAAATGTCGGCGAAATCTTACACCTATATGTTTACTTTTACGCCACGTCCATTTCTTCGACACAAGAACACCGAGTTAGTTTCGGTAATTTGTTCATTAAAAAATATTGTTCTAAGTGTCTCTTGTTTATAGACTCGATCTGCCAGGCTACAGACATATACAGCATCGCTGTATTAAACACTAGTGTGGAGATGAGAAGTGGCTGCCAGCATATCATGCGCCGAGGGCATATTCCAAACAAACTTTTTCTTTAAATAGAGGTTTTTATCACTAGGCCCAAAAATTGCCATGCTATATGATCCTTCCATCAACATGAGTAACGATGCTCAGTGGCACAGCTGGCCAACTTGGTCCGAGGCAACAACGGTGAACAAATGACTAAAGACAATCAGGCATTCTTCGACGTACCAACTTGCGGGGTACTCGGTGCACTTGGCAGAGGAATCTGGTCAATTTCCACTTGCTGGGCAAACTTGACTGACTCTGCAAATCAGGAATGGGGGAGGTGACTGGTTATTCGGCAGGCTAAGTGTTGCTTACTTGGCAAATAAAAAAAGTAGCAATTGCTTCGCAGGCTACATTTTGCCTTGTTTGTCTCAAAGCGATATCATAAAGCACATAAAAGCATTTGAAACCAAAATAAAGGAGAAATAAGTACAGACCTACAGGAAGCTCACAGATGTGCCATTCGAACATTTCCAAGATAAACCTCGATATAATGAACCCGGATATAACAACACACCGGTTACAAAAAAGTGAATCAAAAATAGTCTTCAACAAATATAGCATTAGGAATGAATCTTCATAACGAATTTTCTAATATAACGAAATTATTTCCTTGTAGGATGCAACTTTGTTATGATGAGGTTTGAATGTAGCCATAACTGTATTGTGAAAAGTTGCAAAATGTTTCAAGAATATATTTTAAGAATACCCTTGTGCACATCACTCAAACGGCCTTCCAATACAATCAAGCCATTAAATTTGCGTAAAAAGGCGAAATTGACTAAAACTATCAGACATGTAACTTCAGGACTGCTTCATAGTATTCACCTGCTTCTTCTTCAAACGCTTTTCTAGCAAAGAAGCATGCATGCATGCAGTCTGGTGATGAAGCAGAATTTCATAGGTGCTCAGCTCTTCAAATCAATAATTTTAGTGCAAACCCGACAGAGAGAGTTCAACATCATTTTGAAGGATAAAATACTTGACACTATGAAAAAGGTTTGGTGGCGCACGATGAGCGATGATAAGCATCGTTATTCTCTGCAGTAACAACATTCATCAAGACTCCAAGGTAAAATGCCATTTTTATGCATTAAGGCTGAGTAGACACACGTAACAAGTAAATGTAATGATGACGAAAGTGGGACAAAGAGGTTACATTAACGTGTTTATAAAGTAGCACTGTTCGTGATGAAGTACTAATAATCAGCCTTTTGTTGTAGCTTCACTAACATCAAAACTGAACAGACATTATTCCGCAAGTGCCCACATTTGCTATCTCTGCAACCTTAATACCTCGCGTAGCGATTCAAGACAACACCGCAGAACTCTCCAAAAATAGCGGGACCGTGACACACCAGCAAAAACCTTTTATATCCATTGTGAAAATTGTGGGGAGCATGCAATGACAATGAGTTCTTGAAAATATGCGTCACAGCCATAATTTGCCGACATGTGAACAGTGTTCAATGAGTGTATTTTAACAGACACTCATACCCTCATAAGATGCATTTTAAGCTTATGGTGAAAATAAATAAATAAATAAATGCAAATGAGATAGTGTTAGTTAATGCAATCTGACCATCTGCTTTCGTTATGGCAAGCATGCCATGTATGTTCGAACAAAGTAAGGTACGTGTTTGAAATAAATAGAAATGTGTTCATCACGTATAGGGTACATTAATTGTAACTAAGAACAAACTAAGATAAGGAGAATATATTAGAGTCCATTATGAGGTTACCGCCAAGTTAAAAATTTTAACCATATCTCTCAGAATGGTTTGGTTAGTTATTCTTACATTAATCTGGTAGTAAATAACCATTACACAGACAAAGGTCCTAAAGTTTTAGAGTGCGATGATACCCTCAAGTTTAGGATGCAAGTTGGAACTCGCAAACTTACCGTAGTACTTGATGAGTGTGTTGCGCTTGTCCTCATACTCCAGCTCCATCTTTTTCAGATCCGAGAAGTGCTCTGGGTCTTCCTTTTGCTGTTAAAGAAAGTTGTACACGCAAGTGGGACTAAATAAAAATCGGCAGATCCCACGTGGGAAATCGAGGTTATGTAAAGCATGCGGAGGAAAGGTGACCTTGTTGCAATTTTTTTATTGAGCCACACGTCAAGAAATGATGCTAAATATATGTACAAATGTTGTACGCACAGACATATGTTGAAGAGTTGCAGATGTTCATATAACCAGTTGTTTGCATGTCAACTGGAACATGCGTATTAGCAACACCAAAATCTGATGTGAAGCGCTGATGCTCGCAAAGATGCTGGCCCTTGAGACTGCTACATAAATCAACACCACAATTGACGTTAACTCGGTGTGACGGCTGTATCAAAGGAGTACATATGTAATGTTTATAAAACTGGGTAGGCAGCACTGCAACCACTGTTGACGTTTAACGAAGATTAGCATCTATTTGAAAAGTAGTTCGGAGACCTGGCATAGCTCTGTAGTAGAATGCTTGACTGTCACGCAGAATGCTTGGGTTCGATTCCTGCAGGGACCCTGAAACTTATTATTTGCATTCGTTGAGGGGTCAACGCTACCCATGTGAGATTTTTCTTAACACTGTCATTTATTCTATGCCTTCATTGGGTTGACGCTGCCGATATCGGGTATTGCTTAACGCTCACGCGTTAAAATGTTCCGTGTGTGTTCTCGTCGTTCCTGCGTAGATGCTGCCAATCACCTGTGGCACATACCTGCATACCAGCAGCAAATACCCACCCGTGGGTATGTGCCACTGTCTTGAAGGAAGTGTTTGATGACGTACACGGCCGGACTGTGACATTATTCATGTATTGACCAGCGCATCATGTTCGTCAAACCACCTTACCCTCCTATGCTGATTTTGGCTTATGCCAAATTAACGGGGTGGCCACGAGAGCAACCAAACGTAAGCGGCTAGATAGATAGATAGATAGATACGCCCAAAGTCGCGGAAGTTCGCGGAAGTTCGAAATGCTTCGCATGTAAAAAAACACCTAGGTGGTCGAGTGATTGTCCGATCGCGGGGCAGGTTTCCTGCGAATCGTGTTGCTGACATGCGCTGTCAGCACATCTGTTACACATAAATTATGCGGAAGTGCAACGTGTGACTTTTTTTGTAAGTGGTTTCTAGGCGTGAAGCAGTTTTGTGTGCACACATGTTTCAGACTCCAGATACAGTGAACTCTCATTTGAGAGAACTTCAAGGCACTCACGGTAATAGTTCAATGAACTGAAAGTTAACTAAACTGAATTTAGCTAGAATATGAAACAACTTAGTGCAGCACAGATATGAGTTAATAATAATAACTGTTGGGGTTTAACATCCAAAAACTGCAATATAATTGCGAAGTATGCCAGAGTGGAGGGCTCCAGAAATTTTGCCCAACTGAGGTTGGGCAATATTTCTGGAGCCTCTATCATTCGCCTCCGCCGAAATGAGACAGCAGTGTCTAGCATCAGATGCACGATGCAGATGTCCGTTATAAAGTGCGCAAGGCAAATTACAGAGCCATGCATGTAATGTGCTAAACAGTTTCATTGATACGCATCTGCTTCTCCTTTTGAAAAAAAAAATACCATTTTCATTTCCACTGGTGATATTCAAGTGCAAGAAGTAGAAGAGAGCATGTTTTTGCTCACTTTCTCTGACTAAGCTTGTTGCTGAGATATGCAGAATTAAAGGACTGTAATCAGGCACAGCCTTTAGATTTTCCTCTCACACTGTTCTTGTTAGACAAACATAATGAAAATGGTTTCCATATCCAACAGCTTCCAGATCCAGATTAGATAGCTCGGTCCACTGATTATGTTCATCAAAATAAATTATGTTCTATTAAGAAATTAGCTTAACTGAGAGATTTTTACAGAGAATATATATAAATGCTACCACAATGTCTTCAGAAGTTTATTATTTTAAAATATTCATGACACCCTCATTCAAACTACCGAGATTTTACTGCAAAGCCACCATTACAAATGCAGGTAGATTGGTATATGGAATATTATGCATTGCGGTAGTTTTCAAGTTGTGTGCATTTGAAGTTACGTTCAATTTAGCACTGGGTGATTGCGAAAGTATCGTAAAAAATAAAAAAATGATGACGATTTGGTATAACATCTCAAACTCACATACGATGCAACAGTGCGAATCGCGTAGGTATTTTATCTGTCTGTTAGCTCCATCGGCTGAGCAATGGCAATAACCCAATTACACTTTTCAATGCGCAGTTACTTCATAAACACACAGTACGTGTGTTTAGACACGTTGGTGTGTAATGGTGGCAAGTAATAAAACAAGTTCATTAGGAGATAGTGATATCAAACTAAGGCCCCCGGCTGTAGCAGCAGAACATTTTGATGAAAGTGTTCAGAGTTTGTGGCGAAATCATTTGAAGTGGCGGAGTGTCACTTACGTAGAGCCGAAGCACACGATCCCAGGTCTCTCTCAGCTTTTTCCGCTTGTCCCGAAGAACTTTCTCGCTCAACACCGGTGGGTTGTCCACATTGTATTCTGAAAAGATGAGGATTATGCAACGTCACGTCTTGACTGACTCAATTCGAATCTCTGTGGAAAGGAAGATTAAACTTAGGGCAGACTTCAGCGAATGTTCCGACTTTTCCACTGATTGTACGCTTACTAAAGAAATCAGCCAGGCATCGCACATAGTAATAAACCAGATTAATATACACAAAATTCAAAACTCTAAGACCTTAACGGATACTAAAAGGTGATCTGTACTCTCTGATGAGGCTTACACAAACTAAAGGCAGCACGGGAGCCGCATTAGTCTGTTCAATGCCATAAATATGCGCTAGTTTCTGCCTTTAGTAAACCCAAGTTTGCTGTTTGGTCTCAAGCCATTCTGCCTCACGCCTTTAGACTACCACAACAATCTGACAATGTGACAAAGAATGTCCCATTAGCGAACAGGTAACAAGTGGTACAAGTGGGCTTCACATTAAGAAAGTGCAATTATTATTGCATGTTTGAATTATTATTGCTTATTAACGATGGTTTGCTGAATAGTGGAAACAGTTGTTCTGAATAATTTTGTTGGTCATAGTCATTAACACGGGCAGAAAGGCATGCATCACAAGCCAGAGCATTGTGACAGACCACATTCAGTGCCACTGAAACGATGACACAATACACAACACATGATGTTAGTGATGAGTGACAGACGGTGACTGCCTTATGTGATATGGAGCCAACTGCAAACGGTACTACCCAGTGACCTCACTTCATTCAAACAATGTTTTGTAACGTCCAGACTCACCCATCTCGTCGATTCTTTGCAGGTCTGAGATCAGCTGCTGTGGATCCTTCCCTTTCAGTACAGCCGCTCTCACCATCTGACGCTGCTTTTTGTTCTACACGAATAAGTAAAGAAAGATAATTTGTTTGGTGAAATCACTTGTGATGACAATATCAGTTTTTTTTTTAATATCCCAGAGCTAAGAACCTATACTTCAGTGATTCCTTTGTCTCTTGGTATTACAATGAGAATGTTTCTTCTTTATCCTGATTAACATCAAATGTCTGTTTGATCACTGTCATGATTGTTATTTTGTGTGCTGTTAAATAAACACACCACTCAGTATTGCTTCTACTCTACTACTGCCTCCAAACCCTGTCATTTTAATCTGGTAAGTGTATGGTGTTATATGTTTTTGCCATGTCCAATTTCCACGCTCAAGTCTAAGTGCAGCAGGACCACAAATGAAAAGAAGTCATAAGGTTTGCGTGAGCTCAGAAAGATGCAAGGTTTGCTGCTGCACTAAATTTTTTACTGACAGAATTTAACACACTACAATAATAGAAAGCTTGATTAAAATGATGTTTCATCCAAATGTACAACATACACCAATGATTAGAATATGAAATTATTAAAAACTAACACTTGCAGAAACTTTTGCAGCCAGTTCTTGGCAGAGACAAACACCAGGAAAAATACCAGAAGCAAGGTTCAGCTCAACCCAGCCGTAACATCACATAGAGTTAACACAAGAACTTCTTGCCAAATTTAGAACCGGGGCACACATCACATGGAGCTCACACAGGAACTTCTTACCATATGCGGAACCGGGGCACACATTTCGTTTGTTTATAATGCCTACCTGACAGCACGATGGGCTGGAATTTTGCATCAATATTTCTTCAAGTGCGCTTAAACAAAAATGCCAATAATGGTCTTAACATATCAACCCTCACTCTTTGCTGCTGCTTCAGTCCAACAAGTGACATTTACTGCCTATCATTAATTACTGGTCGAAGGCACTTAGCAGGGAAGTGCGAACTTGCAATTCTACAAAAAAACTATATCTATTTCTTAGTTTGACGCTCATAACGAACAGTTGTCCGTCAGGGGTTAACATAATGAACTGAGGGCTCCTATTCAATTTCGATGAAGAGCTTTCATAGATGTGCACTACAGGTATGGTTCTGTGTATTAGTTATCCACAGTCAGGAGAAAACAGCCGAGAATCGGACCCATGGTTTACAGTGAATAGCCTCGTGTGCTACACTTCTATAGGGTAAATGCTTTAGCAACTATGTGAGTGTAGGTGCTAAGGTTTCTTCAAGTCACCATATGTAGCATCTAAAGGCAACACAAAAAGTGTCAAAAGATGCCATAGTGGGACATAAAGGATTATCCTTTAATGTTTGAAGTCTTTCGAAACGCACTTGAAAGACCAGTGCCCAAGTTTCTTTTATTTCCATCCTCACCACAACACAGCCTGGAGGCCCACATGCCACCATGTGCTCATCCCTGGAAGGCTATATACACATAGTTCTCTAATAGTTTCGTTCTGTTGCGACATCAAATGCTCGAGTTACCTCTAGTAGCAAGCTGGCGAAAACACACCGCACACCTGATCTCTTCAAACTCGATACCGATACACAGAACACTGAAAACATGCGTTGTAGTGCCGCGCGCGAGTTTGGTGTAACTATCGGAGATACACACACGTTGGTGTTTAGGACACTCGAGAAGTTCACGGCAGTGAATGAAGGAGATCGGAACTTTACATGTAGTTAACGTACAACTACTGAGGCACTACAGCCCAAATACTTGGCCATTATAACGAGCCACGTCAAATTCAAAAGCAAGTTGTGGTAGCAGTTTGAAGCTTGTCGTCTAGGTGGTTCGAAATGCGTAACCGCAACTTTTACCCTCACAACACTTGAGCACTTACTGAGATGCCGCTTCAAAAGAAAGACACTGTTTTACCTTCTTGAGTTCTCGTTTCCTGGCTTCTTTTCCTGCAAAAGAGGAGCAAACCGAAAGCAGCCAGTTAGCTCTGCCACGCTCACTTCATGAGCTCTCAATCATAAAGTGAATTGTCTAGCGCGCAAATTTTATAATGACCGAACCGGAAACATAATCGGATTACTAGTACAACCAAGGTTTTCTTGCGATATGAGCGTCTTTTTTTTTTCTTTCGGTTTATGGGATGTTAACCGCGAAAGTTGCTCTAAGATGCGACAAGCATCGTTGATGAAGTCGAACTTTGGTAGATACAGCCGCAAAACAGCTGATCGTATGAAAAGCAAATATTTATTCGACTGAAAAAATGACATCTTCTCAATTGCAGCTTAAGGTAAGCGAAGCTCAAACACTAAACTTCTCCAAGAACATTATAATGAACGATTGTTGTGCGACGATGTGCGCCAAGCAGCGAGCGTTATTAGTTCATAGAGCACGTACTTGCTTGATCTGTGGGGTTCATGTATTTCCCACTCTTCGTGGTGTTTATGGATCTTCGTCCCATCTTGATCGGTTTGCGTGAGAACTTGAGAGAAACCTCGGCGAGAACCGCTGCTCAACAAACACGACTCACACACACACGCACGATTTCACACATACTATGGTGGCTACACATACGCTAGAAAGCACCATAAAAGCGGTGAGCCATTCGTATAACACACCGCTAGCCAACAACAACTACCGCTGTCTAGATCCTACCGTGCTTCCAATATACTCATTTAACACAATACTCAATACAAATAAGTTTAGTCAGAATTGTTCCACACAAACTTTAAATTTATATTACAGTTAATAAACAAAAAATATTGAGTAACTTTATTTGCAAAAGTGTTAACCGGCGACTATGACGTCGCTGGTTATGGTGCTCGCAGTTTAGTAGTATGCTGCCTACGCTGCAGTTATGCAGCGTAGGCAGCATGTGATTTTAAGTTTTTAATCTCTTTAGACACAGAGGGTCTTTTGCCTGTGAGTTATGCTACTCGCCGGAGGTTTTCGATTACTGATTATGTGCGTGCTTGCTAAAAGAACCATGTAAAAAAGAGGGTGTCTTTTGAGTTCCACAAATACACTCTTAAAAATGGAGTATTTAGAGAGTGTATGTATCTGTTACACAACAATAATCGTTATCTACTTAGATAACTTTCCTCGCGTTATCACCACGGTTCCGGTAGATCGCGGTCGCGAACGGCACGCGCGTTGTCAGTGTGACATAGAGTTACTGTATATGGTACCCAAAGGTAACATATTGTCGCAGTACAACGCGAACAAAGCACAAGTACGCCTTGAGGCAGCAAAAGCAGCGTGTTCTCAACGGCTGATTCACAAGATCTTCTTCGTTCTCGCGTCAAGCCAGAGGCCCACTACCTGGTGTCCGCTAAGTTCCCCCGTCAAGCCAGAGGCCCACTACCTGGTGTCCGCCAGATCCCCCCATCATCGTTTTTGTCCACATGTAGACACGGGTCATTTGCCTCCCTCTCAAAGAGCATCGACCCGATGCGAAGTCAATAATGCAGTTTTTGTTAAAATATAAGTCTCACGCAATCACTCGCTCACGTAAGGCTTCATGCGCACTACGTGAACGAGTTCAGGATGGTGCTGGCGACGATTGGTACTACACGAATTGTCGGGAACAACTTCGTAAGTGACGTCACTCAGTTGTCGCAGCACTCGGTATGGCCCAAAGTATCTTCTTAAGAGCTTTTCTGATAGTCCTCGTTTCCGTACGGGTGTCCAAATCCATACTTTGTCGCCAGTTTGATAGACAACTGCTTTGCGGTGAGCATTGTAGCGGCCTGCATCGTACTCTTGCTGCTGGCGGATCCGTAAACGTGCCAGTTGTCTAGCTTCTTCCGCGCGTTCCGTAAACGTGTTGGCGTCTGGGTCGATGTCGTCACTTTCGTGCAGCAGCATCGCATCTAACATAGTTCGTACTTCTCGTCCATGAATGAGGCTGAATGGGGTCATGCGGGTCGTTTCTTGCTTGGCCGTGTTGTACGCAAACGTTATGTATGGTAAGATTTCGTCCCAATTTTTGTGTTCTATGTCTACGTACATCGAAAGCATGTCTTCAATGGTTTTGTTTAGACGCTCCGTCAGCCCGTTTGTTTGTGGGTGGTAGGCAGTAGTCTTGCGATGCGTTGTTCCACTCAGCATCAGGACGTGATCTAAAAGAGCTGCCGTAAATGCGGTTCCTCTGTCTGTGATTACGACGGTTGGTGCACCATGCCTCAGTACAATATTTTCGATGAAAAACCTGGCCACCTCCGCTGCTGTACCTCTCTGAATAGCTTTTGTCTCGGCATAACGGGTCAGATAATCCGTCGCGACGATAACCCAGCGGTTTCCTGCAGTGGACATAGGAAGTGGGCCCAAAATGTCCATGCCTATCTGGTAGAATGGAGCTGTTGGGACCTGCACGGGTTGCAGTAGGCCAGCTGGTTTAGTTGGTGGTGACTTGCGTCGCTGGCAGTCGAGACAGGTACGAACGTGGTGCTTCACGGCTGTGGTTAGTCTCGGCCAGTAATACCTTTGCTGTACTCTGGCCAACGTTCTCATGTAACCCAAATGGCCAGAGGTCACCTCGTTGTGGCATGCTTTGAGTATTTCGGTACGAAGGGCTGCTGGTATGACGAGCAGATAGGCGGATCCTGTCGATGAAAAGTTTCTTTTGTAAAGTACTCCGCCCCGTAAACAAAACGATGACAATACTCTTGCGAAAACTCTTGGCGCCTTCTGAGATCTGCCTTCCAAGTAGTTAATTAAGCCAAGCAACTCAGTGTCGTCACGTTGTTGCTGCGCAATGGCGGTCGTGTCGAGGACACCGAGAAATGCCGTTTCCTCCTCCTCGGGTAGAGTTGCCGACTCAATAGGTGAACGGGACAGACAGTCAGCGTCCATATGTCGCTTGCCTGACTTGTGCACGACCGTCATGTCAAACTCTTGTAGTTTTAGGCTCCAACGCGCTAATCGGCCGGTGGGATCTTTTAGATTAGTTAACCAGCAAAGGGAGTGATGGTCACTCATAACTTTGAAGTGTCGGCCATACAAGTACGGGCGAAATTTCATTACTGCCCATACTACGGCGAGACATTCTTTCTCTGTTGTTGAATAGTTAGCCTCTGCGCGTGTTAGCGTTCGGCTTGCGTAGGCGATCACTCTTTCTGTGTCCTCTTGCCGTTGCACAAGCACAGCCCCAAGACCTACATTGCTAGCGTCTGTGTGAAGCATCGTCGGGGCTTCTTCGTCGAAGTGGGCGAGCACAGGGGGCGTTTGGAGACGTTGACGCAGGTCATTAAAGGCAGCCTCCTGTTCTTCTTTCCACTCAAAGGCAACATCATCTCTTGTGAGACGAGTTAGTGGCGACGCGATGCGGGCGAAGTCTGCGATAAACCGGCGATAATAGGCACAAAGGCCTAGGAAGCGTCTGACAGCCTTCTTATTGGAGGGTACTGGGAACTGTGCGACGGCGGCAATTTTTCCAGGATCGGGCCGGACGCCTGCGTTGCTGACGACGTGACCGAGAAACTGAAGTTCGTGAAAACAGAAATGGCACTTTTCTGGTTTCAATGTTAGGCCCGCGAACCGTATGGCACGTAAAACAACTTCCAGCCTTTTGAGATGCTCGTCAAAAGTGGTCGAAAACACTATAACGTCGTCCAGATAGACTAGGCACGTCTTCCACTTCAATCCCGAAAGTACCGTGTCCATAAGCCTTTGAAAAGTTGCGGGCGCGGAGCACAAACCGAAAGGCAAGACTTTAAATTCGTATAAACCATCTGGGGTCACAAAAGCGGTTTTCTCTCGGTCTCTTGGGTCTACCTCGATCTGCCAGTAACCACTCCTCAAGTCCATGGAAGAAAAGTAGCGAGCGTGCCGAAGTCTGTCAAGGGAGTCATCAATACGTGGGAGCGGGTACACATCTTTCTTGGTCACCCGATTCAGCTTCCTGTAGTCCACGCAAAAACGCAGGGTGCCGTCCTTTTTCTTTACTAGCACTACAGGCGATGCCCAGGGGCTCTGTGACGGTTGAATGACGTCATCTTCAAGCATTTTCGCGACTTGTTGTTGTATGGCTTCGCGTTCCTTTGAAGCTACACGATAAGGGTTCTGGTGGATAGGTCTCACCGTGTCCTCGGTGATTATTCGGTGCTTTGTCAAAGGTGTTCGACCAACTCGTGATGTCGTTGAAAAGCAGTCGCGGAATTCGGCTAGCAGCTGAAGAAGTCTCTGTCGCTCGTCCTTTGACAGAGTGGTGCCAACATCGTGAATGGGGTCTGGTTCTGGATTAGGCTCTTCGTCCAATACCGACAAACATAAACTGCCTCGCATTTCTACAATATTGTCGTACGAAGCGATCGCTGTGCCCTTCGGAAGGTGCCGGCGCTCAGCACTAAAGTTCGTCAGAAGTAAATTCGTGCGTCCACGAGTGAGACGGACGATACCTCGTGCGACCAAAATGCCATGACTAAGTAGTAGCGAGCCAATTTGGTCAGCAATGCCTTCGCCATCAAACGCTTCGTCGCCTTGTACTGAAACAAGAGTGCATGACCGGGGCGGGACGACCACATCATCATCAATTATACGTAAAGTGTTGCGTATTGCGTCTGAACAGTCAACTAAACCAGAGCTGTTGCGGAATGTAATTGAACGGTCCGGGATGTTGATGACGGCACCATATTCTCTTAAGAAGTCCATCCCTATGATCAAGTCCTTGCAACACGAGGTGAGGATGACGAACGTCGCCACGAAAGCTGAGCCACCGATGTCGAGTCTTGCTGTACACCTTCCGACAGGCATCAACAGCTGGCCGCCTGCTGTCTTCAGGTGAGGTCCCGTCCACGTAGTCTTCACTTTTTTTAGGCGTACGGCAAGGTTTTCACTTATGATAGAAAAGTCGGCGCCGGTGTCAACTAAGGCTGTTACTTGCTGTCCGTCTACCGAAACGATAAGAACTGTGGTCACAGTTTCGTCGGTGTTACAACTTCTCGGCTTTACGGCGTCCTGTGGTACAAGTAACGGGGGCTTTTTTTCGTCGCCTTGACGGCCTGCAACCTCACCCCCGGAGGTCGCTGCCTTCAGTTTCCCCGGCGTGGACTTGGTGACCTCCTCCCACTGACGTCGGCTGTAGTTCGGTGGCGCGACGAAGGCGAATATGCCGGAGACGGAGAGCGTGGTCGACGTCCCAAACCTGGCTGGTAATCGGGCACACTGTCGTCATTATTGGCACGGCGGTTGTCAAAATGGGACTGAGACAAGGGGAGTCCTTGAGAATGAGTGTCCCGGCGTGGTGCGTAGCCGTCGTTGGCGCGTCGATCGTCAGACCATTGCCGAAGAGGTCGAAACATATCTACGCGGTGCCAGCAATGGCGGGAAATGTGGCCCACACCTCCGCAGGTAAAACAAAGCGGGCGCCTATCTGCAGTGCGCCAGGCGTCTGTTTTACGAAGCTGTGGACGTCGCAACGGCTCGTAATGTGGCAAATGCCGTGTCCCGTTGGGAGACGGCTCTTGGTACGGCGGCATTTCGTACGGCGGTACGACGGCAGGTCGTCGCGGTGTCTGTTCTTGTGGCGACCAAGGAACGGCTGCCGATGGCTGGCGGTACGACGGCGCAACGGGCGGCGGGCGGCGAAGCGCGGCTGCGTAGCTCATAGGTCGCTGATCGTCAGTAGGATCAGCTGTTGAAAACGCTTGGCGTATTTCTTCGCGGACGACTTCAGCGACAGACGCCGTAGGTGGTTCCGTGACCAGATTCCGGAACTTCAGCAGCTCTTCGCGAACAATCTCTCTTATCAAATCGCGCAACGAGCTTTGATTTTCAGATGCCGTAGCGGCGACTTGCATGTGGGCGCTGCTGGACAAGCGATCGTATTGTCGGCATCGTAGGTGAAGCGCCCGTTCGATAGCCGTAGCTTCTTTGATGAAGTCTGACACGGTGGTTGGCGGGTTCCGCAAAAGTCCGGCGAACAATTGCTCTTTAACGCCGCGCATGAGGTAGCGCAACTTTTTGTCGTCGGTCATGTGCGGGTCGGCTTTACGGAAGAGACGGGTCATGTCCTCAGCGAACATTGCGACCGTTTCATTGGGTTTCTGAACCCGTAGCTCGAGTAAATGCTGCGCACGTTCGCGCCGGTCGGCATCGGCAAATGTGTCAATCATTCCTGTTTTAAAGTCGCTCCATGATGACAAACTGCCTTCTCTGTTCTCGTACCAAGTTTTAGCGCTGTCGTCGAGATAAAAATAGGCGCGGGAAAGCCTTTGTTCAAGGGACCACTGGTTGGTGTTAGCGACACGTTCATAGTGATCAAGCCATTCTTCAACGTCTTCATGTGCTCCACCACCAAAGCGATCAGGCACCAGCGGTGAAAAAAAGGTTACCTGAGATGGGGTTGGCAAACTACTGTCTCGTAGTAACTGTTGTGGATTGGCGGTGGCCATTGGTAGATCTGAGCGGTGCTTTGTAGAGTGTTCCTGTGACAGAGTGAACTCTGGAAGGAGGCCTCGCAAGCGACGACTGAAGCGATGCACGGGAGTGTCGACAAGTGCTTCTGGGCTGGATGAACGGCTCCCCGTGGGAGTGTGGAGCATCAGGCGGGGTCGCGGGCCAGCACCTCCACCAGTGTCGCAGTACAACGCGAACAAAGCACAAGTACGCCTTGAGGCAGCAAAAGCAGCGTGTTCTCAACGGCTGATTCACAAGATCTTCTTCGTTCTCGCGTCAAGCCAGAGGCCCACTACCTGGTGTCCGCTAAGTTCCCCCGTCAAGCCAGAGGCCCACTACCTGGTGTCCGCCAGATCCCCCCATCATCGTTTTTGTCCACATGTAGACACGGGTCAATATGAAGTAACTCTAGTGTGGCATTGCATTCCCGACCAAGGAGGGTTTAAAATTTTTCTTTAATCCTCCTTGTTCCCGACAGGAAAGTGGCCAGCAGCAGGTTTTAAAGGCCAAATCCGGTGATTTTTCGAGGCCAATGAATCTGAATAAAATTTTCTGGGTGCATTCCCTTGCACATTTCCGTCATTTATGCCAAACTATAGGCTTGAGAGATGTGCTGATTAATTATAGGCTGAGAGGTGCGCTGAGGAAGCGAGAACGACGAACGTCGCCATGAAAATAGAGCCACCGATGTCGAGCCTTGCTGTGCACATTCCGACAGGCATCAGTAATTGGCCGCCTGCCGTCCTTAGGTGAAGTCCCGTCCAAGGTGTCTTTACTTTCTTGAGGCGTACGGCAAGGTCATCACTAATAATAGAGAAGTAGGCCCCGGTGTCGACTAAAGATCTGACTTGATGTCCGTCCACAAAAACGGTAAGGCCTGGGGTCACAGTTTCGTCGGTATTACGTCTTGTCGGCTTTACAGCGTCCTGAGGTGTGAGTAATGGGGACTTTTTTTCTTCGTCTTGACAGCCTGCAACCTTACCCCCTGAGGTCGCCGCCTTCAGTTTCTTCGGCGAGGGCTGGGTGACCTCGCTCCTCTGGTGTTTGCAAAAGTGCGGCGCTGCAACAAAGTTGACTAGGAAGGAGAAGGAGAGCGTGGTCGATGTCGGAAGCCCGGATGGCAATCAGTTATGATCTCTTCATCATTGTTACGGTGGCCGTCGAAGGGGGGTCGAGGCACCAGAGGTCCTCGAGAACCGACATCACCACGGCGGGATACGTAGTTGTTGGCATGTCGACTGTCAAACCGTGGCCTGAGAGGGGGAAACGGATCGGCGTGGTGCCAGCAATAGCGGGCTATGTGGCCCACACCTCCGCAGTTGAAACAGAGTGGATGCCTGTCGACAGTGCGCCAGCTAGGTGTCTGTTCGGCGAAGCTGTGGATGCCGTGATGACTCCTCACGTGACGAAGGCCATGGCGGGCCAGAAGACGACTGGTCGTATGGGGGCTGAATGGGTGGGCGCCACGATGTCTTCCCCTTTGGTGGTGACCAAGGAATGGTAGCAGGTGGCGGGTAGTATGAAGGCGGAACGGGCGGGGAGCTTCGAAGGGCTGCGGCGTACGTCATGGGACGTTGCTTCGGGGCAGGTTCTGCTGTCGAGAATGCTTGGCGGATTTCGTCGCGGATGACTTGAGCTACAGATGCCATGGGTGTATCCACTACAGGAGTCCGCAACCTCTGCAGTTCTTCACGAACAATCTCTCTAATCATGTCACGCAAGGAGCTATGATTGTCAAACGTCAAAGCGGCGGCATGAATTCAGGGGCTGCTGCTCAAGTGGTCATATTGTTGGCAGCGTTGTTAAAGTGCCCGCTCGATAGCCGACACTTCTTTGATGAAGTTTCCTACAGTGCTTGGCGGGTTGCACAGAAGTCCGGCGAACAGCAGCTCTTTCACGCCGCGCATGAGGTAGTGCAACTTACTATCTTCGGTCATCTGCGGGTCAGCCCTCCGAAATAAACGTGCCATGACTTCGGCGAACATGGCGACCGTTTCATTGGGTTTTTGGACCCTTAGCTCTAGTAGTTGGTGGGCGCGGTCACGTCTGTAGACATTGGCAAAGGTTTCAACCATCTGCTGGTGAAAGTCGGTCCATGTGGACAGGCTGCCTTCTCTGTTCTCGTACCAAGTACGGGCGCTGTCATCAAGATAGGAGTAGGACCGGGAGAGCTTTTCCTGAGCAGACCACTGGTTGATCTTCGCAACGCGGTCATAGTGATCTAACTAGTTTTCTACGTCTTCGTGTGCGCCACCACCAAAGCGTTCAGGCTGCAGCGGTTGAAAAAAAAAGTTACGTGGGATGGAGCGGGAGGACCGGTGCCGAGAAGTACAGGCTGGGGGCTGGTGTGCCATTTCTAGATGTCTTGTAGAGGACTTCTGCGAGGTGTTGAACCCTGGAGGAAGACCTCGTAGCCAACGCCTGAATCGATGAACTGGGGTTGTAATAGGCACATCCGGGCTGGATGAACGGTTCCCACTAGGGGTGTGAAGCATCGGGCAGCGTCGCGGCCCAGCACCTCCACCAGTGTCACAGTGCAACGCGAACAAAGGATGACAGCAGCTCACGACAGCGAAAAGAGCGTGTTCAGGATCAGCTGTACAGCTTGTTTGTTTGTTTCTTTCCATGTACTGATGGCTCATACCCACTCAGGGGGATTGGCCAAGAAAGCGTAGTGCCGTTTTTCTGTGAGCATTTTAACTATGTGTAATGAATTTGTATTATATTATGAATAATGTAACGAAAACCACTTAAAAAGAGAGCAGACGAGAATAAAATGGAAAAGTCAAGTTAAAAATTTGGAAATTTCAGGTGTTGTGATTAGCACTCAGCTGCGTTTACTTCACTTCACCATTTAAATTTTTTGGAGGGGGGTAATAAATAATAATTATTTGATTGAAGATCACAAAGGTATACGTTTGGATGCCTGAATATAATCGCAAACGGCATTGAAAGCATCGCTGTGGCAATGTCCCAAAACTGAGGCACCAAAGCTTAGAGAAGTTTCCGCCGTCAATCTAACGCCTATTTTCAGAAATAGAATAACTAGAAACCTTTTCTGAAGTATAGCGTATCGGCAACAATACAAAAAATAATGTTCTAGTGATTCCATTTCTCCTCAGAGTGCACAGAGGGGTGATATTGTCTGACCAGCTCTGTGTAGATACAGGTTTATGGGGGGACACGACATCGGAATTTAGTAGTTAAAACTTCGAGCTTTCTGGACTGCCTCCAGTGGGGTCGCCATGGAAACTTGAGGTGGTTATATTCTGTCCATGTAGTTACGTTTTCTATCGTATCAGTGGAGATCGCTGATTTTCGATATCCTATTGTGGCATAAATTCAACATCTGGAAGTATGGATAAAACTGGGCCATCAAATGCGGCTCGTGCTAAGGAATCGACCAATTCATTTAATTGTAATCCACAGTGTCCCGGAGCCCATAGTAACCTCAGGAGTCTGAACTGTGGGGGTACTAATGTTCTGAATGTCCTTAGAATTCGAGAGTTCTTTGAAGCTGTCAAAGCTTTCTCTTTGTTTTCTCTTTCTTCTCCACCATTCTGGGTGCCAGCTGACGTGAGCCTTTCTCCCATAGCCCTCGTTTTTCTTGCTCTGTCACCAATGCAGCCTCCAGCTCAGCGATTCTCATCAGCAGTTCACTCTGGGCAGCCATCATTTTCCCCATTTTTTCCTCGACATCACATTGCCTACACTTCGCGTCAGCCTTATCTGCAATCGCGTCCGCTCTAGCCTCCATTTTCAAACCCACCCTGCATCCTAAACATTTTGCAGTCTTTTTAATCATGTCTCTGTGACAACAATTGTCTTTATTGATTGTGCCACTCGATAATTACGAAACATGGCGTACGAAGAACCCTGCACTAAGCAAAAAAAGGTCTAAGCTCTACTAAAAAATTGCGTGTTCGTTGTACATGCACCCCCACGGGGTGGCAGCAGAAAAAAAACACACAAACACACACACAAACAAGTAAATAGCTGGTGACTGGCCCATGAAAAAGCCGTACAATGAAATAAGTGCTATGAAGGTTCGCATTGTTGCCTTATTATTATAAAAGCAAGATCGAAACATGCAAAAACACTTATCTGCGCAGTCGATCGGGAGCACTCGAAAACCACGTCCCTCCACCATGCCAGTCCGAACTGAATTGAGAGAGAGAATAAAACATTTATTTGCGACCGAGGAAGGAGTGTCGGTGAGTCGGTTCCTTAGTCCGGAATCCCATTGGCACAGGCCACTGTCCTCGCTCGTCTCATGAGGGCCTCGTCAATGCTACATTGGAATATTTTGGGCCCTTCATGATGCGCTTGCGACCATTTTGCTAGCTCCACATATACCGAATTCGGTGTTACGTAACGTCAATGACTGATGAACTGAACAGAAAGATATTGTCACGGGGTCGTGACTTGGCCGAAGACAGGAGACTTCGTGTTGGGATTTAACTGTTTATTTGGGCGAACCTGTGCCCGGTAAACGGAAAGTCCAATTACAGCAGCAGTATCGCACAGATAGCAGTCTCGGGCTGATAGCGGCGAACGGAGGTCGGCCTTCGATCAACAACTGACAAGTGGCGAAGCGCGTCGGCATTTATACTCTTGCCGTCGAATGTTCTAGCGTTATCGCTGGCGGTTGCGTAGGTTCCAGAACAATCTGTACCGTTCGCACAGTGGGCGTGATCTTATCGAAATGATCTACTACAGTCCGGAACCTTCTCGAAAACTGCAGGCGCGGTTTGCGCTGAGAATCGTGTGCATGGTGTTTTGGGACGATAACAAAAACTTGGGAAATGGAACGTGGCATTGCCCCCCCTCTGAAAAAAGGCATCGTCCCGGTGCTTTAACTAAAGATGAAGGTACAATAATAATGCAAGAAAGTACAATGAATAAATTACGATACAACAATAATACAAAAAACACTGTTTCAGTTTGTTAACGCGCATGAAACGGCTTGAAGCGCGCGACATGGACGACTTCAGGTCGCGAACGGCGTCGTTGAGAGTTCGTGATGCCGTCGGGGACAACCTCGTAATCAAGTGGGCCGAGACGTCGAACCACCCTTTACGGTCCGAAGTACCGTCGCAGAAGCTTTTCACTTAGTCCACGTCGGCGTATCGGCGTCCACACCCAAACACGTTCACCTGGCTGGTATTCCACGAAGCGTCGTCGAAGGTTGTAACGGTGGCTGTCGGTCCTCTGTTGATTCTTGATACGGAGACGCGCAAGTTGTCGGGCTTCTTCGGCGCGTTGAAGGTACTCACTCACATCGAGGTTTTCTTCGTCGGTTACGTTGGGTAACGTGGCATCGAGCGTCGTTGCCGGGCTCCTTCCGTAGACCAGTTTGTATGAAGATATCTGCGTCGTCTCCTGCACCGCCGTGTTGTATGCGAAGGTCACATACGGAAGAATGGCGTCCCACGTCTTGTGTTCGACATCGACGTAGATTGACAGCATGTCGGCGATCGTCTTGTTAAGCCGCTCGGTGAGGCCGTTGGTCTGTGGGTGGTACGCTGTCGTCCGGCGGTGGTTTGTTTGGCTGTATGCCAAAATCGCTTGAGTTAAGTCGGCAGCGAATGCCGTTCATTTGTCGGTGATAACGACCTCCGGGGCGCCGTGACGTAGGACGATATTTTCGACGAAGAACTTAGCTACCTCGGATGCACTGCCTTTTGGCAGGGCTTTTGTCTCGGCGTAGCGGGTGAGGTAGTCGGTAGCTACCACGATCTACTTGTTTCCGAAAGCCGACGTCGGGAACGGCCCCAGTAGGTCCATACCAATCTGCTGGAAAGGTCGGCAAGGTGGATCAATTGGCTGCAGAAGTCCCGCTGGCCTTGTAGGCGGTGTCTTGCGTCGCTGACAGTCCCGGCATGTCCTCACATAACGAGTGACGTAGGTGGTAAGACGTGACCAGTAGTACCTTTCTTGTATCCTCGCGAGCGTGCGGGAAACACCGAGGTGCCCTGCCGTCGGATCGTCGTGCAGGGCCTGCAGGAGTTCTGGTCGCAGAGCTGAAGGCACCACAAGGAGGTACTTAGCTCGAAGCGGTGAAAAGTTTTTCTTTTGTAGAAGACCGCTTCGTAGAAAGAACGACGCAAGTGCGCGCTTGAATACCTTCGGGACTTCGGCGGTCCTGCCTTCGAGGTATTCTATTAGGGCCTTAAGTTCCGGGTCGGCCCGCTGTCGTTCAGCGAAGTCGTCGGTAGTTATCGTTCCCAAGAAGTAGTCGTCATCCGGGTCGTCGGGTAGCCGTTGGTCGACAGGCGCCCGAGAGAGACAATCGGCGTCGGAGTGTTTTTGCCGGACATGTAAATGACAGTAATGTCATATTCTTGAAGTCTCAGGCTACATCGTGCGAGGCGACCTGAAGGGTCCTTCAAGGTGGCTAGCCAACACAAGGCGTGGTGGTCGCTCACAACTTTGAAGGGCCTGCCGTAGAGGTAGGGGCGAAATTTCGACGTAGCCCAGATGATGGCGAGGCACTCCTTTTCTGTTGTGGAACAATTTGCGTCTGCTTTGGATAGCGATCGGCTGGTGTAACTAATAACCCTTTCAAGTTCGTCAGCCCTCTGCACAAGAACGGCGCCAAGACCCACGCTGCTTGCGTCAGTATGTATTTCTGTCTCGGCGAATTTGTCGAAATGGGCAAGTAACGGAGGCGTCTGGAGGCGATGTTTAAGCTCCTGGAAAGCGTGTTCCTGTGGCGTTTCCCACTTGAACTCCACGTCGGCCTTGGTAAGGTTAGTGAGAGGATCGGCGATGCGGGCGAAGTTCTTCACGAACCGCCTATATTAGGCGCACAGGCCCAGAAATCGGCGCACGGCTTTCTTGTCAGTGGGCGGTGGGAAGTCGGCGATGGCGGCTGTTTTCCGTGGATCGGGACGAACACCAGACTTGCTGATAACGTGCCCCAGAAACAAGAGCTCCTCATACGCAAATCTGCACTTTTCTGGCTTCAGTGCGAGTACGGCAGTCTTGATCGCTTGAAGTACAGCTTCAAGGCGCCGAAGATGCTCGTCGAAACTCGAGGAAAACACGACGACGTCATCCAAGTACACAAGACAAGTCTGCCACTTCAATCCTGCAAGTACTGTATCCATAACGCGTTGAAAAGTTGCAGGCGCTGAGCAAAGGCCGAAGGGCATCACCTTAAACTCGAAGAGGCCGTCCGGTGTTATAAACGCCGTCTTCTCTCGGTCTCTTTTGTCGACTTCGATTTGCCAATAGCCAGTCTTGAGGTCCATTGACGAAAAGTACTTGGCGTTATGGAGCCGATCAAGTGCGTCGTCTATTCGTGGGAGAGGATACACGTCCTTTCTTGTGATTTTGTTCAGGCGGCGATAATCGACGCAGAAACGTAGGGTCCCATCCTTTTTCTTCACTAACACCACGGTGGATGCCCATGGACTCTTGGACGGCTGGATAATGTCATCCCGCAGCATTTCATCAACTTGTCTCTTCATAGCCTCCCGTTCTCGCGTCGAAACCCTGTAGGGACTCTGATGGAGTGGTCTGACATTTTCTTCGGTTATGATGCGATGTTTCGTGATTGGGGTCTGCCGAATTTTCGATGACGACGAAAAGCAATCTTCGTATTGCAGGAGCAGGGCCTTGAGCTGTTCTTGCTTATCATTGGGAAGACTGGGATTGACGTCGAAAGCTATGGGAGGGGCTTGGTTCAACTGAGCAGGTTCCGCAGAATCGGCGAGGGCGAAAGCACTGGTGGCTTCGACAATTTCTTCGATAAATGCGACCGTTGTTCCTTTGTTGACATGTTTGTACTCATTGCTGAAATTTGTGAGCATAACCGTTGCTTTGCCTCCCCGCAGCTCTGAAATTCCTCTTGCGACGCAAATACTTCGGGTGACCAACAGATGCTGACTGCCTTCAACGACGCCTTCCAAGTCAGGTGATTCAGGAGCGCCGACTGAAATAATGACGCTTGAGCGAGGCGGAATGGTGACTTGTTCTTCCAGCACATTCAAGGCATGGTGTCCTGACGGCGTGCGCGGTGGTAGTGCTTCTTCTGTGGATAACGTTATCGACTTTGTTTTTAGGTTGATGACAGCACCATGGAGGCATAAGAAGTACATGCCATGGATGACGTCTCTCGAGCAACGCTGTAGGACTACGAAGTCTGTAGGATAAATACGGCCGTTAATGGTGACTCTCGCTGTGCATATTCCTGCAGGCGTTACGAGATGACCTCCGGCTGTGCGGATTTCAGGGCCTTTCCAAGCTGTCCTAACTTTGTTTAACTGCGTGGCGAACGACCCACTGATGACAGAATAGTCGGCTCCAGTATCGACGAGAGCGGTCACACTGTGGCCGTCGATAAGAACGTCGAGGTCGCTAGTTCACCGTCTCGCATTACAGTTAGGGCGTGGCGTCGGGTCACGGCTGCGTCGGCTTGTTCCGCTGCTTCCATGTTGCGTCGTCAGGCCACCTTCGGTAAGCGAGCTTTCTCCGTCAGGGCTTTGCCTGGTTGGCGTTGTGTTCGGAAAGCTCCGTCGCGGCGTCGTCGTCGTCGGAGGATCTTCGGTAGTTCGTCGCACAGCAACCGCACCTCCACCGGTTGCTGCCCTTAGTTTCCCTGATCCGGGCTAGGAGACCGACCCCGCGTTGGGCCAGAGTACTGCCGGTGGTGCGGTGACGTGCGGTGGCTGGGCGACGGCGAACGCGAAGGGCTTCGTGGTGTCCACCGAGTTCCTGTCATGTAGTCGGCGATGTCACGTGGTTGTTCTCCTGGCTGTGGACGCGGTGCATTGACGGCGAAGCCACGCAGCCCCATCTGTCGGTACTGGCAACGGCGGTATGTGTGTCCGGCCTCGCCGCAGTGGTAGCAGAGCGGGCAATGGTCAGGGGTGCGCCAGACGTCCGTTTTCCTCGGTGCACTGCGCTGGGCCGTTGGCGAACGGTATGACGTCGGTGGGGGTGGTAGCGGCGGTGGCGTCTGTCGACGGAAGTGCGATGTGGCGGCGTTTTGGCGTGAACGGGGAGGAGCGTTGTGGCGCAGTGCAGCGGCGTAGCTCATAGCTTCCGACTCGGGCAGCGGTGCGTGGGGAATTTGAAGCGATTGCCGAACTTCTTCTCGCACAATGTCGGTGATTGAATCCACTTGAGGCTGCGCCGAAGGCAACAGCTTGCGCAGCTTTTCCCGCACGATCGCTCGGATCGTTTCACGCAGGTCTCCGGAGTTACTGGCTTGAGCAGCAGCGCAGTCTGCTTTCAGGCGACGATTATACTGTCTGGTGCGCATGTCCAGCGTTTTTTCGATAGTGGTCGCTTCGGCTACAAATTCTTGGACGGTTTTCGGTGGGTTTCTCATCAGTCCCGCGAAGAGCTCCTGTTTGAACCCTCGCATGAGGAAACGAGCTTTTTTCTCCTCAGGCATGTCTGGGTCAGCGTGACGGAATAGTCGGGTCATTTCTTCTGTGAAAATGGCGACATTTTCATTTGGTAGCTGAACCCGGGTCTCTAATAAAGCAGCGGCCCTCTATTTGCGAGCGACGCTCGCGAACGTTTGCAGGAATGCGCCGCAGAAAACATCCCACGTTCGGAGCGTGGACTCCCGATTTTCGAGCCAGGTCCTTGCGGTGTCTTCCAAATAGAAGAACACACGACGCACCTTTTCGTCATGGTCCCAGCGGTTGAGGGCGGCCAAATGGTCGTATGTTTCTAGCCAAGACTCCGAGTCTTCGAACGATGACCCATGGAAAATTGGTGGTTCCGTGGGTTGATGCATGACCATCATGGGCTGGGGCACTGCGGTTGTCATTGTCGCTGCAGTCGCGGTCATAGCCTTGGTCTTCCGTGCCTTGTCTTGTAGAAGCCCGTACTCCGGTGGTAGCTAGCCCTTGCTGTCGGCGGCTTGTTCGCTGCTCCTGGTTGGCGTCGGTGTCTTCTCCGCGACGTGGGCTGGGTTCACGGCTTGATGGGGGCGTCCGGTACATGAACGAAGCAGCACCTCCACCAGATGTCACGGGGTCGTGACTTGGTCGAAGACAGGAGACTTCGTGTTGGGATTTGACTGTTTATTTGGGCGAACCTGTGCCCGGTAAACGGAAAGTCCAATTACAGCAGCAGTCTCGCACAGATAGCAGTCTCTGACTGATAGCGGTGAACGGAGCGTCAGCCTTCAATGAACAACTGACAAGTGGCGAAGCGCGTCGGCATTTATACTCTTGCCGTCGAACGTTCTAGCGTTATCGCTGGCGGTGGCGTAGGTTTCAGAACAATCTGTACCGTTCGCACAGTGGGCGTGATCTTATCGAAATGATCTACTACAGTCCGGAACCTTCTCGAAAACTGCAGGCGCGGTTTGCGCTGAGAATCGTGTGCATGGTGTTTTGGGACGATAACAAAAACTTGGGAAATGGAACGTGGCAATATGTTGTTTCTTTGGCGCCCTCTGTCGGAATGGGTAAAAAAAATGATGTTTTGCTACTAAACGGGGTCACTTCTGTTGCGGACACGGAGTGTATATGCCTATTACTTGAGGCACGGCCTCCGAGATGGCGGGCGCGCGGCGTGTTTCTCTCCGGCTGTCCCAGTCGCCACGTTCCCCAGCAAAACCAACGAGTACCACTTCGCGCGCCCGGCTACCAAGAGAGGGTGCATTAAGTGAGGGTTCCGGTAGCGGCGGAGAGCATGACATGCAGCAGAGCGCACGGGATTCCAGCGTGTGCATGATTTTTTAGGGGCGAAGCTCCTTATACCGGCACCCGTTCGTCCCCCGTAGTATGTAACAAGTATAACATTTTGACCTCCAAGGTGGTGCCGGTGAGAGACTTCTTCTGTGCGTTGTTGAACAATAAAAAATAGTGCTCAATGTACATGTCAATGGCTGCTAATGGGGAATGAGAGACAGGAGCATTCGGCTTTTAGTTAACGCGCAGGCTGCGATCACCATTAGCAGCCACAGGCATGTACATTGAGCACTACCTGACAAGAAAGGGTTGCTACGTTATACTGGCTGGGTGTAACCTCCTTAGCTTTAGAAAGGTTTAGCGAGCGTTGAGCCGCAGTGCCATGAATACAATGAACTTGTATATACCATGAATGAACTCGATGTGGTTAAAAATGGGAAGTAGATACGAAGCGCAAGCCGTAAGAAAGTAAGAGCCGAATTCTCCGCCTCTCACTTCCCATTAGCAGCCATTGTCATGTACATTGAGCACTATCTAACTGAAAAAAGCTTGCTACGTCATACTCGCTGGGCGTAACCTCCTTGGTTTTCGAAAGGTTTAGGGAGCGTTCGGCCGCAGTGCCATGAATACAGTGAACTAGTGTATACCATGAACTCGAGGTGGTTAAAGGTGGGAAGTGGACCCGAAGCGCAAGCCGCAAGAAAGTGTGCGTGTGCCACCTCTCGTTTAGTCCTTGGAATGTCCGCTGGATGGCGGTGCTTCTATATGGGGAATATATGATGAAAAGATGCGAGATGGTGGTACTTGGAGTGTTGAATAGATGGACGAACGGACACATAGACAGATGCATGGATGGACGCATTAACGGATGCAGGGGTGGCTGCATGGACGAACGCAGGGACGGACGCACGAACAGACGCACGCACGGACGGGCTGATGGACGGTCACACTGACGGACGCATGGACGGACGGAAGCAAGAACGAATGGACGGACGAATTCTTCGCCCCACTCTCCATCATTCACTCCGTGGATATGCTGCCATTTTTTTCGCCTACGAGCAAGTATCACCACCAAAACCTTGTGACTGAACTGAAGGAAAATATTTTTGCTGCATTAAATTTGGCCCGATTTGCGAAGAAAATCTTGATAACTGCTGCATTTTCCCGACGGGTAATTGCAAGGAGGTATCAATTATTCTGTGGCAGTATTTTTTTATTATGGTTCATTTTAACTCGGTGCTAAGTACCGGTACTTATACCGAGTTAAATCAAGGCCTTGATTTTAGGTTCCGGTAAATCAAGGCCTTTATTCAAGGCATTGATTTAATTTAGACCTTTAATCGAGGCTTCGGTAAATCAAGGCCTTGATTTTAGAAATATACAGGCATTCTAGACTTTCGCACCTGTGGAGACAAGGCACATCTAACTCCGAACGCATGTTGCGCACTTCTTGAACAAGCAAAATATTTTATGTTCGTTCTTACTGTTGCGTTCGACGAGCCCTCCCCCTTTACGCGGGCGCTGGGGTCAAAGTAAAGCAGCCGCTTCACTTTGTGAAGATAATGAGGAACGCGAAGACGTCCGGCTGGTTTTCATCTACAGGGAGGCAAGGCCACACCACGTACCGCGTTTGCACCGATGATGGAAGTTGGACCCCCACGCTGGGCGTCTCTGACTGTTGGGCCGCCGACGCTCAAATCAACACCAGATGTCCAGCCATTGGCCCTCGGGGACGCAGAGCCCGCGACCGCCGTCAGACAAAGCATGGGTGGTCGACCCGAGCACCCCGCTCGCTGGAAGCAAGCTTCGCCGGAGGAGGCAGTTCGCCGGGACCATATGCGTGCTTGTGTTGTGTGTGTGTGTGTGTGTGTGTGTGTGTGTGTGTGTGTGTGTATGTGTGTGTGTGTGTTGTGTGTATATGTTGAGGGTGGTGCCGGCATGATTACGCTAGGAAGAACTGTAGGGCCTGTTATTGGACAGCGCGGTTCGCACCCATTACCTGATCTAGGGATCTGGGGAGAAAGTATTCTATATAATGAGCCCCCCAGCGCCTCCGAGGAGGCTCTCGGAATGTATACCATGTAATTAAACTCTCCTCAAGTCTCTCTTCCTCCTGCCTCGTTGTCTTCTTCCCAGATCTCCGGTACCACAGGGGCCAGTCACAACATCATTTTGCCTAACGTATCCACTGAACAACATTAAACACACAGTGCGAATTGGCGACCACAAGTGACCAAAACGTGCCTGTAACCAGCTTGTGGTCGTCGCTTAACTGGTGACGTTCAGTCTAGACATAGACGTGGCGACCGCCTGCTCCCTCCTCCTTGTATCCTGCTTCTGCGGCTCGACGGGAGCATTCTTGAAGCGACGTTACAATGAAAAGCAGTGCTAGTTCCATGAAGGGGAAAAAAATGAACACTTTAAATCGAGTGTAACCTGTGATCGTAGAAAACGACACTTTTCTGACTTCGCTTGTTGATCGGGCTGTGATTTTTTTTTCTTCGTCAGTGCCCTCCATACTATACCGCCTGCAAACTTGGAAGTAGAGTAAGTTTCTAGCACATGCGGACCTCTTGCAGAGGCATAGCAATTATAAGTGCTCCGATATGGGTGGCGCAAATATACAGCAAAAAGGCTCATTTAGGAATATATACACCCAAGCATGGACTTTCCCTCTTGTACACCTTGGCCCGACATTCCCAAATGAGTGTGAAGTTACATAAAAGCGCAAAACTATTTTTTTCTTGTCACATGAAAGCTTCGTCACTTGCGCGGCAGCCTTTTCGACCATACGAAGGAGCGCCGTGGGGTGGAGAAAAGAGCGGACTACGCCCACCTCTGGAAACACGCTCCCTTTGTGCGATTGGGACGACCGGAGAAAAGCACGCCGCGCACCCGCCATCATGGAGGCCATGCTTAATGTGACTCCTACTGCAACTGGTGAGTCAGTGAGTGAACAACTTTACTCACATCCTGCAGGTTACCGGGCTGGGTTACCGCCTAGGAGCTGGTTGAGAGACCATGTCTCTCAGCAGCTTCTTTGGCCTGCGGGATCGCCCAGAGTTGATTATCTAGTCCTAAGCTTAGCAGCGCGGTCCGCCAACACTCCCGAAGGTCCTCATTGGAGGCCGCGTCTCTCGTTTTGCCAATTAGTGCTGGACACTCCCAGAGAATATGCGCTAATGTGGCCCTATTACTACAATGCTTGCACGAATTGGTCATATACAAGTCGGGGTAAATGTGTTTCATAATTACGGGATTAGTGTAAATGCCTGTTTGTAACTGCCGCCATTGAACGGACTGGGCCCGGTTGAGCTTGGGGTAAGTCGGGGACTATTGCCGTCGTTGAAGTCTATATTGTTGGGTATGTCATTGAATTTGGTAAGTCTATCCCCCCCTCCTTTCACTCCTACAAGAGAGTCCGTACGGGTGGTGTCAACTACTGACGTGGCCCGGAACGTGAGACCTCGAGCTACGTCGGGCGCCACCTCGTTACGATGACCTCCATGTTGTCGACGGGCGTGTGGGCGAGAAACAAGAGAATGCATGCATTTTGGTCGTCAGAGCGGGTTTTGCTTTTAGTAAGGACTTTCAGCGCCACTGGAGAAATCCTACCATTTGCGAAATTTTGGACTGCTGTTTGTGAATCACTTATAATATACTGGGCATCGGTGTGAGCTATGGTGAGCGCGATAGCGACCTTCACAGCTTTATCCACAAGATTTGTATTGATTGAAGCGCTGGTTACGCATTTGCGCGTATGGTCTACAACCACAGAAACAAAACGGCGATAGTTTCGATAGCACGCTGCATCGACGAAGACCAACCCCTTATTGTTTTTACATGTTCGGAGCATAATTTTGGCTCTACTGATTCTTCTACCTTTGTTGTGCTCAGGGTGCATGTTCTTTGGCAATGGTGGTATCATGAGTTTAGTGCGAATTTCGCGTGGTATGTCGCATTTGATACCATGCTGTGCGTGGTAAGAAATGCCGAGACTGTCGAGAATTCGGCGACCTGCTTTCGTATTGTTCAAGAACTCGTACTGCGATATCTGTTGCGCTTCAGTTATTTCTTCAAGTGTGTTATGAAAGCCTAGTTTAAGAACGAGTTCCGTGCTGGTACTGTGCAACTGGTGCGTTAAAATTATTATCGTGTTGGGGATGTCGTATGCTGCCAATGTAAGAGTTTTCAGGAACCATGTCTTAGGAACATAGATGAGCTTTTAGCTCTGAAGACCATCCAGAATTTTCGGGCGAATGATGTTTCGATTTAATGAGGAATTTCGTAGTAATATATCGATATCTGAAGTGTATATTCCACTCAAAAAACTTTATAAACCCACTTTGTTAGCAGAGTTTATTCATGACACCGCTTTCCATGCTGATGAAGATATTTTATGAAACATAGTCACAAAAGGAGTACACCAGGAACAGGCATACGAGTCGGAAAGCTAACGTTAATAAATAATCGGGGCGCTTGGAGCACCACCTAGCCGCAGCTCTCTGTGTTTACGCCCATGGGCACAGGCGCGTTTGCACGCGGCCATCGACGGAAACCGATTGGTGCCGGCCAAGCAGAGGTGCTTGTGAATGCTTAGTCCGGGCGTGCGCATACATCTCATTTTTCGCTCGCCAAGCGGCTGTATGGCGAAGTAAGGATACTTGAGTCGCTGGGTGGCGCAGATTCCAGATGGCGGAGTTCGGCAGAGTGGAACGTACGTCTGGTTGGTGGCGCACTTGTCTGCGCACGCCCTGTGGCTTCTGAACAGGTCACCGTCCGACATGGGGCACCTGCCTGATGGAAAGTCCCACGGTCGGCAGGTTTCACCCTCGAAGAACCACAGGCGCCGCTTCAGGTCAACACTACGTGGGTGAGGTCGAAAAAAATTAAGCCAAGTAGTCACTGTCATGGGCATAATGAAGAAAATCTCTCATTAGGCATGCATATATGCGTCCATCTATCATTAAGCATCCGTATGAAGCACGTGCCTAGGATTTTATCACCATGAATGAGTATTCATGCCTTGTAAATGTAGCCGAACCGAATCACAGTATGTGTGTATGTATGTATGTATGTATGTATGTATGTATGTATGTATGTATGTATGTATGTATGTATGTATGTATGTATGTATGTATGTATGTATGTATGTATGTATGTATGTATGTATGTATGTATGTGTGTGTATGTATGTATGTATGTATGTATGTATGTATGTATGTATGTATGTATGTGTGTGTGTATGTATGTATGTGTGTATGTATGTATGTATGTATGTATGTATGTATGTATGTATGTATGTATGTATGTATGTATGTATGTATGTATGTATGTATGTATGTATGTATGTATGTATGTGCATGTTTGCATGTACATTTTAAGGTTTGATTACCTTTCAATAGGTGAAATAATGATCATTTGACTCGTTTCATAAAAAGATAAAAAGAGCCTTTAGTGTATCCTGAATTTTAACACATGCATTTGTCCTGCTTGAGCCGAGAACAAGATGACAAGTGACAACACTAGCACATATCTCACTAACTAAGCACTCTGCACATTCATACAATATTTGAACAAACATAACCATCTTTGCTACAATCTAATCTTTAACTGGCTTACGGACAAAGCACAATGGTAAGATGCACGACAAAACAAGCCACGAAATAGAAATTAACAAATCAAAAACCTGAATGAAACCTATGTCATATTTTTAGAACCTTTAACTAGAGGTTTAGCAGTGTGTTTTTCTAGGCCAGTTGGTACATTATGTGAAGTGAAGGGTTCCAGCAAGATTCAAACGCGGGCACTAGAAGACGAAGTAAAGCCTTTTCTTGTGCTCGCATTTTAAACTTGTTTGAATCCTTTATTTTATTTTAAACTAGAAAACTAATTGCAGCCAGGTTAAGTTTCCTCCAATGTGTACTGGGAGTTCAGATACTATAATGTTTGCATTCGACAACTTAATTGAATTTGAGTTGAAAAGCAAGCATAGGGATAAGAAAAGAGTTCCTCTAATGTGCAATGTTAGTCTCAAATCTACAAGGAATATACTCCAGCGAAACGGTGATAAGGAACTGCAAGCATGCCGAGATCGAGAGCTGACTTGTTCTTTAGGCAAAAAAAAAATATATAGGTGATCAAGAATACTTGTAAAAATAGGCTGTTATAAAAATGACAACGAATCAAAATGGCTAGATTATAATGAGTTTTATTTAGGGCTCTTAAAGAGGCTCTTTCAAAATTTATCAAATGTAGAGCATGCGTCTAGGTTACGTGTTGCCATTTGCGTCATTCAAGTGAAATTGCATGAATACTTCGAGAGCGTGAAAATTGACAATAAGAGAGAAATAAATGAACAAGTGTCTGAACGAATGAATGCAAATGTGGGCTAGGAATTCACGCGGAATGCCATAAATATCCAAAAAGCACTGAGGTAGCTCACAGGAGTGAATACGAGCATAATCGTTTCTGGTTTGACAATGAGTCGAGATGTATTATTGGCTTAAAGATATCACAATGGCATGAGTATCTTACGCGTCCGCCTTCATTCAGCGACTGCGGTACCGCGGATATTAGGAGGGAGCTCTGAATATTTCGACGAGGTGTGTAATGGCAGTATACGTGCTGGGGTTTGAGAAGAGGAATAACGCTTTTTTTCGGGAACCCACAAGGGTGCACCGCCCAGCCTGGATAAGGGTGGGTGGGAAGGAATTGAAAGAAGAGAGCAATGACAAAAGGACACCTTCCAGAGATACGAGTGCCGTTAAACTGAGAGATATTTGCTGTATCTCTTTTATCAGAAAAAAACTTATATGTGCTGGCAGAAGTGGGAATCAAACTCGCTGTCCTCACATTGGAGGCGGATGATCTAAACACTTCCCTATACTGTTGCTGCGATGCGTGACAGGCAATACGTGGGCGGGGCGGAACCAAGTAACCGTACAACAAAAAGGGGGAGGTCATACTGGGTGGCTGGAATAAAATCGTAGTTGCAGTAGTGAGGATGCAACAAAATAGAAACCACTTTCCTTAGGTACCTAGGAAACAAAGCACGGCTCATATACCCCCATCGAAGAAAGCCTCAGTAGTTCGGTATATAGACTTGAGCGTGCACATGGAACAGTAGGGGAGGGCTTCTCAAAGGGTGAATATGTGCTATTTATCATCTTCAGTCTTGCTGCACTGCTTGGCGGCGCAGTGGATTGGAAGGTAGCCACGCTCAATTATTTTTCTTGCGACAACCTAAAGATCGGGCAACTTTCCCCGTGGAGTTTTACACGTGTGTGGTGTGGAGGGCATTCAATGAAGCTTTTTCTTCATAGACTCTCCTTGAGAAAACGGAAATACCATTAGGCAAATCTAAAACCTAAATCCCTGAGACGTGAACTAAGGGGCTGGATCATTGTGACAGCATGTTGATCTGCAGAGGCGACACAAAGAAAAGTTAGCTGAAAGTGCCTATGCAGCTGTCTCTCTCGTGGTTTTCAGATAGTCCAACCCAATCAGCTGATGTTGAAAATGCGGAGGGGTGTTACGAAATGACATTTCAGTTGCTCCTGTTGTCACATCGTCTTTTCGAGATCATAACAGGCGATACGAGAAATAAATGGTTACATATACACATATTGGCCACAGAAAGCGTGCAAATGTGTTCGCGATATCTGCGCGCAAGTTGAAACCTGTAGCTAATGTAGAAATATGCGTATCATTCTTTTATATAACGCTTGTATGAATTCAGTTATATTACAATAAGGGTTCATGTAATGAAGATGCTGTTGCCGAAGCACTGAGAAATGCAGTTCCTAATTCGCCAATACAATCTTTGATTAAGGCATAAGTTCTCGCAACATGACTGTACAGATTTAAGTATGAATACAAGCCGTAAGTGGTCGCTATGTCAAGTACCATACCTTCTGCACTGAGAAAATACAGGCATATCTTTGCATCTTCCCGATGGGTGCCTGTTCTCAACGCAGTTCCTTATGCAGCTGGCCCGGGAGGAGAACCTGTTGGCGCCACGGTTGCACACCTCGACGCCGTACGACGAGGTTGCCCGCGCACACGAATTAGTCACGTGGTTGAAGTAGAACTCGTGCAAGACTTTTGGGCAGTACGTGAAGAAGGCGAGATCACACAGGTGGCTTTTCTAGAAAAATTGAAAGCTCCATATATCGCTGGAATAATTGCCATGCGAAGCATCTTCAAAGGCAGCTTTTTATAGACTCACAGCAATACTATATTCAGAAGTCTGTTTACTGTGAACAGTTGTGATGAATATTATCAAGAGGGATACGTTACATCTGTGCTGTTACGACCTGCAACGGTCCTTAAGATAATTGCTACATTGATATGAAATTGCGTCTCAGTGCTTTAGCATGCTTTTATGTGAGAGCGAATGGCACATGCGAATGAGTGGACGTGCATTAACTCCGTGCGGTGCCTTCCCCAAATTTTTGCATAATTGAAGCGGCAGACTTTCACATGGTCTCAGCTGTTGGTTCCTCTGAGATATTTTGCATCAGAGACTAACAAACCCGGCTTTTGGATTACATGGTGTGCATAGCGTACCCAGTACGATGCCACAGCACGACGTACAAGTGGGTAAATGTCAAACAGAAACCCATGCAGCTTTTTTCGTAACTTCGAACAGGAGTTGAGATCACAATCAATCGCAACTATGCCGCGTGATTGCCCGTGAAGTCGCTGATGATGGTACGTGAACTCCACCAGTCATGCAAATATGAGTGCGTGAATAACGCTCTTAGAATGGGTCACGAAGCAAAGTATAAAAAAATGCGCAGCTAGTCATTCAAGAAACAGTGGTCTTTCCACTCCTGCACGTGAGAGAATATAGGGAAGGAACACCACTTGGATACACGAGTGTAAAACAAAAGGGTCTGCTAAAAGGGTCCGATAACACTGGTCTGCTGACTCGCTGGAGGTACCACAATATTGTGTACTGCAATTTCTTAGATTCGTCCTACCGAAGAGACTTTTAAAATTGAATTATCTCGGTGAAATACTCCTTAAACGGCGTTTTACAGCTGCAGTATATAACGCAAGTTTTGAATGGGGCCTAAAGAGAGGAGAACATTACCGTAAATATGCAAGACATTTGTCAGAACGAGAATCACAAGAAATGCAGTACAAAATATTGAAGCTACCACTGGGTTCGCAACATAAAAAATTGGCAGATCCCACGTACTGTGAGAATCGATTATATGCGAAGCACTATTAAAAAAAATGTCACTTCAAAATCAGCACAACGTTTCGAGGTAGAGGTGAATGATGCCGTACATGACTTCCGTGTCATGATTATCATGTTTGGATGTGTCGTTTACCTTCATCTATTCACCTCACGTAATACCAAATTTAGAATTTGTGGAGCTAGCGAAACGGCCGCGAGCACGCTATGAGCATGTTATGTTGTCGTGTTCTTACATGACACGCGTGCCAGGATTATCATGTTCGCGCCAGTCATGCATTTCATCAATCATTGACGTCGCGTAACACCAATTTCGGTATATGTGGAGCGAGCAAAACGGCCGTGGGAGCGTCATAAAGGGCCCAATATGCTCCAATATGTAGCGTTGACGCGCGCACACGCTGGGCACAGCAACGCTACGTTAGAAAAACGCACGCACTCTATAGTCTGACGCCAGGCGCCACCAGCGTCCATCGGCACGGCCCGACGTAACCGCCACGAAATGTGATATGTTGCATTTCGCGCCGATGCGTTACCAAGACAACACTGCGTCTCCCTCTCTTCGTGACGGAGGCACGCCGGACGCGCTGAAACGCGCATATGTCAAAGCAACGCAGCACAGCGGGCACCTGCCAGTATATGGCAGGACAGGTGCCTGGCGTGGCAACGCCAGCGTGATGCAACGAAATGAACGCCGGCGAGCACGCACACCAGGTCACGTCGAAATGTATTGGCGCCTTGGCTGTGGCATGTAATCATGATATCTAATGACACGCATCTCATGATTATCATGTCTGCACCAGTCACATACCTTCGTCATCCATTGGCGTCATGCAATACCAAATTTGCCATATGTGAAGCTAGCGAAACAGCCGCGAGTGCATTATGGGTGTGGCATGTGGTCACGTTGTTACATGACACGCATGTATTGTTTGTTATGTTTGCACCAGTATTATACCTTCGTCATCCATTCACGTACTGTAATACTAAATTTAGTATATGGGACACTAGCGAAACGGCCGCGAGCGCATTATGAGCGTGGCATGTAGTCATGTTATCACATGACACGCATGTCATGATTTTCATGTTCAGCTCTTTCACTCGTGTTCGCCATGCAATCATGCTATACCATACCAGTTTTGCAACATGACATGCGAACGAAACCCCCACAAGAGCTGCACGACCTTGAAATGTGAATCATGCCATTCATAACATAGTTGTCATGATTTTATGTTATGACTAGTCGAATATGTTCTTCATACAGTCATGTTATGCCATACCAAGTTTGGTATCGATACCATTATAGAAACGGCCAGAAGAGTTAAAAGTTGTCGTTGGCGGCTAGATAGATAGATAGATAGATAGATAGATAGATAGATAGATAGATAGATAGATAGATAGATAGATAGATAGATAGATAGATAGATAGATAGATAGATAGATACGCTCAAAGAAGAATGTAAGGGTAACTATTTTTGAAGCACAATTGAAGTTCAAAATACCAACTGCACTCGTCCCGTTTTTATTGACACCACAATAACATTTTTTTGTAGCAATCATTTCAAATAATTGGGGTGTGGTCGTAGGTGGTCGGTGTATGTGACTATAGGACTGAGCCGGGTGAAATAAGCACGTTTAATGAAGAAGATACTACCTATTGAGACGCTAGAGATCCTTATTGTTGGTGCCGAATTCACAGCATATCATGTAATTAATTTACGGAATTTCTCATTGTCTAATTGGTGTTACAGAATAATACCTTTTCTAGAATAGCATAACCGTCAAGCTAGAAAATTCGATGTCATGTTTACATAGCAGAAATATAAAGACCAGCACCACTTGTTGTATTTTCTCCCCCATTTTATTTTGCCGAAACTTCAAGGCTGCCCACAAGCATGCTTGCTTTTCATATCACGTATCATCGACCCGGAATCTAGATATTCGAAAATTCAATTTGGATAAAAATAGCAGCGTCAGATGCTAGAAATGCTATCTCCAAGTGCATATACATGTACATTATAATTGTGTCGAGGTGTTTGCCGTAGTAAAATAACTTGTTTTGAATGTCTATAAAACCAAAATTTCAGACGCAACAGAGTGCACTTGGTTGTCATGCTGACATTGCAACGTGTATTTGCGTGCCAGTTCGCGGTAACTGCAAGGGTGGCTTTATATGCTTGAAACTATGCTCCGGTAGAGATCACATTATTGTCATTCTTTAACAACCCTAATGACACACGTAGGTCAAACTACTTTTTCCATTTTCATCATCGAGTTAGTAGCAATATTACATTGTATCTTTTGACGTAACTTCTTAAGTGATTGAATATAGTGAGAAATATAAGGGGCATTGTAGTGAAAGACTGATAGACAATGGACCTCAGATTAAATATATCACTTCATCAAAACACATAAAAAGACTAGTTTCACGAGAAAATCTCCTTTGGGGATACTTAATATCTTTACCTTAATATAATTACCTTTACCTTTACCTTAATATCTTTTACCTTAATATCTTTATCTTTGGGGATACTTTGGGGATGCTTAATTAAGCATCCCCAAAGGATACTCCTTTGGGGATGCTTAATTACAAAGCATTGCACTTGAGGAGTTTACTAGGATATCTTCTTTAGATATTTTGCGGTGAATATTACGGAGATGTTAGACGCATCGAGTAACAATGAGAAAGTGACCCAAATTGGCAGAGCACGAAAGCAGTTGACTCTTAAATATGAGGATCTCCGCTGTGTAAATGAAGGGCAGAAAGCTGGTTATTTCATAATCACGAAAATATTGTTCATTTACTGCATACAGATCCACCGATGCCTTTGCACATTCACTAGGTCCACCAACGTTGTGCTGTGGATGCTGATTTGTTAACCTTTGAATCATTATTGCACCAGTACAGAGTTCGCACTCACTTTTCATGGCACCATTTTTATCTTAACTTGGGGCACTCACCTCTTCGAACCCTTCGTCGCTGCTGGTAGACACTGAACGCTTAATCATGTGGGCCGTCAAAGGCTCGGCCGTGGTCCCAGACACTTGTTTCTGAGCGTCATTGCTTGTTGAAGTTACCTTCGCGGAGCTGGTTCGCCTGGTCTTAGGTTGTTCTCGGACCTTGCTGCCTAAGAATGGGTCGTTTTGATGCGACGCGGAAGGTCGCACTGGAATTGCTGCTTTGACGGTTGAATTCGCCTTCGGTGATGATCTTGCACTCTTGGGCCGGAGCACTTCATGAGGTGTACGAGTCATTTCTGCGCTAGAACGTAGACTAATGCGAGGTTCAATCGAAGTTAGAGCACTCATACCAAATTGTGTGGGTCATAGCACAGGTGCGGCCTGTGTCGTTCGGTATAACTTGGCGCGGAAGCAAAAATTAACGGTAAAATGCAACGTCGTTGTTTGTACTGCCCATCCATGTTAGCCCAGGTGGCTGGGTTGATGCAGTGAGCATCTTTTGGACACCGAGATTTGAAAATGTGCCGGGAATTAGTTTCGCAAGATATGTCTTCACCATCCACAGTCGCGCACGACCGTCGACTTAAAAAAAAAAAAAAACTGAACGTCAACAGATGGCGCTGTCGTTCGCGCACCCACCACGGTGGAGATTACGCCAAGACGGGTGGCGATACGGCTGCTTTGAGATCGATGAAAACAGGTGCCCTCATACACGATGGCACGCGTGTCATGTGGAAGCATGTCATTTCGCAATTCCACCTTTCGATGTGATTACTACACTCCAGATATGGTTTGGGACCTTCCACGAAAACTGCCTGGCTTATCGTGCCAGACACGCCAGACCTATCAACAATGTGAACAGCTGCGTATAGATTCACGTATTGCCTTAGCCCTACGGACGCGTAGTGAGCCGTTCGCTTATTTGCAAAAGAAATAGTTATGGCGCAGTGGGCACTTAGTGGGCACTAACTACTTTGCTTACACAATATGCATCCAATGATAGTTTGAAATGACCAACGTTATCCGAGCAGTCATTCGTTTCTTTGTAGCGCGGTTGAAGCATGCACCGAGAACCAAAGCAAAGTTACGCGATCGCGGCCTGCTTTTGAAGGCGAAGCTGACTCGTAATCCATTTTTTTTCTCCATAAACCGATGTTGTTCTTGGCTCACAAGCGCCTCCTCCGCGAAGATTTCTTTTTTTTTTCGCCTTTCTGGCTTTAGCTTTTGGAAGACTCTACGCGATTACTCTTCAGGACACATATTTCACTGATGAAGCACGTAAGGCTTTGTCCACGTTTGTGTAGAGCACGCAAGAAGCCAATGTAGTTCTAGGGGGCGTCACCATGGGGTGGTCGCGGGGTCTGACGTGATTTGTCCAGGAGCATGCACGGCCAGGATCATGCACAGCTGTAGCGGCTTTAAACGTGAATGTGAGTAAACGTAATGCCACACGGACATGTACTCGGTCTTCGCTATTCCGAAGAAAGATGAATTCAGGTGTAGATAGCAACCGAAATCAGTTGCCACAGACATTACAGGATAGTTTAAAATCAGGAAAGTGTTCTTTACTCGCGACACAGTGTACGTGACCACCGAGAAACAAAGCCTAGCTGGCGAATGAAAGCAACACAATTGTTACAGGATCCGATTATACAGTCATGTTCTTTGGAATGCGAAGCTCAAACGTCCTCCAAGTTTGTTTGTTTTTAGCCTATTGTCAAAGCAAGCACTCACCATTGGGGGCATTCAGTCTTTGTGCAGAAGAGATCCGTGACGTGTTAGCTGCAGCAGGCACAAGCCTGACAACTAGGGCAGCAGTGGACAAGGCCACCACTGCTGTAAGAACCACGAGGAGTGCGTAGCAGAGGCTCTGAGTCAAGGAAACTTCGGGCACGTCGGAATCATCCGCGTTGCATGGGGAGGAAAGCGTGCTGTCATGCAACGATCGCTCTCTCGGGTAGGGGAACGCCGCAAGGTACTGAAGTGCAGCATCTCTGCGGTGAAAAGCATCGAGATTCTTCAACTTGGCCTAGTTGGTATGTATGGCATTGCAATGTTGCTGCGCTGAGTGAAATTCACGAAAGACTGATGGAACAAGAGTACAGGACCATTGAGCATCATTTGTACTGCCCTCTTCTGTCGTCAGTTCTTAGAGCACTTCGTTCGGCGCAAGTACATTACAGTTAGATTCTTATTATCACGAGATGACTAATAGTTACCGGAAAATGGCCACGAGGCTGTCGTGACCATACGCATGCTCTTTCCGCACGGGTTTCAAAAGAGCTTTCACAGCTCAAAACCTCGTCGGTATATATGGTTCTTACAAGTAGCTTGCAGCTGAAGATACAAAACGTAAAGCTTGTAGGAGTCTGAACAGAATTCGGTGCACAATAATTGTTGTCACAATTATAGCTGTCACAACTCATTTTGCACAAATAGTTCATGGTGTGTAATTCATGGATTCATATATACGTCACCCGAAACACGTTGGTTGCGTTTCAACACACACACACAAACACACACACACACACACACACACACACACACACACACACACACACACACACACACACACACACACACACACACACACACACAGCAGTTGCAGGCTAGTCCTGCTATAGCGTGCCCGGCGCTGTATGAAGGATGAGAAATGACTTCCGCAAAAAGCAGTCGGTTTAATTCGTGCTGTTGAACCTAAAGCTTAAGTTTCTGTAGATGGAGTTTGCGACTAGTGGAACTGTGCGGTACTTTGGTGGTAGTAAGAAGTACGGGCTATACGTTGCATGGCGGAAAGACACACATCAGCATTGTTCATTTGCTGGTGGGCTACGCAACACTACACTGTAGTAGCAAATGTACAAACACTTCAGGGCACTTTCGTATGCCATCGCCGTTGTGATGTCATGGAAGTGAATGGAAATGAGAAGTCACGAGCAGATGTTCAATTATCATTCACAGTTGTGACGCAACTACGATTGTCACGTACAGTCGCATATGGTCACATTGGTCACATCAGGAAATGCATCACAAAATTCATTCTTTAAACGTTCGGCTCCTCGACATGGTCAAAGGTAATTGTAGAAGTTCTGAGCAACAGTTTTTTTTTTTAAATATTGAACACTCCGGAAACAAGAGTACTGCACAGACCCAATGCCGAACATTAAGGTCAAATGATAAACGCTTGTTCTCTCGTGTGGTCTGCTTACGCTGACAAGCAATACCAGCGATGCAGTCAAAGACAAGGAAGAAAATGCCCCTGCAGTTCAAATATCTGAAATATCTCAAGAGCTGCCACTCACGAAACGCAAGACGGGAGTCATATAACAAGATACAGTGTGTGGCTAGCTGGTACAACATCCCCAAATATATTCCAGCGAAACTTTTCATCGACGTACTTCTTTGTCCTCTGCTCGTCAAAAGTGGTGCTGGAATATTTCAAGTAAGAATCTGGAAGTACTACACCATAGAACCGTGTACCTCTGAGATGCTGCTGTCACCCTTGTGCGTGGTAGAGGCCACCTGGTCCTATGGGCGGCCGCAGCGTGGTTCTCAGCCAGGTCCCGACGTCGCACGAACCGGTGCCACGAGGAGACGATGTGATCAGTGTTCTGAGACAACGAAGTCGTCGAAAACTGCGCAGCGATCTTGTGGGTGCCCCTACTCGGGCGGTTAGGTCTCTTGGGACGATCCATGCGGGCGCTAGTCGATTGGGTCTGGTCGTCAATATTGACTCTTTATCTCGATCGATGTTGTTATTGTTCTCCTATTGTTAGTGGCGCATACCCACTGTGGGGAATTGGCCAAGAATCGAGTGGTTTTAAAATTTACTGTTCAGATTTGGAATGATGGAGGTATAACAGAAATATTACCGATAGCTTAGGAAAGTGTGGTGCTTAATGCAATGCATAAAAATATTTACATAAACGAATTTATTCTTAAAATAGAGCAATAATCTGATTTTATACGTATATAATTATGTGGACATCGATGGTCAATGGCACGTTCCCACGAAAATAAAAAGAACGATGATGATTGCATCAGAACGTGGTGGATACCTACTGTTTAAGATAAATCAAAGGGAATGATAATAACATAGTCGCACAGTAGCTTTGAAGGACTATGGTATTAGAGAGTGGAAGAGAAAGCGAAAAAAAAACTTAATTATAAGTCAGACCACGACCTGTAGATATTCCTCCGTCAAAGAGACCATGACCAGCTGGTTGGCGAAGGCGCCTAAGATAATCAGACCCGCTATTACCGTCGAGTTCACGTGAAACAGCTCATGTGAGGACCATGGGTAAAAATAAGCTGACGGTAGTTTCCGTCGCAACGTAGACCCTATATACGACGCCCGAAACATCTCTGTGGCGCCTATGGAAGAGTTTTTATCCGCACTATGTTTGTTTTCAACAACCGGTGTTCATCATCGCTGAAAGTTAACCTCGCACTAGCCAACATATTTCGGTGATGTGAAAACGTGCTTACATAAGTGTATTTGCGGATTGTACGACGTGGAAGCATTCATTGGCTTCGGTGCAAATCGTTTGCGTGTGTTGCCAAGCTATAGCCAGAAGCGTGCGCTGGTTGGTCGCCGAGTGTGATATGATTTCGTGCTGGTACCAGCGACGATCACGCACTCAGCTACCAGTGGTCTCGTTTTTATTCATGTACATGACAGAAACTTGAACGTGCGTTACTGTGGTGATCGAAAAAGAAAGTTGCATGTTTAAGTGCTGCTCGGGTTACCTGTTGTTTCAACTCCTGATTCAATTGTTCTGCTTCTCTGCCACGCTCGCTAGCACATACCTTGTTTGGCAGCATTCTAACAAATGCATCCTCTCCAGTCCATTAAGGTACTCATAGCTAAGCGAAAAATTGCGCTTCTCCATCTTTTTACTGTTTACTATGATATAACAGACATTTTGTTTACAGCGGAACAGAAAATTTGCTGAAAACCTCATGAGAAGCACTTGTTCCGGAATCGGCTGCGCGATGACACGATACTAAGAAGAGAAAAGGGTGTCACCACATGTATGTACAAAATGAATGAAAGTGCACGAGTACTGTACTGCACATTGTTTAGAAGCAATGCAAACAGTGTCTCATCTGCAACGACAGAGACTTACGAGACCATTCAGAACTGTGCCCGTAATTACCTGTTCCTCCAGACTGATTTGAGCTGAACAAATTATGGAACGGTTTCAAAAATAAAATATTGGTATGTATTTGCAATCACTGTTTCATTCCTGTTCAGCTTTTTTGTATATGCAGTAACGTTGACTACCCGTGCACTTAAGAATACTTCAAATATCAAGATATTCAGTTTAGCTATGATGGAAGACTTGCCAAAGATTTCCATACAGTGCTCTCGAGCAATTTAATGACCGATATCTGTCGCGAAATAAAGTTTCGTGCATGCTTCGTTACGTTATAGGGTATTTTGACTACTGACGACATGTGAAGGCCTTCTGCGCGCAGTGCTTGGCTGCAATCTTAAAAACAAACATCTGTCGCGTGAAGGAGTTTCAGATGCATTTTGTAAATGTTAAAGGATATTTAAACTACTATCAAAGTGCAAAAGTCTTCAACACAGGACTCATTTTCAATTGAAACCTAACTTAGAGCCTTTTTTTGTGCTCACAGCGTGTTCAAAGCGAGTTTTCTTTATAGTGTTATCAAACACTGGAAGGATCTACCTGGTTTGGTTCGTGAAACTTGTGTGCCAGACTTTTTGGAGGCACTTGTATGATATTGATGTTCTTTTTTTTCATTTTTTACATGGAGGCACTCGGGAGGTATAGATATTTGTGTCTGTTGGTTCACGTATTGCGATATTACTGTCAAAATGCTTTCAATTTGCACTAGAGGACATTTAAGCGGCAAACAACGTTTAAAGGCCTTTCATACTGGGTTCAGTTGCAATCTTATGACCGATATTTGTGACGTCATGGAAATTTCGGTATGGGTTGTCGCTTTAGAGAATATATTGACCACAAAAAACGTCCAGAAGTCGTCCATGCAGGATTAGGTTGCAGTGTCATGACGAATACATTGCACAGCGAAAACAGGAAGCGGTAACGAAAAGTGTTTCGTGCTGCTATTTTTTTAGGTTAGAACAATTAATGCTTTAGTGATTTTTTTTCTTTCTAACGTACGTATTCTTTGCGCGTGCACCCGTGACCAGAAAGAAGACGGAATTCACGTAGGGCAACATGTGCCTCGTATACTTTTTGAATCGTTTGTTGTAAACGCATTTACATGCTGACCTATAGCTTACAAAAAAACCGATGGCATGTGTTGTACCAATAAAAAATATAATGGGTGAGTACAGAGAACAACATTCTGTATTGACAGCAAACCAACAATGCTGTTCCAAGGGAAGAAATAAAGTGATCACGCTTAAACCATTATCGGGAGCTTGCGCACGGACGGCACATCTTCGTCCTCAGAGGCAACAGAACACGAGTGCCTGTCTCGTCTTTTTTCATTGTCATTACAAAACAGTCATACAACATTAAAATAAGATGTTATTTTGGAAACGGCCTTCTGTCGCTGCTCAATAGCTTGCTAGTGGTTCGGAAACGGGCATCGCTTCAAAGCACATTTTTCTCATTTATTTCACCTCGAAAATAAAAGTTGTCTAATGCGTTTCATACCACCGTCAACGGTGATACTGGGCAAGGGGTGGTGGTGATTCCTTAGGAAAAGATTGAAAAGTATGAAGATAGGGTGCACGATAACTGTCTCTCGTGTTAGGACACTTCAACCGATACACTCGCGGAGGAACAGGGATTCAAGGGACAGTGTGAGTGTAGAAAGGAAAGTAAGGCAAAAGTGAAAACAGGAGACAAAACATGTGAGGTAAAAAAAAAGGACCAGGGGTGAGAGAATGAGGGAAAGAAACTAGCATGATGGCAGGAAGAGACACATCCGAATCACCGGGGCGAGCAGCTTATTAAAGTCACTCGGTCAAGCTAACGACATTCAGAAAGCTATAGTAGGGCCGTAAGGGCAGAGCGGCAATGATCCTCGTAGCCAGTGGAATGTGGTATGTCCTACAGGGTCGCACATGACAGTGCGACGAGACGGTGTTTCTAGAAGAGCCGCTTGTGCGCATCACCGAGAGCAGGACACTCACACAAGAGAGGTGGACAGCGTGTCCAACACCCCGCAATCGGCGCAGTAGGGGAACGTTAGTGATATCGGCAAATGCCAGGACGATCACAGCCATCGGAGCGGCGAGGAACGATGGATGAATGTATGATATGAGCGTCCTCTTTATAACGGGGGGGGGGGGGGGTGACAAGTGTGTGTGTCACCAGGCTCGACCAACAAAAAAAAATTCCGTTTTTTTAGTTGCCTTAATTGTCTATTTAGATTAAATCTATCTTACTAAAGGAAAAAAGAAAATCGCAAATTCATAGCCCAGTTTTCTGCCTTTCACGGGAGAATGCGCTTACTTATCACACTATTTAATTTTGTCCTTTGTATCTAGTTCTCTTCCACCATTATATACTCTAATCGTCGTTTACTTATTTATACCGTATTTATCTTTCCATTGTGCTCTCCTGAACACAAGCATTCATGTAGGCTCGTGGCCAAGCTCAGACCTGGGTGTACATAACTCAGAACATGCTCCGTGGCTTTCCTATCTTGCCCACAGCATACGAATCGCTCTTTACCAAATATCTATAACTACGCCTTAAGGCAACCCGATCTCGCTTCAAAGAGTGTCTCTCCTTAAATTATCGTAAAATTACTACCTCGTCATTTCATGTTTGCCCTTTTGGTAGCTAGTCAGAGTCGTTCATTTTTTAGTAAATCCTCTCCGCCTCTCTGACTTTTCGTTTAACGCCCTTTGTTTATATACTAGTCCCCCTTCTACTTCCTTTTCTTCAATGTGTGTCGACAGTCTTCATAAAAAAATAACGGAGCACCTTCTCTGCCTATCTACCATCTTTCATATTCCTTAGCCTCTCTGCTTACCTTATTTTGCTCCGAGTTTTCCTGGCCTCAAAGTTTATCGATTGTTTGATTGATTGATTCATTGATTGATTGATGCCCCCTTTGTTTTGGTGCAACCACTTTGGGGGATCGGCCGTAAAATGAGTGGTGCCTTGCTATATAAAAAAATTGTTCATAATTTCAAAATGTTAAACAATAGATAGTTTTCAAATCACTTGTTTAATTATTTCACAATAAAAAACAAAAAAGAAAGACTAATACTTTTTGATGAGTATGTTTGATCTTGATAGCCGCATAATCCAAATCATTTTAATAAATAAAAATATATTACCAGTGTTATTGAAAAAAAGAAAGTGTCCACCCAATGTTGCCATTTACAGTCTCATTCGTCGTCTTCCAGTGAGCGCCTAACGTAAGGCGTCCCGCAGATTTACGCTTTTTTTCTGCCCGAGACTTTTTTCTGTACCTCCATGCATCACATTCATTTACGCATACTTCGAGGTACTTGTATTCGCTTACCCTCGCGAATCAGCGACACGAACGCCACCAGCGGCTTGACGCCTCCCGCGCTGCCATTGATTAGCGGCCATGAGGCCGACGCAACTACTATAACGAGGCACTGCGCCGTGCTCCCGACCGGGTTGCAGAAATTAGGTGTCTTTTCTCATCTTCTAACCACTATCACCACCACTATAACGCAACAGCCGCGCGGCGTGCGAACCGACTGCGCTTGCTGTTGAGACCGACCGCGTCCGAAATCGCACCATTATCCCAATATGCATTGAATGTTACATCTGACACAGAATAGAGCATTGTAAAAGTGACATAAATAAAGCGAAGGACTTGCACACAGCAAGCTTTGTTTAGATGTCACAGTCTCACTTTTGGGTCACACGATGCTCAAAGGCAATTAAGGTGAACCTACTTACTTTCTAGGCCGTCAGAAGTGAGGAAGCAATACACGAGTTCATTATCAGAGGCTCTTACTGGAAAATAAATGCTTGGACGCGTTTTCGTTCTATAATATTTTCCTTGGCAGAGAAGCACGTGCAGTTTTTTTTTTTTTGAGACAGGCGTGAACTTTGTATTAGCGACGATAGTCTTTCGTGGAATACGTCGACGCAGAAATTTTGGTTATTTTCTCTTTATACCAGTGACCTCAACCTACGACAACGTTTCACGTCTAAGTTGAGCCTCGAAAAATCTCTAGGTTATGTTTAATGTCATTATTCCGGCTAATTGACTCTTAACTAAGAGTCAGATAGTGTGCTCCAAGGCCAAGTTTTTCTCGGTCTTGTTAAAGCTAAAAAGAACCCTATTAACCACCTTTAAGGTCTTTTTTTTTTTCTACATCCAGGTGGTCAAAATTTCCGGAGCCCTCCACTACGGCGTCTCTCATAATCAAATAGTGGTTTTGGGACGCTAAACCCCACAAATCCATCCATCTTTTTTCTACATGTTTTGTGCAGTTGCATATGTATTGCTTGTAGATGGCGCCAGTTGCCGCGGAGACCGATTTGTCTGTCAAGTTCATTTGCACACGCATTTAAGACATAGATCTGGTCATTCTGGTCAACCGCAAGAGCCCCTTTTTTTGTACTTCAGACTGCTGAGGTGACGGTCCAAATTTAATTTTGTACGTTTGTAATCATTCTTGCATTATTTTCAGTAGATATGCGTTGCATTATTTTCAGCAGACTGGCGGATAACTACGCCTTTCCTCGGTACTTCCAATCAGCTCCCTGTTTGGTCAAATATTGCAGTCACCTTGGCGCTCTAATGTAGAGGGCACGACGGCAGGACTGAAAACACCGGAACAAGTCTTCTTGTTCTTTTTTTTTTACCCTCGTGTCGTGTTTGTCATTCGCAATGCCCCCATATAGGTGGCGCGCCGTGCAATCCAAGATGGCTGTGGAAGGATGATTAACCCGTGAACTCGCATAATATAGGACACACAGACGTACTCCCCATGCCGCTTTCACCAGATGAACTCTTGATCGTCAAATGAATGTACATCGAACCAAAGTACTTTCCCAACTGATAGAAACTGGAGAATGTTCGCTACCTCATTTCTTGCCCCAGTGTCAAGGGTGGTGGTGTCCGCTGATCGTCCGTGTGTCAACGATACTTTGCGTAATTTTGTGCGTACTACAGAAAACTGCGTGAACTAGAATTCACGTATGAACTGAATGGCACTCCGAGGTAATTTGAGCCGAGCCTGCCTGGCGAACTTGCCTCAGTAGTAGGTCACTAGCGAGTAGTGCGCCGTCGTGGCTGCACAAGACCGAATGTTTACTGTAGCGGTGGTTTGCAAACACATTGCGCCATCGTCATTACTTGCACTGTAAACATGATGCAGCTGCTTCTCCAATGGAGCACAAGCATTTAACTTCCCATTAAGTGGCGCCCGTGTCACAGCCATGATCAGACTCCAACAGTGCTCAATTCGCTGCACTCGAATGTTGCAGGTTCCATCAGCGCGATCAAAAAAGGATATCGAAACGAATACACGCGTACGCTTTTCGCGACGTCAAAATTGTGGAAATTCGTCGAACAACGATAACGTCATTTGGACGGCACCGGTGAAGCGCAGGAGAACTTAGCGTGAACTGTAGTCGTAAATGCATATTTCAACCACCTCGCTTCGCTGGTCGAGCTTGAGCGTATTGGTGGCATGCGGCGTTTTGTAATATTCACTGTTATTGGGTTACATGCAATGCACAAGAAAAACTATGTTTTTTATTTTGAGCTCGCTCAACGTTATTATGCAATAAATACGATCAAAATGACTTACAAGCGTAAAAAAACATTAACGCACGACGGCACGGAAAGTGCAACTCGCTGCTCGTGAGCTAGCAGCTGATCGTTCATCGTCGCTGTCACTCTCAGCGCGTTGACAACCATCTACGTTCAGTGAAAAATTCTCGACGTGAAGATGGTTTCTTTTAACATCACTGCTAAAAGTAGTCTGACAAATTCTCTCCGCCGAACGACTTCGATAGCACCAACAACACGTCATTGCACAACCTCAACACGGCGTGGACTCACGACGTTCATCTGCGAGTGCGGAGAGCATTTCGCTCCGATACCAGGCAAGAAAGGAATCGCTTGCAGTGTGCTGCCACCTATCCACGAACTCGAAAAACAAGCAGCGAAGCGTAGGCCAAGGTTTCGAAACACAAATCGTGAGCCTGCGCTACCTTACACTTGCAATGCATTTTATGGGATTCGTGCACTGTAAAGGCACTGACGAATGCTGTATGCACGTAAAAAAAGTGAATTTCAACTGCAAAGGTTAGACAATAACATTTAACAATCCAATGTGGATGCAGAAAATCTCGCGAATCCTGATATGCGTACTCTGTGGTCTATAATTGAAAGCACGAGTTGCCACGTATTTTCACAGAAACTTCGCCTCTCGCAAAAACGAATCAGATTTATCATGCCACGAACGGTCCGGTATATTTACTAATGCACGCAAAAGCCTAGAATGGGAACAGTTAGGGAAAAGAGTTAATGAAGAGTACCTTAGTAACCTGCGCTTCGCCGATGACATTGCATTGCTGAGTAACTCAGGAGACGAATTGCAACTCATGATTACGGAGTTAAACAAGGAGAGCAGAAAGGTGGGTCTTAAAATTAATCTGCAGAAAACGAAAGTAATGTACAACAACCTCGGAAAAGGGCAGCGCTTCGAGATAGTGCACTTGAAGTTGTAAAACCCTTTGTCTACTTAGGGCAGGTAATAACTGCAGAGCCGAACCACAAAATTGAAGTAACTAGAAGAATAAGAATGGGGAGGAGCATATTCGGCAAGCACTCTCAAATTATGACAGGTAGATTGCCACTATCCCTCAAGAGGAAGGTATATAACAGCTGTATCTTGCCGGCACTTAGCTACGGAGCAGAAACCTGGAGACTCACAAAGAGGGTTCAACTTAAATTGAGGACGACGCAGCGAGCAATGGAAAGAAAAATGGTAGGTGTAACCTTAAGAGACAAGAAGAGAGCAGAGTGGATTAGGGGACAAACGGGAGTTAAGGATATCATAGCTGCAATAAAGAAGAGGAAATGGACATGGGCCGGGCATGTAGCACGTAGACAGGATAACCGCTGGTCATTAAGGGTCACCAACTGGATTCCCAGAGAAGGGAAGCGGGTAGGGGGAGACAGAAGGTTAGGTGGGCAGATGAGATTAAGAAGTTTGCGGGTATAAATTGGCAGCAGCAAGCACAGGACCGGGTTAACTGGTGGAACATGGGAGAGGCCTTTGTCCTGCAGTGGACGTAGTCAGGCTGATGATGATGATGATGATGATGCACGCAAAATACGAAGTGGTTTGTGTTCATTTCTTACTAACGCGTTAACACTGAGGCTAGCACCGCCGAACAAGGAAGCGTCTGCCTACTGATCATCGTTGAGAGGACGCCCCTGGATTCCGCTAGGCCGCGCGACACACAAATGAGCATTGTGAATAGAATTCAACAGCCGACCCGCTGTGCATCTGTGAAAGGCCGACCAAACGACTAGAAAAGTGTAAGTGCCACTTCGAGAAGTTTTACCGGTACGGAAGGAAGTGTTTTTGCAAGCATAGCGGGCATCCACTCGATTGTATATTCGTGACACGGTCGGCTACGAGACACTGACAAGACCATCGCTCCCAAGTTCAAATGTGCCAACTCCATAAAAGTGCGATGCGATTAGCAGGTGCATGAAACGGGGCACAACAAACCCACGTCAATGGATGGATATTTTCCTGCAGAACAGCACAGCGAGCAGATTCTTCACGGCTTTTTTTTTGTGAGGCGGGGGTGGCACAAGAATTCTTGCTTGTCGTATACGCCTCAAGCAGGTTCCCTTCGATCGTTGGGGACACAATAAACGGAATACGCAAAGTTGTCGTCCCCCGCCATGTTGCTTCAGGAAGCCTACTTAAGTACGAGGAAAAATTCCGTGATAATTACAAGCTTATATTCTTGAAACGCGTAAAGGGCGAACTTATGGCTAAGGTTGATTTAAGTCATAAGTATAAGGTGAAGTTAGGTTCTTGAATACGGGGGTCAACCACTTGGTTAAGTCACTTCATATGGAGACATTGCTCGGCGAAGGGACGCAGTAGGTGTAGAGACGTGTTTAGGTGCATTACAAAACAAAACTCATCGTTTCGCAAAGCAGCCTTCACTCTTTGCGCTTATTATATCCGTGTGCATGCTTAACTTTTACGGCCGCAACCTCATTTCCCCCAATATTCAGGGCATATAATCTCGAGCTACCGAACTCCTTCGCTTCGCCGAATCCACTTCGCTTGGGTCAACGGAATGCCAAGATTGTCTTAAGTAGAAAGATCGTTAAATAGCGAAAGTTATCGTTTTTTTTCTTCAGCCTTTTTAGTTGAAAGAGCGTTATTACAAAGTTATGTGTTTATCAAGACACGCAATGTAACATTTCTAGAGCCTTCCGAGAATCCCTATATTCTAGAAAGAAGGCGCCAAATATATGCAGCAGGTAGAAAATTCCTCCTTCAGAAAAAAAAATTCTATCGTGGTATATGAAATAAATTATAGGAAACAGTGCTCAAACATTAAGGACAGCAATAAACACACAAACGACTGAGCACAGAATACATGAAGCGTTAAAATAAAAATGTCCAGTTCTATAGAAACTCCGTAACACGTTTTACTATATTCACGAACATGCACATCACTGTTTTCTTTTTTTTTGCTGTCACCCGATTTAGTATAGAATGGCGCAAGTTTAAACCCTTCCCAAGTGACCGCCAGGTGATCTGGCTTTCGGGTTCATACGTGCTGATATTGTAAGTAAAAAAATAAAAATAAATATCATGCAATGCTGACGCATGAGTATGGGGCCATTAGGTTGTGCGTTACTTCATGTCTAAATTGTATAATTACGCAATTATAAAGACTACAGTGGTTATTACGCGGCGTTGGCAATGCGACGCTATAAGCGAAAAAAAAACGGGTGTTTCCTACGCTTCACTAAATTTAAATGGTGCTGCCCCCTATAATCAGTGACTAAGAAGTCATACTCGCATGCAACAGTTCGTGTTCGAAAGCAAACTGGCCGCCATGTCGGCACACTTGGCCCAGCGGGAAGAAAGGCTACACGTTAAAGTATAGAAACATTTTATTTACACTATTTACAAAACGAACCAGAAGGCTTGATAAACAATTAACTATCTACAATCACTGACTAGAAGTAACCGAACGAAAGGGGTGCCGGTCAGCGACATTCTTCGTTCACGGGGATTCAGTTTCCGGGATTGCATTCTCACAGATGAATGTGAGATTCGCCAAGCTGGGCGAGGTACTTGGGATCCACCTGGCAAGACGGGTACCGCGAGCGACAGGAATCACCGCTGCGTCCGACACTCGATGCTTCCTTGTAGACTGCCACAGGGGAGAACGAGCGGGGCTTCATGTCATCGAAGAAATCGACTACCTTGCGGCCGTAGGCGCCGAATTGCTGAGGATGGGCGGCCATCGAGCAAACCATGAGCGCCACGCAGCGTCCTTCGTCGTTCGCCTGGATCAGTCGGAAGTAGCGGCCCACCACGCCCGCGTCAACTGAGCGAACTGGGCGGCTGTGGTTAGGAGTCGTGTATTGCTCGGTCTCGTTGTCTGCGGAAAGATCCAGTTCGGTAGGTGGAACCGTAGTGGTGGCGGGATTGGAACCAAACTGAATTTGGGCTGCTGGAGCGGCCACTGAAGGATGGTAACGCAGCTGGAACTTGGCTGCTGGGCGCGCATGGCCTACGCGGAAGCCGCCCTCGATGTAGTCGCTCGCGTACTTTGGGGCTGCGAGAATACCGGCGGAGTAGCCACCCAGCTGCTTGAGCCTGCCGTTGATCATGGCCCTTAGCAAGTCAACGTTGGATGGCACGACTTTGGGAACGGCGACTTCAGCCACGATGAGCTTGGGAACCACGATCCTCGGCAGCTGAGGGACGACGACCTTAGGCACTTCAGGTTTCGGCAACGGTGGGGCCATGATAAAAGAAATCGGGGCAGGCTTCGTCACGGCGGGTACCTAAAGTGAAGGTAATGGCGGGACGCAGATTAACACCAACACTAGCAGGACTTCGCCGAAAAACGTGCACTCTAGCGATGTTTACATTAACCTTTATTCGTCAGAAAGCTCCCATTAGCAAGAAAGCTCCCAAATGTGCGTAAGCTTCTACGTACCGTAGGAAAAATTATAAAAGAGTAATAACTCACCTCAATATCGACGGGTTCAGGTATCGGAGGGGACGCAACTTGCACGGAGCTCTTCAGATTGTTCCAGGCCACTTTGTCATCAACGTCCTCTGCAGGGGCATTCTCGTACTGCTCGAGCCCAGAGTCGTAGGCAATGGTGGCCCGAGAAGATCGTTTACCGGTGATCATGGCGAGGGCCTTCGTCGCCAGAGACAGCTTGTAGGCCACCAGAGTCTGCGTCGCTTCTTTGGCCAGGTTTCCCACCCAAATAAATGGCGCCAAGGCTAGGCCTAGCTTCGCCTCAGAGTCATCGGCCATAGAGATGATCAGGACACCGACTAGAGAGGCCACGATAGCCGCAGAGATCTTCATGGTGCCGTTGTCAGAGTTATAGATGTAAGAGATTCGCCAGTGCAGAGGTGAGTGAAGTGTCCACGCTTGGAACCCCGCTTTTTAACGTCCCCAGATGCTCGCTCATTGGTTCAAAGCAGTGACTGACGTGGCAGATATTGCACACTGCTGATTTGTCGCTTCACGAACTCCCTCGCAAGTCTTGTGCACCTCCTCCTCTCTTAAGTTACTTCCCTCTCACCTTCACCTAACGGGATACCGTTTCACCGACTACCTCGAAGGAGTGGGGAAAGGAGGGTTTACCTCTTGCGACGTGGTAGGAAAAAAAAAGTTTATGTTTTTAAACAAGAGTGATTCTCGTGACGCCTTTTCACCGGATACTTTCATCAGAAATGTTAGTTTGGGAGGAAAGTTGTGGCTTTGATTGAAGCTCAATCAAAACATGATGACAGTGCCCCGTGTCTTCTCGCTCTCTTTCTTGTGTACGTTTTTTTTCTTTTTTCGAGCCAGTTTTCCTTCAAACAATACTTGCATTGTTCTGTTAAATCAGCCCATATAAAAATATTAAAGACAATCGCAGTCGGAAAGCACTTTTTTGCATCAGCAGGCTCAAAACCTTAATCACAGCTGACGCTGGCTATATGCGCAGCACAAACGTAAAAACAATTTTTCTACGTTCTGTTGACACGGCCACAAACTTCGACATACACCGTCTACACTGCCTTTGTTGTTGCACTCAACAAATAACACATGACTATGTTATTTATGCAGCCCATTTGTAAGCTAAACGCATCAAGCAGTACAAACTGGTTAGCTCTTAAAGTGAGTGCTATGTTACTCTACCCGGCCTCCTCATTTGATACGTAGGCGTGCAAAAAGCAATGCGTATATAGAGTAATAAAGGCGATTCTACTGTTTGTCTGGCGTGTATTGTGTGGCGCGAGTACATATTGCATGTAATTAATCCATACTTCGTATTTGTTTTTGCTTCCCATTTTCACATGTTTTGTTTTTGTGTTATTTTTGCATCCTTCTTGTCATCACGTTTTTGCTTTTGTTTTTTTTTCAAATGAAATCATTTCATGTCAGGCCATTTCCTGCGGAGAGAGCGACTGGAGGTTTAAACTGCCTGACGAGGCCCCTACCCCCGTTCAATTCGTACAGCATTTTCAGAAAAAAAAAACCGTGCACAATAATGTGCACATTGAATTAAGAAATCATCGAGATGCGCTCAATATACAACCGAGAAAACTGAAAAGTTCACATCGACTTCTTCTGGTTACAAATATTGCATATGTAGATGTTTACACAGTTAACACTGGTGGCTCATACACGTACTTGCACCTTTGGCGCGTCGATCGTGATGTCACCAGCATGTGACGTCACTGATGTCGCGACCTATCAACCATTTGCCCCTGTGTAATTAATGAATGCTCTAACACACGGTAGCACAGACGGAGCTTGTTGCGCCTGGCGGTGAGTGTTGTACAGCTATTTCAAGCTGTCGTGAGGGTGTGCATATATAGATACCGCCGAGAAAACTGCAACCAGTGCGCTATTTTTGCCTAATTATTCCTCGCACTCAACCAAATATATATATGGCAACCTATTTTAACCTACTTCGTCCTCATGTCAACCTCATCATGGATATTACTAACTTTTTACGATTTTTTTTAAAACCAAGAACGAAAGTTGGTTGGAGGAATGGAAGTGCTGCGCAACAAATTATACTCACTTTGTGCTTGCGCCACAGAAAGGCTTGTAAAAACAGGCAGAAATATTGAGAATCAAACAATAGTAAAAATTGTAGTTACACGTGTTAAACCCACGATGTAATTATCAGAGACGCCGCAATGGAGGTCTCCAGAAAATTCAACCACCCAGAGACTTGAATGGGTGTTTAAACATGTATGTGGGCGTCAAGAATTTCGCCTCCATCGAAAATGCGGCCACCACAGTCGGCGCTCAATCCGGCGATTTTCCGAATAATACAGAAGGAGATTTGCGCTCGAAGCGTACGTGCTAGAAAACTTAATTTATTATTTTGTTACGGTTTTCTGTTCTTCCGGAGACTTGTTCTGGGCCCACTCTTGTTTTCGCGTGTTGGCCACGATAAATTATGGCCAGACAGAATGCACCCAAAAAATAATGGTGCACTTGGGAAGTAGTTCTGCCACGCAACAATAATCTTCATCAGACTTGCTCGCATTTGCTTTCTCGGAAACTCGGTGATGGCCACTTTCACGTGGAGAATGCTATGTCACACTAACGCGCGCGCCGTTTGTGACTACGAACTACCGGAATCGTGGTGAAAACGCAACGTAGATAAAGATTATTGTTGCGTGGCAGAAATACTCTTCAAAAAATCATTTTTTTTCTTAGAGTGTGAGATGAAATAAAAAAAGGGGGACCCTTAAGCTTCGACTTTACGAGTTGAATGCGATAGCGAAATCCGGCTCCTAGTGCGCCCTTGAACCGCTGAGGGTACACTTATTTATATGTTGTGTTACACACACACACACACACACACACACACACACACACACACACACACACACACACACACACACACACACACAAACGTGCGCACGCACAAGCGTGGCGTATCTATAGTAAGGGCGCATGTGTGCATGTTTTCGATCTGTTTAACAGCACTTTTATAACAACTTGATGAAAATATTGTATAGTGATATAGTCACATGGTCTTGTATTCTGCGCGTTGGCGCGACACTTGTATTTGTGAATGGTCCCATCTGTCGCCCGTCTTGCGTTAGTTATCTGGCAATTGTTCGAATTGTTCTTCTTAAGACCTCTTCCGGTCAACCGCCACAAACATCGCCTTATGGTCGGTGAAATGGCAACTGCAGTACTTCACTTCTTAAATGGTGTCGTGAGAATCACAGGCTAAAGGTATGCAAGTGTTGTGGTTTGCTTAAATGGCATTTTCTTGAAGGTGCTTAAAGAGTCTAACGATGCCTCACAGATGGCAGCACATTATCTAGCGTTGGCTGTTAGCTTGATCAATGCTTCTGGAAAGGCACGATATGTCTTCCGCTAGATGGCCATAGTTGTCCATTTTTCGAGCTGCTTGAAAGTTCCAGTCTGTTTTTAGCGGCGATGACTGCACTATCCCGGCCTTTCCCGGCGTAGTTTGATGGCCTCCCAAACGCGCCTACAAATCGCCGAACGGGCTCGTGTTCGTCGTGACAACTGTCGAAAAAAATGCGTTAATGAGACGCCTTCCAGTACATTACATTTATGCAGTGTTTTTTTTTTTTTGAAGCAGCTGCAAGTAACATCATGGCTTTGTGGTAGGACACTAGCTTGCCACGTGAACGGCCCAGGTTCTATCCTCAATGGGACCGAAAATATTATTCTTTATTATATTTGCGTCTGTCTCGATTCTTTGCTCACGGATGATTTTTCGCTCACAACCAACGATGCCGACGCTGAAGGCGGAACTTCTGCGACACGAGCTCTCTAACGCTATCGCGTTAAAAGCTAGGGGCCTAAACTGCCACACATTGTAAGTCCTACTTTTAAAGGTGTCATAGGCACGCGTTTTGAGAAAAAAAAAAACGTGTCTGCAATAAAGCGATATTATTTATGCCAGTGTTCTGCGTGGAATGGTGGCAAACATGAACAATTGCTTGCTTGAACTTGCAAAGGTGGTACCTGGGGTTTTACTGCAATAAAGCGATATTATTTATGCCAGTGTTATGCGTGGAATGGAGCCATATCATGAACAATTGCTTGCTTGAACTTGCAAAGGTGGTATCTGGGGTTTTACGTCCCACAACCACGGTGTCATTACGAGACGCCGTAGTGAAGGGCTCTACAAATTTCGACTGCTGTTCTTTAATGTGCACTGCGATCACAGCGTACACGAACCCCTATACTATTTCGCCCTAATCTAAATGCGACCACGATCGAACCCGCCATCTTCGGGCCAACAGCCGTGCATCTTAACCACCTCTCCACCACGACTTGCAAATACTGCAAAATCATAGCGATTCGTCTATTGTTAAAGCTGTAACCCAGAAACCACATCGATTCCCAGTCACCACACATTGCATCTGCTTTATGACCATCGTGCACCATACAATAACACGTCCTAACAAAGAGGCCTACTATTAATGTAGTAACAAAGTGCTTGGCTTAAGGTTAATCTGTTACTTTTTGATCATTTAGAGGTGTTGGTATGCATTTGGTTGACCGCTCATCAAATGGAGAAATTTCGCACTTTTGTATCAAAGCAGCCCAAGAACAGCCCTCCCTCCCCTTCTTCTTTTCTGCTCTAAGAACTTAAAGTGTTTGCATACCTCATAGCAGCGTTATCATTCTCCCTCACCATCGATTAATCACCTTTTTGTAGCACATCTCGACATTAGGCTAAGCTCCGGCATATGCCGTGGCAAGGAAACCAAAGGTCGCCCATCCTGCCGGCTAAAGGCATGTTGACTTGCTGTCGCCAAAGAAGAAGCGACAGGCGAGCGCTGGATTACAATAGAAAAAAAAACGTTCATTCACAGACAGATGACACGCAGGATATAGAGCAGTTTATCGCCTCCTCTGTCCATACGAGGGGTACCTAGAACACACACTTCGTTCACGAGACCCGGATGATTCAGACAACAGGGTGAAATATGAAACCACGAACTCGATGCCACGGCTGCAAAAAATGGCGCCCCTTGTCGTCACCACTGAAGGTACAGAAGGAAGCCTTCAGGGAGGGGTCATCTTAACTATATTGGAATTGTCGTGATTTTACATCCGAAAACTACCCTATCATTACAGTGGAGCTGGCGGTGGTTGGCACACCAGGCCCACGTGCTCAAATCTTCAGATTTTTTTTCTTTTTCTCATAGCATGACTCATCATCACATCAACGTGACCGACCCCCATTTAATATCAAAAAGTGGCCCCCCTCCCAGAAAGAAATGTCCATGATTATTTGGGACACTGTAGTAAAACGCTGCTGTGTGAGGTTCTTGATATTACAGCTCAGAATCGATAGGGCCGTATTTCGCAAAAAGACTGCTTCGCACTTTGTGCTGGAAAAAAGGTATTTTCATGGCCTCCGTGGCCAGCCGTGTAGATATAATAAGGACCTGCATTTTTTTTTCTGCAGAAGTGTCGGAATGAACGCGGCCCGTCCTGGCTTCGCTGCACAGAAGCATCCCACAAAAGTGGCCGATTCTCAGTTCAGTCGTTTGACCACTCATTTTGCTACATGTCAAAGCGTAGTGCGACCAAAAACAAGAGACAGTAGCAAACGCTCGCGGCAGGTGCTATCCTGCGTGTACATACTTGCAGGTCGTCTTTACTTCCCTCCCTCACGTCCTGACAATGGCGCTGACTAGGCTCAAGAATGTTGTCTTTCCTGTCCCATGTGAACTACACTTCCTCTCCTGTGCCTTCATTCTTTCGCTAGGTTGCTCCTTGGCGCCTTTGGAGCAATTAAGGACCTTTGTGGTCGCGTGCCAATTCAGGGAAAGAGCGGTAGGGGGATTATCTACACAGGAACAATCACAATCCGACTTTCTCATGAAGGAGACGTTTATTTTCTTTTTTTTTTCCTTTTCGAAGGACACGTGCTCTCTGCACTTGGCTAAACCAGTCCGGGTGGAGTGAGAATCGCTTAGTCATACCTGCCAGACAAAAATGCTCGAAAGAATGTTTGTCAGCCCAAGCTGCGAGACTGATAAGGGCGCACGTGCACTGACACAGTCAGTGGTGAGGTGCGAATGTGTTGATTGCAAAGGGGTTTAAAAAAGGAACTGCATGCTTACACGCTCGCTGTGCCTCACTCAAGTTTTGCTCTACACCTTCCTAACATTAAGCATAAAGAAATCCTGTGGAAAATCAATCGGCGCTTGTCAATCTTTTATCAAGAATAAAGAAAATGCTAAGGACAATAAGTGAATACTAATAAATATAAAAAAAACTCATTCAAGCGCTCGTTTTTTTAAAACAAATATCTCACACAATTGTTAAGATTTAACGCCACACAACCACTACATGATTATAAGAACCGCCGTATGTTACAGAGCTCCGAAATGCAGTCGGAATACGATACCGCAATCTTGGGGTCAGCGTTCGAGCCATACAGCAACAGAGGCGGGCTCACATGACGAGCTTTTATTATGTAATTTAAATTTATTGCCGCAATTTCAAAATATGTTTGCGTGAGGCATAGATCATGGTTTCACTTATAAATTGGGAAATATGAGTTCTCAAGAAGACCTTCTAATAGTAAATCAATAAATGTTAGCACAAGCGCTAAGAGATGTCGCAAGTAGCATAATATAGAAAAAAAGTACGTGATAAAACAATATAAAAGTAAAAGAAAACTACATCTTTTTTGCGGAACAATATTGGCTGAAATGTTTGCCTTACGAGGGCAAGTGCCATGGTTCTAGGTTCTTTTTATGAACATCACTTGGAGTAGTGAGGAACTGCTGTAATTAGTTAGATAAATATATAAGTGACTACTTTTAGTGCGGGGTGATTATGGTGGCGGCACATTCATAAATGACATATGTACACACACAATGCCTACAGTTGTGCAAGCACAATGCCTCAAAACTACCGACAGCGCTTCATTAAGAATGCTTGCACATGACGAACTAGATGAATAGCATGGTGGTAGGTAAGTCTTCATGGTACCTTATTGCCGCCTTGTTGGGATGTTTTAATAACCCGTCCAAAGAAGTCCTGTATACTGAAGACTTCGATAACTATTCTTTATTGCTTTGTGATGAGCAACTATGGGCATGTATTCACTTGAACTGTACAGTCTGAAAATGCAGTTGTTGCTGGATGCTCGCAGTGGTAAACTTGTAAGCTACGTTGATGCTTTTAGCGCAAGACGTATTGCCGTATGTGCCTGACGGAACGTAGACCGTTCAGAGGTGTACCCTTTCACCGCTTTTTCTGTGTGGACATGACACCAACTCGATTTGCACGTAACATTAAACACCATCGCCACATATGTCAATACAGTATAAGAATCTATTCTTGATACCCGAAATGGAAGTAGGGACACTGTTCTGTGTAAGGAAAAATAAGAACTTGAGAATAGCACTCGCGGCTGGGGAACCACCATGCAGGAATAATGGCTAACACAAGCTGTGTATTTGCAGAAAGAGCTTAGAATGGTAAATCAAATATATTTTCAACGTGAAGTTTACGTTACTTGCCGACGTGACACACTACAGAAAAAATGATAAAATGAACAAAGCATCTGACGTGCGATGTCGCTGAAACCGTGTTTTTTCATGGTCACGTGGTGAACGAGGTAGGTGTACAAGTTGGATCTATCGAATAGATGCAAGCGGCGACGCATCACAGCACACGGAATGTCAATCCTGTGAAAGCCACCTCCGGAGAGGTAGCCCAGTACGTAAGGTGTCTTTGCGGTACGTTTGAGTGAGCAAGTTTCATTCCCAGCCACAGCATGCAAGGTCATTTCGATGGGTACGAAATGCAAAGAGCACCCGTGCATTCGGTGGTTAAGCTGCACCTCGAAGCACCCCAGCTGATTCAAGCCCGTTCAATCCTCAGCTTATTGAAGCTTATCAAGTATGTCTCATAATAATTTTGTGGTTTTGGCAGTTAAAAGCCAAGAAGCCTTTGACATTACACAGCATTAATCTACTGTAACAGCGTGATACAGCACTGTTGCCAAATGGTCCCGACCTAACAAATGAATTATCATCACACAAACACACACACACACACACACACACACACACACACACACACACACAAAAAAAAAAGACCGCCTCACCACCCTTCCACCACCAACAAAAATAGAGTGGCGCGACATAGGCGAAGCACGAAGGAAGCAATAAGTAGTAAGTTTTCGCAATCTTTAAATATTTCTACCAAAATAACGCTGAATTACGAAGCGAAGGTTCATAAAATCGCTTTATTTTGTACAGTGAAAATATGCACAACCATGCACGAACAGAAGCACGCAAAAGAAAAAAAGTCTACATTTCGTTCAAGGAGCGTTTAGCGGTACATTAACAAAGTTACTGGTTGATTGCTCCAACGTATAACTGACTCAGAAACTGAATTACTCAATGTCATCGAAAAATGTGCTATTGGTGAACGAGATGGTTCATAATATGTTTGCAGGAACAATGCAAATAAGCCACACCCTCTACCACTACAGCCCTAAAGAGGCAAAACGTCACTATCAAATTTCGTCCAATATTTGGCGAAAAAACAAACAAACCGAGTAAACATTCAATAAGCGGAACTGATGATTCTAAATTGCAGCCGTGTTTTCCCTTTTTGCTTTACACAAGCGCAACAACATGACTATTCGGGCAAGCTATGTTTTACCAGTGCATTCGGCTTCCGAAGTTGCCGTTGTTTTTCAGAAGAACGGTACTACGGAGCGTGTTATGAAATTGTTTATCACTATAATAATGTCTCGGGAGTTAGGTCTTAGAACCACGATAGAATTGAGACTGCCTTAGTGGAGGGCTCTGAAAATTTCGGTCGTTGGCAGTGCCTCAACGTCCACTCACATCCCAAAGTACATGGGCCAACACCATTTTTCCTCTATCGAAATGCTACCGCCCCAGCCGGGGTCACAGACGAGCGCCTTAACCCCTCATGCACCGCTGCGGACGACAGGCAAATGCGGTATATTACAAACCTCTCTTCAATTGATGAACCTATGTATTAACCCAGCAACTGCATCGATGTTCAATTATCCAGGCATGATATCTGCGTGATAATCATCACGGAATAGCTTCGTGGACAGTTGAATAAAGTTGCTTAAGAGAGAGGTGTGCCAATAATGTTCTAATGAAGAGCTTAGCTTGACACTAATTTGTGTAGTTTCTATTATTTCAAGGTGTTTTTATGCATTCAGTTGGCTGCTAAAGAAATAAAGATTTTTTTTATCTTGTGAGAACAGCTTCCAGAACCACCCCTCCTCTTTCTTCGTTCTAAAAAGTAAACGCGTTTGCATACCTCAAAGCATTGTTATCTTTACTGCCCCCCTCCTATCAGTTACTTCTTTGCAGCCAACTACTTAATTAGGCTTAGCGCTTGTGTCTTCTCCGGCAAGGAAGCTAAGAGTTGCTAACCTTGCATCCTATATATGAACGTTGTGGCGATATCGAAAAAGAAGAAGCCAAACACAAACACAGAGTTACGGCACAAAGAACGTTCATATACAGAAAGATCACACATGGGATCCTGTGAAGTGTATTGTAGCTACTCTTTTTTTGGAGGCTTCATAAAAGGCGCAATTTCGTTCCTCATATGGAATGATTCTGAGAGCAGGCCGAAATGTCAAACAGCAAACTCGGAGCCACGTGTGCAAAAAATGGCACCCTATAACACCAGCACCGGAGATCAGGGAGGAAGGCTTCAGATTATGGCCATCCTAATAATAATATGATCATTGTTTGAGATTTACGTTTGAAAACCGCCATATTATGAGAGTGGCGTAGCCAGGTTCCTGCACACCGGGTGTGTGCACCCCCCCCCCATTCCCCGATTTTTTTAGGTCATTGCATGGCACAGGACCAATCCAACCGATGAGCCCCCATTTCAAATAAAGGATGATATGGATATATGCTATTTTGTTTTTTTAACTTCTTCTGTCACAGACAAGTGGAATGGGGTAGCCGTCGCCAAGTAACGGTGAGAACAACTGAGTCGTTTATTTTTTATTACAATAAAAAAAGACCCCCCCCCCCTTTCCCTCCCCGATAGATATGTCCACGCACGCCCCTGGCTGATCATGAGGGACCCTATAGTAGAGGTGAGCCATGTGTTTTTCCAGGCTTTACAGCACATTTGGTGAGATCGTACTTCACATCACGCCACAGCAAGATCAGGTGTCATACTTGGACACTTTTGCGGTTAAAGGTGTTTTCGGTGCCTTCCATGGGAGTGACAACGATAAGTTAAGATCGTCTAGTCCTTGGATGGATGGATGCTATGAGCGTCCCCTTTATAACGGGGTGGTGACAAGTATGCCACCAGGCTCGACAAAAAAAAAAAAAACTTTTTTCCCTTTTTTTTATGTTGGCCTAATGCCTCTACTTCGATAAATTCTATCTTAATGGAAAAAAGGTAAATTTTCAGCTTAAGTTCTCTGCCATTTACGGCACACTGTCCATATTTTATTTTTCCAATATTTATTTTTGTCCTTTCTCTCTAATTTTCTGCCACCAATACTCTAACCGTCTCTTACTTATTTCAATCGCGGGTGTGTTCAGCTTTCCATTGTTGTCCCTAAAACCCAAGGCTTCCTGTAGGTTCGTGCCCAAACGTACACCTGGGTGGATATCTCCACATTCAATCAGAACATGTTCCGCCGTTTCCTTATCTTTCCCGCAGCATGTGCATTGTTCTTCTTCTTTACTGAATCTTGCTTTATAACTACGCGTTCTAAGGCAACCCGATCTCGCTTCAAACAGTAAAGCGCTTCCCCTTGAATTATCGTAAAATGCCTCCCTCCTTATTTCATTTTTGCCCTTTCGGTAGTTACTCAAAGCCGGTTTTTTCTCCATAGCTGCCATCCAGTAAATCCTCTCCGCCTCCCTGACTTTTCCCTTAACGCTCTTTGTTGACATATGGCTCACAATACCAGCCGTATATTTACTAGTGAGTCTTCTAGTTCTTTTTCTCCACTGTGTGTCCACGCTCTTCCTATACAAATAACGGAACACCTTCTCTGCCCATCTACTCTCCTTCATATTTCTTAGCCTTTCTTCGAACCTTATTTTGCTCTGCGCTTCCCTCGCCTCAAAACCTGCCCACCCCATATCGCCCTTTACAGCCTCGTTTGTCGTCTTCCCGTGAGCACCCAACGCGAGGCGTCCCACAGTCCTTTGATTTACATCCATTCCCGATTGCACCTCTGCCCTCATGCACACCACTGAGTTCCCAAAAGTAAGCCCTGGAACCATTACACCCTTCCACAGACCTCGAAGCACCTCATACCTATTGTATCCCCACAACGCTCTGTGCTTCATTATTGCCGCATTCCTCTTTCCTTTTGCTGCCGAGGCTTTTTCCTGTACCTCCATGTATCTATCACTCTCATTTACCCATACTCCAAGGTACTTGTATTCACTTACCCTCGGTATTTCTTGGCCTTGTATGGACACCGTCTGATCACAGGGATCATTGAATACCATCAATCCACACTTCGTTACACTGAATCCTAGTCCAAGAGCTTCACCTTCCCTTCCGCATATATTCGCCAGCTGCTGTATATCATCTCGACTGTCCGCAAATAAGACGATATCGTCCGCATAAAATAAACCTGGAAGCTTCTGCTCAATCATCATGCCGCCCTGTTTGTGTGACAGATTAAAACCAATGTTGCTACCTTCTAGCGCTTTTTCCATACTCACCATGTACAGCATGAATAACAGTGGGGACAAAGGACATCCCTGTCTCAGACCCCTGCTAACCTCAACGTTCTCTTTGCTACGCATTCCTTCCCACTCTATGCAAACTGTATTTTCTCGGTATATCTCCCTCAAAAGCTGTATACAGTCGTCGCCCATGCCCATTCCTTTCAATATATCCCACAAAATTTCCTGATTAACGTTGTCGTATGCCCCAGTGATGTCTAGAAAAGCCACGTACAAGGGCCTATTCTCTATTTTAGATATTTCTATACACTGAGTGAGAACAAACAGGTTATCGTCTAACCGCCTGTCGACTCGAAATCCGTTCTGAAGTTCTCCCAAAATATCGTTATGTTCGGCCCATGTTTCTATTTTCATTTTTACTGCCTGCATCGCCAACCTGTATAGTACCGATGTAATGGTTAGTGGTCTATACGAGCGATTCTTGTCCTTTTCTCCCTTGCCTTTATAGATTAAGTTCATTCTACTTTGTCGCCAACTGTCCGGTATTTGTCCGTCCTTTAAGCTTTTTTCTACTGCTTTTAACAATGCTTCTTTAGTGTTATGTCCTAGTTCGTTAATGAGGCTAACGGGAATCCCATCTAAACCCGCGGCAGTGCGCTTTGGAATTTTTCCTTCGGCCTTTTTCCAGTTGAAATTATCTAGTACTAGCTCTTCCTCTGTTGCTTTCTCCGCCACACTTTTACTCACTGGGGAGATCCCCTGGACGCTCTTTTGAAACGAATCGGCTGTTACCTTTTGGATGTAACCTAGCGCTTCGTACCCTTCCAATTGATTTCCTCCTTCATCTAGAATATGTTGTTGCGTTGTGACAGACTTCCTACCTAGCGCCTTTATGTGGCTCCAAAAAATCCTAGGCGCGGCCTCCTTTTTTTCGTGTATCTCTGTCATCCAGCGTTCACTTTCACCTTTAATTTTTGCCTCTACCAATTTCTGTACAAGGGATTTTTTCTCCAAATATATTTCCCATATTTTTTTGACTTCGTCCTGTGGCCGCTTCTCCTTTTTTGCCTTTCTATGCTCCCGTGATGCTTCGCGTCGCTTCTCGATCGCCTCCCGGATTTCCTTGTTCCACCAACTTTTTGGCTTCCTTTTTCCTTTCCAGCAAACGGTTTTCTTCTCTTTCCCTATCTCCTTCGTCATTAGATGTAACAGCTCCCTATACTCCCAGTCCTTGCCTGGTATTTCGCCTACTTCTTTCTCGACTCTTGCGGCTATATTTATTATTTGTTTGTCATTTAAATACGAGCTGCCAGACTTTGATTCCATGCTCGTATTTTTAGTTTCGTATCCCATTTGTAATGTTATTCGTTTATGATCACTACCCAAGCTGTTAATGCCTTCCTCGTCTATCCTCATTTCTGTCAGTTTGTGGTAAATTCCTTCAGTCATGAGACAATAATCAATGCTTGATTGCTTGTTTCCGACTTCCCATGTGATCTGGCCGTCACATTTAGGCCCTGTGTTAACTATCTCCAGACTATGTTGCTCGCAAAGATCTAGTAATAACTTCCCATTGGTGTCTGAATATCCGTCAAGGTCATGTATGTGGGCATTCATGTCCCCTAGAAGGATGATTTCGGCCCCATTACCAAATTCCTTAATATCCGCACTCATGCAATCCACTATCTCCTGATTCTTTTCTCTGCAGTTATTCCCCGTCCACAAGTAGGCTACCCCTAGCCACGTTTCCTTTCCACCTACTGTGCCCAGAACCCAGAGGTGCTCTGAACACGTCTGTTTCACTCTAACCCATTTGGCTCCGCGGTGAATTAGCATTCCTACACCCCCACCTTTCCTTTCCGATATGGTCCTGTTACACCCTTCCCAAACATAATTTTTAATATGTGGTGGCTCTTCCAAGTCTCTAAGGTGTGTTTCTGTAACCGCATACACGCCTATCTGTTCTTTGTTTAACTGCTCCTCAATCTCTAACCATTTTGCCTTCTTTCTGCCACCCTGCATGTTTATGTAACTAATTGCGACACGCGCCTTTTTCCTTTTTCTTTTACCTTTTTTCTGGTTTTTCGCAATTCTACCTGTCAAAGCGTCCTCCTGTTTGTTTTCCCCGTTACGAGCTACCCCGGACTCCGAAGGGCCCGTGAGCCCCCCAAAAAAGCTACTGCGCGTCCTGCCAGTCGCCAGCCCACCTCGTGTCCAAGCCTCTCATCGAAATGAATCCTGTCTCTTTGGAATCCACCCCACCTGTGCACTTCCCTGTTTAAATCCACTACCTCGAAACCCTTCTCTCGACTAATTCGCTGAAGCTTCTGCAGAAGCTTCAGCGCGCAAATGAACTACGGAAAAGCCACCCACTGGACGTCCATACAGTCGCCCGATGGTTTTGCTACATGTCCAAGCCTAGGGCGAGGAAAGACGGGACACAATAACAAACGCTCACGACAGGTGCTGTCACTTGTGTGCTTGTAGTTCTTGTGTACTGCTCCCCAACACGTGTGGACAACGGCGTTGACTGCAGGCTCAAGAATGCCATTCATCCCGTAAGCTGAGGCACGACCCACCATTTCTGTCGAGTTCATCCCTTCCTTGCCTTAAGTTGCCTGTTCACGCCTTTTTGAGTAGTTAGGAGCCTGGTCGCGTTCCATTCAGAGACCATGTGGAAGGGGGTTCTATCTACAGTGCAACTAAGCTGACCTGCTCTTGGAAAAAAAAAGTTTCCCCCTTTTTTTGAGAACCATGCACACCTTTAGTATTTGCCTGAAGCTGTCGTGGCTATGTGAAAACCGGATAGTGACACCTACCAGAGAAAGGTCCTTCAAAGAATGTGGTGGTGGTGGTAGTGGTTAGAAGACGAGAAAAGGCACCTAATTTCCGCAACCCAGTCGGGAGCACGGCGCAGTGCCTGCGGGGAAGGGAAAATGGAGAAAAGTGGAAAGAAGAGAAAAAGAATAAGTGAGCAGTGGCACGGTCGTCATCAGCATGAACAGCAGTCCGGAAGCAAGGGCAGGGGTGGCAAGGGGCCCGTGCTCAGCAGTGGGACGAAGAATGTTAATCGGCCACTGTTGGGCGGCTATTGTTTAACTGGAGAGGTACCAACATTCCGATTCCAAGAAGTGTCGTTTATTAAAAAAAAGAACAAAGAGCAATGCCTGTACGTTTGGTGTGAACTAGGGCAAATTTTCGTCTACACATTACTCACCTTAAATATGTAGATATGCCATATAAAAGCTATCAGCTTTTTTCAATGTTTCATCATAATTAAACAAGTCGCCAAACAAAAAACACGTAAACATCAATTATTTGAAAAATAAAGTATATTTAAGGGCTTGTTGTTCTTAGTTTAACATCGAATATAATTTTTGACATTGAACGACGCATAGCCTCGATATAATTATTAGAGACGGCGTAGTGGAGACCATACTGAGCATCAAGTAGTTTTCTTTTATCGAAATGCAGCCGGAATGCGATACCGTGATCTTGGGACAGTGTTCGAGCACTATTACCATTGGACCACCATGGCGGGATCCCAATAGAAGTGTGAAATGTAGCATTTGCACTTATTTATTGCATCAATGTCCAAGTATCTTTTTTTTGCAATGTGTAAAGACACTGAAAGTGTGACTAGTTAACCAGGAATCCCGAAATATAAGCTTACAGGAAGAACTCCTATTCGGAAATGAATAAATGTTATACAAGTGCCGCCGACTATTGTATTTCACATATTGTAAAATTTACTTATCCACAAACAAATGGTAGAAATAAAAAAGGTTGGACTTTTTTGGCAGAGCAACCTGTAGTTGAAACGCTTGTATAACGAATATATAGTTACCAGCGTCGCAGCTTCTATCTGTGTACATGACTTGGTGTAATGAGAGACCGCTGTAGTTAGATTGCTATCTTTACCACTAAGGTTTGATTGATATGTGGTGTTTAACGTCCCAAAACCACCATATGATTATGAGAGACGCCGTAGTGGAGGGCTCCGGAAATTTCGACCACCTGGGGTTCTTTAAAGTGCACCCAATGATGAACACACGGGCCTACAACATTTCCGCCTCCATCGGAAATGCAGCAGCCGCAGCAGGGATTCGAACCCGCGACCTGCGGCTCAGTAGCCGAGTACCTTAGCCACTAGACCACCACGGCGGGGCTTACCACTAAGGTGTCGGGTGATTAGTTTACGGTATATACTATGTTGACACATGTACACCAGTAGTATTCCTGCTGTCACATACACACATACACCCTGAAAACTACCAATCGCGCTTCATTAGCAATGCGTACACACGAGGAGCTGGACGAGTATCGCAGTAAATAACTCGTGTTTCAATCAACTGTCAAGACAAGCGCCACACTGAAGATTGCGCTAACTGTTCTTCAATGCATTGTGACGAGCCGTACGAATGTCCACTCACATCAACTGTGCCATTTCAAAATGCAGTAGATACTGGGTGCACATCGTGGTAAAATTGTAATATTTGATAATTGTGTTATCGCCGCAAGCATTGTCGTATCTGCATGACGGAACGTGGATCGTTCAGAGTTGCAACTTTTCGCTGCTACTTTTTTAGTGAGTACATGATACAAACTAGGTGTGCACGTAGTATTAAACACCACCACATCCTACAGGTTATTTCTCAGATGGGTTTGAGTACCACCATATCGGGCTGTTATATCAGTTGGGTTGCTTCTCACGATAATACATGACCTTATAATTGATGCCACCATATAAAACAGTAGCAGCAACAACAACAACAAAAAATTGCCCGCAGCTTCCCTCGGGGGAACACTGAGGAGGATGCGGAGCATATAATTGGTTAACGGGGTGTTAAAGTGCGACTTACTTGGGTCGATGGCTAAATTGGTTAACGTGGTTGTGAAATGGGGTGTTAAATTGCGACTTACTTGGGTCGATGGCTAAATTGGTTAACGTGGTTGTAGGAGGGGGTGTTAAATGAGTGAACACGTACACACGTATGCGAAAGGGCGGCGCTGGTCGAAGGGACGTCGATCATTGTGTTTGTGGATTCGTTGGAATTCATTTCACCGCGACCTTGGACGTCGACGCGCCGTACAAACCAACCGACGAGCGGCAACTGAGCGAGCGAGCGCCGACCTTGAGTATATATACAGCGCGACGGCGCATGCACTGTCAGCTGTTGAATGTTCTCGAAGGAGAAGCGCGCGCGCGGCACAGATGGCGACGGCGTGACGGCGCATGCGCTGTCAGCTGTCGGATGTTCTCGAAGGAGAAGCGCGCGCGGCACAGATGGTGGGCGACGGCGCATGCGCGCGCGTCAGCTGTCGAATGTTCGAGAAGCGGTGCGGACGGCGCACTACAAGGCGCGAGTATAAGATGCTTCCGCATCTAAAAAAAAAACAGCCTAAGATTGTGGCGCCCACATGTCTTGCGAATACAGTATGAGAAGCTATCTTTGGTGTTTGATGTGCAATTACAGGAAATCTTCTGAGTACGAAAAAAAAAACATGAGCAGGTGATTTGTATTCGGGGAGCCACAATGCGGGAAGGGGGGGGGGGCTTTATGTGCGCCGTAGACATTCAAAAACTTGTAGAGAGAGCTTTGGATGGAATTCGCAATTCGGAAAATTCAGGCTAGCAGTTGACATGACACAGAACAGTGTAAATGATGATATGAGAAAAAGTAACAAACATGCCATACCGCTTAACCCCTGTATTTTTATGCTTACAAAGTGAACGAAGTACGTGTAGAAATTGAATCTCTTGAATACAATCAGGTGGCCCAGTATTGCTTTACGGAATATCTTTCCTCTGAAAAATAACCTCCGATATTATTATAATAATAGTATTATAGGGTGTAATATAATGTTTTGTTAATAATATTATTATTATAAATTGCTGTATTTTGTACAGCGAAAACAAGCGCAACTATGATCAGAAACACGAAAAAAAAAAACATCTGCATTTGGTTGAATTCATGTTTACCAACGCATCATCATCGTTACTTTTTCGTTGCATAGCGTCAGCACTACACTACTCGGAGTGATGGGAAAACGAGTAATTGCTGACCGCGGTGATAGATAATGTAACTATATGGTGGCTAGAACAACGCAAAAAAGCCCCACCTTGACCACCGCAGCCCGAAAAAAAAAGTGACGTGACTGGCAAATTTTATAAACGACTCGGCGAAGAAAATAAGCCCAAACGAACTTGACATAAGTAGAACTGGCGATTCTTAACTGACAATTCTGAACAAAGATCTGATAGCTCAGATTTATGATTCACATAAAGCTTCTAATTTATACGAGGATACATACAAAACTGCTCATTTAATGAAATTATTCGTACAAATGTACCGGATTTTTATCAACCTAACAGTTGCTTAAATATTCCTGTTGAATTACAAGTGATGGTTTCTGATTGTGTCTCATGGTGAAGCCATTTTTCTCAATGCGATATTGTGCATAATATCATATTCAATCCGACACACCATCTGCAAACAAAGCATCGCAGAAATCTTAAGCAATTTACTGTAATCAGCCTTCTGCTTGTCCGAACAGCATCTGCAGGTAGTCGAAATAAAAAATCGTGGTTCTTGACCTCCGAATTAAGTCGCTGCGTGCCAACAAGACGCCTTCATTGGCATGTATACTTTTAATGGGGAAGGGGAAAGAGAAGCGAACCTTTGCACGATGGTGACCCCGTGTGTAACTTGTTTCTCACCTGTCGTCGAGTTTTCGTTACCAAGAATCATGGCACGTGCCTCATCGACACCAGCGTGCATGCACCAATTGCCAGAAAAGCCCTGTATATACTAGCAAACGGAAAAGGCCGACTACCTACACGGAAAAGGCTTGTCATAGCGAAATAAACGCTGAAATTTTCTAGTTGTGTAGAAACGCTTCAATTACCTAGTTACGGAAATGTATTGCATATAGCAGTTTTTGTTTACTGCAAAAAAATTGTATGAGTGTGCTCAAAATCAATCTCGCTCACCAAGGAGCTAAAGAACTAAAAACCTAGCTGAAATTTACCGTTTGCGCAAATCTCCCAACTGGCTTTCCTGCAAAGTTGTTTTCCAACCAAAAGGTCTCGTTGCCAGACTGCTTTTCTCACTCATCGTGCTTTTGTTTTCCCCCACTGCCTTCTTTAGAACGACAGGTGTCTCGCCTGCCATGCGATCTGAGGGTTTGTTCCAGGTGGGTTGGGGACAAAAGTCGTTTTGTCGCACTCGGATGCCTTCATCGGAATAGCAGTGGTAAAAGCACAGTGAGCAAGAAAAGCGGTCGGGACACGAGAGGTTTTTTTTTTCCTTTTTGGTGGGAAATCAATCTTGCAGGAAAGCCGCCTTGCATATTTCTGAAAATGATTTATTGAAGAAAGAAAAAAAAAGCATGTGCCAAAAACAAAGTTTATAAGTGTTATTCTTGTAGCAACTACTACATAGGAGTTATTGCAAAAGGTCGAATTCTTAGGTTTTCTTCAAGTACTTTTTCTTGCTCTTCAAGTTTCTCGCAATGTTACTTTGCTCTTTGTTGCGCATACATTTATACACGCAATCTCTTTTTTGTAACGGTATTATTAGTGTCACAGCGTCTGGAACATTCTAGAACGACAGATAACGAAACCGGACCCTCCGTGTAGAATATGTTTGATGTTTTTTTGCCTATATATAAGATATTAGGCTTTTATATACAGTCTTATTAATTATTGCATCACCACTTGGGGAAATACATACATCACCCACTTATCTCCCATTCAGCACATTCAAACCCAAGCCATCAGACTAATAACTTTCACTTCATATTGTTATAGTGCATCATCATTACTTCGTAACTTCGAAATACTCTCTGCTGTTAGTTTATTTAAATATCACCTCATTATAATGGTGTTCAAGTAATTGGACCAACATTTGGATCAAATGCCTTTCATTTGTAGGTTTTGTCTAACTTTAATCGAACTAGATTCGCTTCATATGAAACTGTTTTCACTACCTACTATCCGCACTAATTTTGGACGGAACACGGCATATTTTAAGCATTATCATTATGGAATTCATTGCCATTTCATATCAAACAATGTTCGACGATTGGCTCATTAAAAAAAAATGATTGTATTCGTATTTGATAAACTACTAGATGTTTTTATCCTGTTATATTGTTTATTCCACTTTTCTTTTTACTTGTTTCTTAGTTAGCATTGATTCTATCAATGTACTCATCTCTGTTTTCACTGTTACTGCTAATTTAGTAAATTTTTAAATCCCATTTCAAACAGGAGGTCCTCCTGCAGCTTTGTGGTTTCGGACCTCCTCCTGTAAATAGACTCTGTATACTGGCCTTTTTTTCTGTACTAATAAATGAAATACACTTTAAGCTTGATACTAAGCTGTCTGCCACGCTACTGCGTGGTTTAGAACCCCCCCCCCCCCCCAGTTTGGTGAACCACCCACAGGTTTTGAAGACAACACAGAAGCAACAATTCTAATGCTCGGTTTCGTAGTGTACTATGTACGATTTGTTGTTTTGTAGCTCAATGTTAAACGTACACTATAAATGATTGATTGATTGATATGTGCGGTTTAACGTTCCAAAAGCACCATGTGAATATGAGAGATGCCGTAGTGGAGGGCTCCGGAAATTGTGACCACCTGGGGTTTTTTAACGTGCGCCCAAATGTGCGTGAGCACACGGGCCTACAGCAATTTTGCCTCCATCAAAAATGCAGTCGCCGCAGCGGGAATGAGATCCCGCGACCTGTGCGGCTAAACGTATACTATTAGAAGCAAGGGTAAAATTAAGGAAGAAATAAAATCACGGAAGGATGGATGAAAAACTAAATTGGTGTCCTGCAGGATTGCACCCCCATTTCATAGGAGTAGGATCGCGGGCCGCTCCCACAATGTATAGTTGGAGCCTTGCGCGTTCCATATTTATCGCCAGCTTTATTCGAAACATGAACCAACTATCCATCATCAAATCGGTACGAATCAATGCCCTTGTAAACACTGGTAATAGCTAAAAATACATTTTGTGTCAGAAGCATGCAAGGATGTGTACATCGCAGTACACTTGTATACAAGTCGCGCAATGTGCACCATAAAATATTATCAATAATTAAACATATATTTTTTAAGTCTTTTGTGCGTCCACAGCAAGATGAAGATTACCACCGATAGTCTTCAATCTATTCCAACTCGTGCGCAGTGATTACATATAGTTGGCACTATACCTTATCTATTTCATCGCCATACACAACTCCATGCCCTATTCAGCTTCGTGGAGCATCTCTTGGTTGAGCAGCCCTATTCAGACTACATGCAACGTATCGTGATTCGCGCAGGCGTATTTAATGGTTTCACCTGTGGTTACAAGTTAATAGTAGTCGTCTGGTCTTTACATCTGAAATCCACGAGCTAGGGTACTCTAGGGTTTCTTTCACGAGCACTCGATATAAGCACAAGGACCCCAGAATTTTCACTCGGCTCGGTCGAAACGTGGCTGGGATTCGCCTGAGAAAGTCATATCCGTATCTGTTAGAAAAATGAGACCCCCCACCCCCTATTCTAGCCACGCCTTATTAATGCAGGTGGTGCCATTTATTTTTGCTGAAGAGTTTAGGCCTTTGGTATATAGTTTGGTTTAGGCCTTTGGTATAACTCTCAACTGGCGACTGCTCAGTAAGTAAATTTCATACTGCCGTAATCAAGTGAAAACATGCAATGAACGTGCTTCGACTGAAAAAAAAAAGAAGGAAAACAAGAAACAGAGAACACTTCTCCACAGGCCACCTTCGCCAGTTGGATTTAGTGCCTCCTCTTTTGAATAAACTGCTTCCACAAAGGCTTTACGGAGATTTATTATGCAAGCAGGAGTGCACGGAGACAAGCGGCACTGGGAATCAAACCCTCTCGCGTGACAGGCGGCCACCTTTGTGATGTTTTTGCGAATCGCAGCTTGGGCGGGACACGGTTGTTGCAGGATCGAGCATTCGCAGAAAAGTTGCTCTCTTTCGGGGTGGGAGAGGTGCACCACTCTAAACTGAAGTGGCGACCGGGTAGTCAGGTGTGGTCGAACTCCATTTTGTGATTTCGGGAGGGGGCGGAGGGGCATGGGCCTGGTGGTCCTTCGCCTGGCTACGTCACAGTCATTCCGCTGCTCTTCGGAAGGTATGCGTCGGATCGTGGGCTGGGCGATGCACGCCGTCACTGCATCCGTCAAACCATGCGTGCGCTTAGCCCCGACCTGTGGGAATAATGAAAGATAGCTGTCGATAGCACCAGTACAGTACAGCAACAGGGGGGCAATGATGCTGGCAGCCAATCTAGTGTTATAGAGTATAGACCTCAAAAATACAACAGAAAATTGATGACGCGTTAGTTTCAAGAACAAGTGTGTGATGTTAGTCGTGCCTCAAATAATCTAGCACATACTCGGCGCGTAAGCTCACGAATAATGTAAAATAAAGCGGCACGCATGACGAATCGCAGGGAGTACTACTGTTGCTTTGAAGCACATGAATCGCAGCACAACGAAGGACAACGAAATTCTCCGTTGTTTCGGGCATTACAGTGTCGGGGAATGAAAGAAGCGCTTACCGGTGAGCGCAGGGCGCTGCATGGTGAGTTCATCGAAAGCACAGACGACGACCGAGCCGATTACTAGCGCGAGCGGGAAGACGTCGACGTCCCATACAGAAAGGGCCACGACGGTTAGGCAGAGTATGGTGGCAGCCGTGAAGACTTTCATGGTCGGTGCAGCGACGGTATGGACAGCCGCAAAAAAAGTGATGCACTGTTCATGCCGTCTCTGCTTTTAAACCTCTCGTCACTCGCTGATTGGCCGAAGGGTGGCAATGGAGACTTCTGACTCATCCAAGCTAAAAGCTTGAGTTACTGCTTTTCTACCCTCTCCACAGAGGCGGCCTTTCCTCCTCGTTTACCTCCCTCCTATTCTCCGGGCTGCTCCGTGCTGACGAGGATGATGATGACTCCCGGAAGAGTGGCACTACCCACCACGAGCCGTGTGGCAGTTGAACTTGTGAAACAAATTAAAACAAAATACAATGTAATAATAAAAAGCGAAAAGGAGGAGAGGGGGAGAAGATGCCAAAAAGATAATCTAATTAGGGACAAAAATATTCGTGATAATTTTCGTCTCTTTCATTGTAATGCAACGTAAAGGTAAATGTATGAACGAATTAATTCATATAGTTAAGGTGAAAGGATAGATGAACCATATTGTTTTAGATGTCCTGATAATTTACCATGGCATTCTATTTGATTCTTTCAAATAATTAAATATAGCCTCTTAATTGATCCCGACAAAGTGCCCTAGCACCAACGATCCTCCCTACCGGGCTGGAGAAATTAGGTGCCTTCTTCTTTTTCTTCCAACCACCACCACGACCTATCCTCGTGTTTCCGTTAAGATTTTTTTTCCGGAGTCGTGATTTCACTATACCCCCCCCCCCCCCCAAAAAAAAAACGAATTGCTCTAGAACGCGTCTGAGTATTGTTTCAGAAAGAATGGTCGTAGCATTTACGCATTGACAAATTAATGGACGACCATTACCGTGCCCATTGAAAAAAGGAAAAAAAAGAGGGGTAGGTACCTAAAGCGATTGGCAAGATCAAGTGGAACACTTAATTTTGCTACATTTTGGGCATAAAAAAACAATATACGTAAAAAAATGAACCATAAAAATGCTGAAATTCAACCAACTGTTGCAGAAAGAAAACGCTTTCATGCGTTGTGCACTTGTACCAAGCGATGCCAGAATGAAGAATGGAGTGCATTCATGATGCTTCGTCAGCGTTTTCCAGTAGGCAATTACTTGAAAATAGAATATGTTCATTTCTGTGTCAAAGCTATAGCGTACCTGCAGGTACTCACTGTTCTTCGGCCTTTTTATGCGTATATGAACAAACATTAAGTGAGAACTGCATTATTTCATGGAGAGTCATGTTTCCGAACAACAATATCGATCATTAGAATGATCAATCAGTAAAAAAAAAAAACTCGAATATACATAGGGACAGCAGCGTCTACGTTGAACAAAGGCGGCCGAGAGGACAGCTGTTCGCGGACAGCTTGACGAAACCCCAGCCCCCCATCGCTGGTGGCACCACCGAATGCAACACTTGATCTCAACAAAAGAAACAAAGCAGGAAACAAAAAAGCAACGAAGTAAATTGCATAGAAACAATTTTACGGAATTGAACAATAAGGCACAAACGAGACGAACTGAAGGAGAGACATGGATAAACCATCAAAAGTTTAATGCCAATGCGAAATGTCATTTTTAAGAACACTGGTATAAAATGACTTCTCGCATTATGTGGAATTAATGCCGAATATTACGGAAAACGGAAGAGAGGGTTTTCTAAATAATAGGTGGCACTTTTTAATCTGGTTCAAGGTATGGTTGTTGTAATCACCACAATATTTGTTTAATTTCCATGTTGTTACTTTGACTTTGCCCCACGTTTCTATATTATACTTCTATTTCCGTTTAAGATATGTCATCGCTTGCAAGTTTGATCGCTTTTAAGAACACCATGTAATCAGTGCTGCCGAAATGGGAGCCTATACGTATTCCCCTTTTATTTGAATAAACTCTACTCATAGTAGGCGTTCGTCCATGTCTGTTCTTGAGTCCGTCTCGTTTGCGGCTTATTCATTCCGTGAAACAAGCGCCAACTGGAGCAACACACGAAGTTATGCTTGAATAGAATAATTGCTCAAGAGTTAAACTTTGAAATCGTACCGGATTCTCTACGCGACCTTGCCGCGGCCCCTTTAATGTTGTAGGCAGGATGCCTTGAAGACGCTTATTAGACACGCCGTATAGTGGAGGGTTCCGGAAATTTCGACCACTTGTACTTTTTTACCGCGCATCTAAACATAAGTAAGCAGATCTCTACTAATTTACCTCCGTGTCAATGCCATGTCTTCAGCCGGGATCGGATCTCAAAGTCTGCCGCCCAGCAGTCTGATACTCTGACTACTGGAGCAACAAGAAAAGAAAGAGGGCATTACACTAGAAATGTTAATTACCATATGAGTGCCGTCCTCATGAAATAAAGTAATGAAATATGTATTTTTGACTCGACTTGTTTCATTACTCGCGATTCGTATGCGCGGATGTGTGCATTTGAGATAACGAAAATTTTGTCGCTTTATGCAACATATTCATGACCTTCGCGCTTTTCTGTTGCATTCTCTAGCTTTTGCCTTATGGATAAAAAAAAAAGGAATTAGAATTTACACAAGTTGAAACATGGACGTTGTTGAAGTTCATATTAAATTACTTGGGATCAGAACGTGTGTACCCTCGTCGTGTGACTAAAAAAGAGCTGTTCCTGTGAATGGTAGAAATGAGTCATGCCGATGTGATCTTAGTGTTATCGTTATCTCTTGGGTGCCCGTGCATCTTCCATGAAGACGTGGGGCTGAGAGTAGCCAATGAATACCCTATTCAAAACCACTGCTAGCAGCGGACACGACCAAGCTCTTTTCTCGCTGCCATATCAGTGAAAAAAAAAAGGAAAGAGTGTGAGTCAACCACCTTTCAAAAAAAAAAAAAAACTGACTGCACGTGTTAGTTTGTCCCTTCAAGTTTTGCTACTTTGAAACCACATGCCACCTGCCGAATTATGCGTGACAAAATACTTCAACACCTTTCACATCTGCAATGGATTTTGAGCGGCAGAGGGACAGATTTCGGGGCACGAAATACTAGTTTGGTGTTTTTGCTTGAGGACATCATCTGGGGGGCGGTTGGGGGGTGGGAGGGGAGTGAATTATTTTTCAATACATCATCTGCAATGCTGTGCATGCTAATGCGACGTGAAGTCAATGCATTCACAACCAGAAAACTCCAATGTTCTTACGGCCAGTAAGAGAATGTTTTTAGTTTTTACGGCGAGAATAGAAAATAATTTGTGCCTTCGAAACAAAAGCGCCATCAAACGTTTTCTAATAAGCGGCTAGATAACACACTTTCCACTTGCGGTCCCACACAAGCTCTCTGCTCTTGGTAAGTCACAATGGCGGCCACCTGGACTTTCTATCGCATGAGACAGTGTCAGTGTTCCGGACGACACCTGGGTCGTTTGGTTCCTGCGTTCTTTCGCATTCTCCACGCTTTGTTCTGTTCGCCACTCACTCCGAGGAGGAGCGCTAAGAACCGCGATGGTGCTCTGGCACTCGTCAGATAGCTCGCCAATGACCCCCGATCCGCACGCCATTGTATATCTTGCTGGTCCGATATTCTAGCATGGCTTCCCCCGCGTTGCACCTGGCGTGTGAAACATAGTATAGGCAGTGTTGGAGGGTTGCAATCCTTTTCACTGCTGATTATTTCTAACCTCCTTTCCCAACACTCAACGACCCGGCTATGTCGTACCTGCTTCCTGGGTATCAGTGGTTGTATTTCTTTTTTTTTTCATTATCTTTTTGCTGAGGTTTAACGTCCTAAAACCACCATGCGATTGTGAGCGACGCCAGAGTGGAGCATTCCGAGAATTAGGGAACACCTAAATCGAAGCACACGGGCCTCAAGCATTTTAGCCGCCAACAAAAATGCAGCCGCCGCGGCCGGAATTCAATCTCGTGACCTGCGTGTCAACAACCAAGTGCCTTAGAGATTAAATCGCAGTGGAGAATGTATCACTCTTTTTCTCTCTCAACGAGAGGCTTCGGAAGCCTTTCGCGGTTGGCGGGGCTCGAGATACCCGCTAAGGGACGATTTTCGGCTGGTCCTAAGATAACGTTTGGAACCATTTTCGAAAGCGCGCACACACAAGCAAGTGCGCACGCGCAGGGAGCCCACGTGCACGCACGTTTTTTTCATTTGTTTATACCTAGATTCACAGGGATTCGTCAGCTTTAGAATGAGAGTATCACCGATGACCATTGTCGCCATTTCTTTTTATTCTGCTAACTATATCTAATAATCTGGGAAGAAATGTTTCGTAGTGCAGAGAGTCATGGTACTTGATACGCATTAGTAGATACTCGTATTTCCTGAATAATTAAGACATACAGAGCGATAAAATAACTCTAAACAATGCTGTTTTGCAAGGCAGCACACCTTGGTTGTTTCCTATTATACGAAGGCTGCATAATAAAATATATGTATATTATCAGTGATGTTGCCAGCGTGGTACAGTTGTAACTAGAATGTGTTTACGCGTAAGGTTTGTACACACCAGAATAGTTTGACATTCACTCTGAAGAGAGGAATGAGGGGAAACGACTCTCGGGTGCTTGCATGACGCTGAGCACCAACGAAACATGCGAAGCCAGGGATAGTTAGGGACAGGAGGTCAGTACCAAAGGCGCCTGAGCCAACGGTCACTTGGCTCAACAGAATTCAAACCCCACAAGCAACTGCCCCTTTCTCGCCAGGGCAGTTGGCGAAAAAGCAGCCCCCTTTTCGTGAATTGAGCTGCTGTACTGGTGGAACGTTAAATCTTCGTGTGGGAACGTTAAATCTTCGTAATCACGTTTGACCGGTTGCTAGAGAGTAGTGAGCGCTATACGTCTGAGAGCGAGAAATACCGTGAACTAACGAATCCGTTGTTTAAAACTACTTTAGAAGTGGTTGTAAAAATTTATTTCGACTACTCACAAGAATTATTAAGAAAATGGCTTAGGCGCTTCTGCTCCTATGCAGGTGACATTTTCTGAATACACTTGCAAAGAAGAAAAAAAATGAAAGAGAACGACCGAAGGTCGTTTAGATACTAGTGAGACATGGCCAGTGCCACCTTTGCTGTTAAAAACCAACGCGTGGTGGCGAATGAAAAAAAAAATGATTCCAGGAATATTTTATCCCACCATCGTTCGTGAGCCAGCATCGTCGCGTTGTTCAGGTCGCAGCTGTGCCCTGTTGTTTAGCAGCATTCGACCAGCAAGGTCTTGGACCTTTTGATGACACCAAGTACACACTCCGCAGGTGTGTGGCTTTAGGGTTTGGCCAAAAAACATGCTTGAAAAATTCGGCAGATCCCACGTGCCTTCGAAATTGATGGTATACAAAGAATGCCTATAGAGAAGGTCCTTAAGGTGTATTTTTCATTGAGGGAGACAGCCCGCTTAAAAACGTAAACATTTTGTGAAACCACTTTTTTTCGCAAAGTCTTCCGTTTGGGAAATCTCGCAAAGTTCGAGAGATAAATTATATGCATGTGAGACTATATAGGAAGAATTATTGCTCATAACTGTCCGATCCGCATTATTCGTAGATATACGTCACGGAAATAAATAGGTCACAGCACGCCAATAAATTCGCTCAGTATACCTTGTTAAGAAGACTCATTTCTCATAATCGCCCGATTCACATAAAAACATTAGACATGTGTCGTGCAAATTAATACTTCGTGATGCGGAAATAAATGATCCCCGTATACCTTTATAAACAAAAGACACATTAACCTCAACTATTTAGTTGTTTCTGAATTTGGAGTCGGTAAATTTCAATATTATTCACAACATCATTATTGCTGTACGCAGTGGCGTAGACAGAAGGTGGGCACACCAGGCATCCCTCCGCCGAATTTTTTCTCGTCATGGCGTACACAGCGAATAATAACCACTTCAAAAAGGTACCTTTTTTCTACCATCGCCAGCAAAAAAAAAAAAGAACGATGGCCTTGGTTGCACTAGCGAGAGCAAGATGAGCATCTTGTGATTATTTATTGCTTCATTCGGACAGCCAAACCAACGTTTTTAGATACTTTCTATCTATCTATCTAAAAACGTTGAGCCAAAATCACCTCGTGTATCTAATAGAGCACATGCATAGAGAACCATCCACCACTAAACAATTAATTGTTGGCCTAGTTAACGTGAGTAATTGCCTCTGACATATTACAGCAAGCACATTGGAGATTGCTTCATTTTGTGCACAACAAGGCGCAAATATAATACAGGTGTGAAGTTTTTCATTTTTGTTATTTGGTAAAACTGAGAAAAAAACATTTATTTTGGCTCCAGACAACATTTTTGGGCCTGTTCCAACAATTTGTTTGCGAAAGTGCTAATGGCACCAAAACTCCTCCAAATCTATATCGCAGTTAAAATTTCGAAAACCGTCTGAATTGCAGCGAATGAACTATATAGACGCGATAAAAATATTCGTTCTTAATAATAATAAGTCTGGGGTCTTACGAGCCAGAACCACCTTATGATTATAAGCTCGCAGAAGTGGAGGCCTAAAGAAATTTTGACAGTGACATCGTCCTATTTCTGGTGTTCGTCGTATTCCTTGCGCCAATGTGCTGGAAGAAAGTGTACACTTGACGGCTCGTGTTTTTTTGTTAGCCACAGTATTAATGATATCTAACAGGCAATCATGCTAAGAAATGTATAGGGGATGTTATACGAAGAAGTTTTATTGTAAATGTGAAGAAAGTAAAGTGGATGAAAAGATTACTTGCCGTGGGCAGGGTCCCAACCCGCGGCCTTTGAATAACGCGTTCGATGCTCTACCAAATGAGCTACCACGGCGGCTAGGCTCCCCCCCCCCCCCCCGGAACTTTATTGAATATATATGTGAATTAAACGTGTGAGTGTTGGGCATATATTGAGTATATATGTAAATGAAACGAGGGCACGTCGGCAGAAAAGGTTCGGCGACGCAAATGACAAGATTGCCGCATTATCGGTGTCATGACTAGCGACTTATATTTGCCAAACATCTTACCCTCTCATGCAAATTTCAGTTCACCGCAAGTAAATGGGGTGATCACGAGAGCACCCAGACGTACGTGGTCAGATAGATAGATAGATAGATAGATAGATAGATAGATAGATAGATAGATAGATACGTAGACAGACCCACGAAGTGCCTGCAGTAAGCAAAGAAATGATTCGCCCTTAAAGCGGTTTGTACGCCCAACGGACGTGTAGCTCTTCGTTGTTTTTTTTCTGAAGTCTTCTCTCGTAACACACTCACACTCCACCAATCATGTACCACTGGCGGGTGCGCATAATCAAGAGAACATCAGCAGGCTCGAAAGTCAACGTCCCCTTGGCAACGTACGACTTACAGGTTGAAGATGAGACTTAGGATGACACTGTGAATGACCCTTTTTTTGGAATATCGGTGGCTTGTTGACCCTACTTAGTCACACCTAAGAGACCAGATTGGTGAGAAGAATCGCGGGTACCGGAGAGACGCCAAAGCAGGTGTGCGGAGCGCTCAAGTTGCTTTCTCCATTCCCGAGGGTCCTCAGTAACTAAAAGCCCCCCCCCCCCCCCCCCCAGAATGCCCTGAAAAAAAAAAAGAATGCGCATTAAATAATAAGAAAAAAAAGAACATCTGCGATAAGTCTTCCCGGGGAGCATAGGCTTGCTTCTCCCTCTGCTACTGAATAAGGCGGGAGGGGGTGCTTAAGCCTAAGCTCCTCTCCCCCTCCCTTCAGGTTTCTTTCTCTCAAATGAAACAGAAAGCGCAGTAAAGCACTCCTCCCACCGAACCCACCTGTTTTGCGGAATGACAAGAACACACTTTCGAAGCAAACAAAAGAAACCAATATTTTCACGAGAGCCACCATTAGCAATTTACCTAATAGCGTGCCCTGACGCAAACTGCGACTCATTTTTTTTAAATTCCCCCAGAAACACCCAAACATATGGGTTGAAAAGTTCCTCACAATTGACGTTGTTTAATTGAGAGAAAGTAGGTTGCGATCAAAAAATGCGAATTGTGAAGAGCGATGGCGAACAAGTCAGTTGAGTGCAAGTTACCGGTGTTAGGCCTGAGTAATGTGGCCATCATTTGTTTTTAATGAAAAATCATCCATTCACTCATAAGAGGACTATAGGACCATATAAAAAGAAAATTTATTGTGCCATTTACTAACAGATACACTGTATAAGTTCCAGCCCTTACACATTGGCGAGAAAACGAGCCACGATTGCTAGCTATTACGAGGAGTAGTGAAGGTTTTACAGGCACAAGTAGAAACGAACTAATCATAGAATGGCAAGTGGAAACAAAGAAAACAGTATAGAATGTCAATCAGGAACGCACGAAGTAAACAATGGTATTAATATCGTATGGTACATGCATACTGTGCATTCTATGGAGTGGGGGGGGGGGTGTTATCTACAGAAAACGGGGATGAAACGACCCTGTCACCCCCCCCCCCCATGGCACTCTATAATTAGATAAAAAGTCACAGTGGCCGCCATTGTTTCGAACCCCATGCGGATAACTTGTCTGTGAGGCCATGTGAATGACATGGATAGATAGTGGTGGTAGTGGTTAGAAGATAAAGAAGGCGCCTGATTCCTGCAGCCCAGTAGAGAGCACTGCGAAGGGCCTGATACATAGTGAGCAAAGAATACTCGTGTCTGCTGGAGAGAGGGTAGACATACCGGTAGAAAACCGAGGTTCACAGGGAACCTGCTTTGCCCTCCCTTGTAAAATCACTCAGCTTCCCTTCAACTTGGCCGCAAATAACCAAAGCCTTCAAAGCATTCAGGGAAAGGGGTGGTGGTAGTGATTAGAAGATGAGAAAAGGCACCTAATTTCTGCAACCCGGTCGGGAGCACGGCGCAGTGCCTGCGGGGAAGGGAAAAGGGAAGGGAAAGGGGCACACTACGTGAGGATGAGAGAGGCGTGAAGTAGGCGAGAAGGTGACTTGTGAGGAGGTTAACAAAGTGGCGAATCAGCAAGCCCAGCTGTTCTGACGTCATTCTGGCCGCGCGACCAATCAGACAAGGGCGGACAGGTTAAAAGGCAAGGTTGGAGAACAGTTCCGCACTACGTCCTGAATACAAATCCTGGCAGCATCAACCATGAAGGTATCTACAGCCACCGAACTCGTGATACGAATCCTCTCGGCACCATTCGTGGGCGCTTGGTACCTGGCCAGACCTGGATTGCGCGCCACAATGCGGGTTGTCGCGAGGACACTCGCCCTGATCAGCGCCAGCCATTCCTGCCGAGCCGTCAACGTTGTGACGGCTGTAGTCACCTTGTGGGTGCTATCGCAGTGCTGCGAAGGCGCGTTTGGATGGGCAGTCACGTCTGCATCGATTCTTGGGGCTCATATTTTGGCCATCAGCGCTCATGCCTGCATCCACAGCCACCACGTCTGCCTCGCCACCACCTCGGAAGAGCCTCCGAGGGAGAGTCGCGACAACGCTGTTCCAGGGAGGAGGTTAGTGTGTTTTGCGAATACTTGTGACATTTGTTTTATTATGAATTTACTTGGTAACGTAAGTTCCCCATGTGATTGAACATGAAATTTAAAGAATTTGTCATATTACACGTTTTCACATGAATTGGGTTAGAAATAGTTCTAATAACGAAAAAAAAAAACAATCGCACTGTGAAAGCGTGTTTGTTGTTCTGTTTTTTTTTGTAAGACCAGTACAACACTGCATTTTTTTCTCCCCAGTATTCAGTCAATTGTGCGTCAGCGCATCAGGGAGCTCCGACCACCGTCACCGGCTCAAGGTACCCATGCTCGGCCCACCCTCATTATCCGGCCCATCGGGTGGAGCGTTGCCGGCGACATTGTCAAGGACGCACCGGTTCCTGTAACAGCCACGAAGATCGACTTCAGCGGCCTGTACTTCAATTTCGACGTCACCAGGGAAGGGCGTTTGGTGGTCCTCGTGGATGGTCCGTTGATGGAATACGATGCTGGCTTGCCTACGCATGTTGTAGTTGCCTCCTATAACGGGAAGCCCCTGGATGTCGTCCTCACTGCAGCCGATGTAGCATCCCTGGAAACGTTCTTCGGTGGTCCTCTCGATGCACCAAGCGCTGACCAGTTTGACCTCCCGCCTCTTGCGCAGCTGCTGGAAGCAGTCGGCATGAAGATGGCCTACCAGGAAATATTCGCCAGAGTGGACACCACTGCAACCGCTCGCCACGGTGACGTGCGGGTTCTGCACGTGGTTGTACGCCGCATTTAACCACCTCGTGCATCGACCTACGTTTTCCAATGCTGCTGACTGCAACTTTTGTACACTACAGCTGCCGAGTTGTGAACAGGCAAATTCATGTATTTACTTCTTGTTTACTTTTTTAGACCAGAAGGTCTGCATAAAACTTTCGTCTCTCTTTCACAACGTCGTGTTTTTATTCTCGACAGAACATGTCTGTCGTTGGGATGATTGCCCCGAAAGAGACAGTACCGGAAAGTGCACTTTTGGTGAAGACTGCTATTTTTCCGCGCTTTGGTAGGTCCTTCGATTTATGTTTTCGAGAAAGTAGGCGAGTGCTAACATATTACATTAAGTGGATAGCGCATAGGGTACATAAATATGCGCGAAATTATCATTACGCGTAATCACGCGTATTGACCATAAGTGCGCAACGACTGGTGTAATGTCGGAAAAGTATTAAATATGAGTCTTAGTACAAATTTCTCAGATATGGGAGAAAAATTTCGCATACGCGCTTTGCCTTACAGTTTGCTTGCATTGTATTCTGCGCAAAGCTTGTTGAGCTCACCTAAAAGCGCGAAGCAGAGTAGGCTGACGAAAAAAAAAACTTGTTGGTTTTCAATATCAAAACACAAGCATCATGTCATTTTACCAGCAGTATATAAGGGTGCTTTCTTGACTAAAATAATAACAACAGAATATCAAAAGAATAAATTCGGTAAGCAGCATAAATGAATGTACAATTTTCACGTTTAATAGTTTCGCGTTACTATTCAATGTTTCGGTATTTGAGAAGTACAACAAATAGCATGGTACGAGGCAGAAACGACAAAAAAAAAGCGCCATCAGCAAGTACGGCCGAGCACAAATTGCTGCAGATCTAAAGTTCATGGAGGCACTTCGCAGACGCCCCAGATGTGTAACAATACGACGACCGTTATTCATCCGGTCCTTTCATTCTATACTAGAGGCGGAACGCATTTCTAGTTCAGTGTATAAACTGTTTGCTGACGGTCTAAGAGTGAAAGCTGTGAAACTGAACGTTGCTGTACTCGTACAAAAAATGGGTGCTGCATTTTCTTGCTAAATTCAACCCTCTTAACTACTCGTGGCTATTTGGGGCGCTAATTTGAATGTGAAGCTTACTTTCCCTCACGCTGTATGTAGGCTATGAACATCAAGACTCGCAATCAGTCGGTTTTTGTCGACTGAAATCAGTCGGATGCTTCTTTTTCTTTCTACTATCCCTTCATGAGAAACCAAAAGTTTCTCAAGTTAATGAGAAAGGCCTGGATATGAGAAAACGAAAGGGTTTCTCATTATCCAGGCCGTTCACAACGTTGCAAAGTGACCACAAAAGCGGGGAAACAAGCAGCAACAACCGTTGTATGAAGTAGGTTCAAAACTTTGATCATCTCAACAGTGCTTCCGGCCGCCACCGCACAGCGGCGCCACGATACCTGGAAGTTTTTGTCGTTCTCTCCTTTAGTAATTGGCCTTTCTCTCATCAGTTCACTCTCAAGCCGAAGAAATTGGCGCAAGACCTGAAAAGTAAAAGGCAGGAACATATATTGAGCGTTTATTGGCTATGATGGTATTTTTCAGTTCGCGGATCATGAGGAATACGAGTCCGTATTATCGACTCTCAGTGCGACCATTGCTAGCAACACTCGTCCTTGTAGTTGAGCTTTATGTCAGCTATTGTGAACTATACATTTAGAAAAGACCAAAATTGGTTTGTCTGACCACCAAAAAAAAAAGGAGGGGGGGGGGACTGGCTAATCCGCGCCTCCAAGCCCAAAATGACGCAAGATTGCCGCAAGTCTGAGTCAGTATATGGTTATTAGTAATTTATATGCATAAAATCGAATAAATGGCAGTTATTAGGCGTAAGGATATATAGAAACACGATGTGGGACACACTGATGAAATAAATGCTGTTCTTGGGACCCACTTGAACTCGGACTCACCAACATTTTTCCACAATCTGACCCTCTTGTATTCTCGCTCAAGTTTTTCTCGAACTCAAAATTATCACTTCGACTCAATCGGATTCAACCTCACCGCTCGATCCGAGTGTGAGTGGACTCATCAGTCAGTTAACGTACAATCGGAGTTCTCGACCATGGTGCTATATTAGCTAAAAAGTCATTCTAACAGTACCCACACTTGTAGCCTACCCAAACGTCCTCTCCAAGCACTCGTCTATTCTTTCTCCTGGAGGCGGAGCCCTTGCATTCCTTTTTTTTTCATATCGCTCTTTTTTACTCGCATGCAAGAAAGAAAAATGCAGGGCCGATTCATCTATCCTGCCCCTGATTTACGGAACAGTGATTTAAAGAGCAATAAACTAGTACTCTCATTTACGACGACACGCGTTTTCAAAACTAACAAAGGAAGACCGATATTCTCATAACAATTACAAATATTATGCCATTTTACACTCTACATGAAAGAAAAAAAAACTACGTCTAAAGGCTACATATCTGCAAACCCTGACGAAGACCGGTCGAAACCGTTCGTAATAAAATTAAGACAGCCGCTAAGTTGTTTCTTCTTCTTCTCTCTCTCTCTCTCTCTCCATATATATATATATATATATATATATATATATGTAAGAGAAGAAGAGAAGAAAGATAGAAAAATTACCATTTCAACAAACAACAAAATTAACACACCCGAAGCACGAGGCAGAATAGCAGATTCATTACACACAAGCGCCATTTGTTGCCAGATACTGAAGCTCTTTGTCTGGTTTGCTCACGCAATGGTCAGGGTCCCCCCCCCCCCCCCCGACGTTTTCTCTGCTTCAATAATTATCCAGGAGTGATCGTCTTTGTGCTTATGTAATACAGCTGTATATCTTCTAAGTGCGCATAACAAGAATGCCCGCTGACATGCTGAACCGAGGAACCTTTATAGCCATTGCGTACATTATACGTGCGTGTTCACGTTGTCACACCTCCAAGGCTGCCCGAGGTAGCACGCGCCACATGATAACAAAATTCTGTACACGAAATTTTGTTATTGCACAGAATGTATATGATGTGACACGAATCTGGTATGCAGAATTATGCGTGGTACATCGGGCAGACTGGGAGGTGCCTCACTGAGCGTCTGCGTGAACACGCATGCATTGTACGCAATGGCAATCAAGGTTTCTTGGTTCAGCATGTCAGCGCTGTACTGTCATGCGCAGTTCAAAAATAGAGCTGCACTGCAACTGCGTGAGCAAACCATCGATTGCTCTCCTAGGTGAACAGCTTCAGCATCTGGCAAATGGCACATGCCTGTATTCGATGTGCTATTCAATACACACATGCCGGTGTGATTCGGGTGTATTAAATTTGTTGAAATGACAATTTTTGTGTCTTTTTTCCTTTTCTTGTTTGTCATATGACGCAGTGCGCATATGTCGTGACGCAGTGCGTCATGAATGAACCTTCAGTTGATATGACCATCGTTATAGCACGATGATCAGAACGATGACAAAGGGACAAGAAGACAACTTGTTCTGATCCCTTTGTCGTCATTCTGATCTCGCGCTACAACAATCGTCATGTCATACCAACTATAGCCCAAACCACCACGCTGATAAGTTACAGTTCAGCTGATAATTCAGAATTCAAGGAAAAAAGAAATAACACGAATAAGCAGCAAGGAGGCGAAAGTACGATCAGAGCTTGAAGCGTAAATTTAATAGATACAAATGAAACAGCAGAAGAAAGCCCTTATATTACAACATTTCAAGTTACGTGCATTAGTTCCATCACGCGTATAAAATGCACTGAAACATCTTCGAATACAACATTCCCACAATAAAGGGAGCCACTGATGCATAGTTTGTCCTAGTGATGTACCTCGTTGAATCGCATCTCAGGGACAACAGCAATGCCATTAGACCGAGGCTGTGACCATGTTGAGTGAAATGCACCAGGCCATCCGAATACCGTGGCCGCCAGAAATCATGGCAATGGCTGACACTTGATGCTTCCTTGTAGCGCTACATCGTGGAGACCGACCATGGCTTGACGTTGTGCAAGATATCGGCAAATCCGAAACGCTCTTCATCGTCGGCAATCGCGGCACGTCTCGCGGGTGCACAATAGATCAGGAGACTGGGAGTTTGTCCTGCTTGGCTCGGTCACATTCGAAAAGCGAAGAGTAACCAATACTGCGGTAGTTCAGCACCGAAAACAGTGATAAAGGGCGAGGCAACGTCATGCACGAGCACTCCGGGTGACATTACTGGCCGCTGACGGGCCCCGAAACTCGCTTCGATGATCCTGGGTAGCGCGACGCACTCCAGCACTGCATCCGTCAAACCAGGCGTGCACCGTTCCAATCTGTGGGAATAATGAAAGATAGCCGTCTATAGCACCAGTGGAAGAGAGCCACGGGATGACAATGATGCTTGCAGCAAATTTAATGTTATATAGTAGAGACCTAAGAAATACAACAGAAAATTAATGACTCGTTGAGTTCACGGACAAGTGTGCATGATGTCAGCCATGGCTCCAACATTCGAGCACACACTCGACGCGTATGCTCACTAATAATTTGAAATAAAGCGACACATATTGCGTATAGCAGCAAGTACTAATTGTGATTTGAAGCAGATGGTTCGTAGCACAACAAGCGACATGGAAATTATCCATTGTTTAAGGTACTATAGCGTCAGGGAATTGAACAGGTGCTTACCGGCGAGCGCAGGGCGCTCCATGGTGAGTTCATCGAAAGCGCAGACGACGACCAATCCGATGAATAGCACGACTGAGGTGATGTCAACGTCCGACGCAGAAAATACCAGGATGGTGAAGGAGTATATGGTGGCAGCCGTGAAGACTTTCATGGCCGGTGCAGCGACGGTGTGCACAGCCACGACAACATTGATTTACTGCCCATGCCAACTTCTCTTTTAAATCTGCCTTGGCTTACTGGGTATCTGAGGGGAAGGAATGGCGCTGAAGATTTCTGACTCATCCAAGCTGAAAAGCCATAGTCACCGCTTTGCTACCCTCGACATTATAAGCTGCCTTTCCTCTTCGTTTATCTCTCTCCTATCCTCCCGTCTTCGATAACTATTTTTTCAGACTACAAGTGTTGAAGGTTGCACGAGTCAGTTTATCGTATTTTAACTGGTATGTAGGTGCGGTGCTGCAGTTTACTGCTCAGAAATCGTGAGTTCACTAGAAATATCGCACTGAAATAGAAAAATACACTCTAGGACGCATCTGAGCGTTAATTCAGAAAGAATGGTCCTAAAGTCAACACATTTATAAGTGAATGAACGACCATTACCTTGCCAATTAAAAAAAATAAGGGGGGTAGGTATCTGAAGTGATTGTTTGAATGAAGTGGAACGCTGAAAAATTACCTAATATCAAATTTCGCACACTTAACGATAAAATCATTGCGCCACGTGCAGAAATCACTTGAGCAGTTTATGAATTCATATCCACGAAGTGCATGGACTGCTAAGCTCCCTCCCACACGTGCCGCGATTATTTTATCGTTGATTGCACAAAATTTGATATTGGATAACATTTGAATGACTGTGGTTTCACTTTTGTGTCGTTCTGGGTCAGCGTGCGTGCCTATATAAGAAGTGACTTTTTTGAAACACAGAATTTGGCTACATTTCTAGCATAAAAAGTAATATACGCAGAAAAAGAACAGTCGACTCTACAAGGGATCAGCTGCTACCTGTAGTGCTTCATAAAGAAAGCAACAAAATACCAATCAAGAAGGGTGTAAGGCAGGGGGACACAATCTCCCCAATGCTATTTACCGCGTGCTTACAGGAGGTTTTGAGAAGCCTAGAATGGGAACAGTTAGGGATAAGAGTTAATGGAGAGTACCTTAGTAACCTGCGCTTCGCCGATGACATTGCATTGCTGAGTAACTCAGGGGACGAATTGCAACTCATGATTATGGAGTTAGACAAAAAGAGCAGAAAGGTGAGTCTTAAAATTAATCTGCAGAAAACGAAAGTAATGTACAACAACCTCGGAAAAGAGCAGCGCTTCGAAAGAGGTAATAGTGCACTTCAAGTTGTAAAAGACTGTCTACCTAGGGCAGGTATACCGTGGGGCTGAACCACGAGATTGAAGTAACTAGAATAATAAGAATGGGGTGGAGCACATTTCGCGAGCACTCTGAAATTATGACAGGTAGATGACCACTATCCCTCAAGAGGAAGATATATAACTGTATATTTTCGGTACTTAGCTATGGAGGAGAAACCTGGAAACTTACAAAGAGGGTTCAGCTTAAATTGAGGACAACGCAGTGAGCAATGGAAAGAAAAATGGTAGGTGTAACCTCAAGAAACAAGAAGAGAGCAGAGTGGATTAGGGAACAAACGGGGGTTAAGGATATTATAGTTGAAATCAAGAAGAAGAAATGAACATGCCGGGCATGTAGCGCGTAGACAGGATAACCGCTGGTCAATAAGGTAACTAACTGGATTCCCAGAGAAGGCAAGCGGGTTAGGGGGAGGCAGAAGGTTAGGTGGGCAGACGAAATTAAGAAGTTTGCGGGTATAAATTGGCAGCAGCAAGCACAGGACCGAGTTAACTGGCGGAACATGAGAGAGGCATTTGTCCTGCAGTGGACGTAGTCAGGCTGATGACGATGATGAGGATATTATGTTTCTTTTTGTGTCAAAACTACAGAGTACTTGCACAGTTTCTTACTGTTCATCGGCCTTTCTATGCGTATATGAACCAAATAAAAGTGAGGACTGTATTATTTGATGGTGAAAGACGTTTGAAAACCATCATGTATATCATTACTTTCATGTATCATTAAAAAAGAAAAACCTAACCTAACCTAACCTCGATTTTCACTTAAAACAGTAGCATATACGAACCAGACGAACTCAAGAAGAGACATAGACGAATCATCAAAAGTTTTACGCTTGCGTGAAATGTCATTTTTACAAGCACTGGGTTGAAATACCTTTACGCATTGGGTGAAAATCATATAGCGCATTACCGAAAAACGGTACTCTCAAATTACAACAATAATATTTGTTTGATTTCCATGCCACTTTGGCTTTACACCACATTTCTATTTATCATATCTCTATTTCTGTTTAAGATATGTCATCACGAGCAACGTTTATCGCTTTTAAGAACACCGTGCGATTAGTGCTGCCGGAATGCGAGCCTATATGTATTCCTCTTTTCTTCGAATAAAATCAGTTGTTAGTCTGCACTCCTGCGTGTCCGTTCTTGTGTTCGTCTCGTATGCGCCATATTTTGTAAACCATGCGCCAACTGGCTCAAGACAAAAAAGTTATACTTGAATGGAACAGTTGCTGAAGAGTTAAATTTTGAAGTCGTACCGGATTCATGGCCTTGCCATGACCCCTTCAATGTTGTAGGCATGATGTCTTGAATAAGCTTATCAGAGACGCCGTACTGAAGGGATCCGGAAATTTCGACCATCGGGAGTTTTTTCAACGGGCACCTAAACATAAGAAAGCAGACCTCTGCCGTTTTGCCTCACCCGCCTCGGTGATCTGATGGTTGAGGTACTCTGCTGCTGACCCGCAGGTCATGGTATCGATTCCAAGCCATCGCGGCCATATTTTTCATAAAGGCTAAAATGATTGAGGCCCATCAGCTTAGATTTAGGTTCACGTTGAAAAAAAACTCTATGTGGTCGAAAATTCGGCAGACCTCCACTACGGCGTCTCTTATTATAACACGGTTGTTTTAGAATGTTGAATCGGAACAATTAAATTAACCAATTTTGCCTCCGTCGATATGCTGATGCCAAAGCCGGGATTCGATCCCGAAGTCTGCCGGCCACCAGTCTAGTCCCCTTACCCATGAGCACCGCGAAAAGAGAGATGATCATTATGGTAGACATGTTCATTGGAATTTAAATGCCATCCTCAGAAAGTTAAAAAATGAGATGTATTTTCGAATGAATTTGTCTTATTACACGCAATTTGTATGGCCTGATGTGCGCATTAACTAAATTTGTGCTACTTTAACGCAACTTTTTCGCAACCTTCACGCTTTTTTATGGTGTTTCTCTCGGTTTCATCTTACAAATAAAAACGTATTCTAATTTGCACACTGTGCAACATAGACGATAGGAAATTTTCGATGAAGTTGCTTGGGGTCCGAATGTGCGGAACTCGTGATATGACTGAAAAAAAAAGAGCTGTTCCTGTGAGTAGTAGAAATGAGTCACGCCGATATGCTCTGAGTGTTATCGTTATCTCTTGGGTGACCATTCATCTTCATCGAAGACACGTGGCTGGGAGTTGCCGATGAATATCATATTCAAAACCACTGCTAGTAGCGGATATGACTAAGCTCTTTTCTCGCTGCCATATCAGCAAAAGAAAGGAAGGAAAAGCATCGAGTCAACTACTGCTCAAAAAACATAAAAAAGACGAATTTGCTGTATGGGCTACTTTTTCCTTTCCAGTTCCAGTACTAGGAACCCCCCGGCCATCTGTCGAAATAAACATGACCAAATTTTTTAACCGCATTTTTTACATCTGCTAAGGGTTTCGAGTGGCAGAGGACCAGGGCATGAAATACTGGTTTGATCTTTTTTTCCCTTTTTTCTGCAGGGTACCCGCAGAAAGAAGGAAAAAAAATCCAGCGCGGGTTCCCTATTTTCAATAGGGAACCCGCGCTGGAGTTTGGATGAATGGATGCTATGAGCGTCCCCTTTACAACGGGGTGATGAATCCTGTGACAAGTGTGGACAAGGCTCGCAAGAAAAAAAAATGAAAAGAAAACACTTTTATGTTGGCCTAATCCCTTATTTATTTCGTTTGAATCGATCTTAATATAACAAAGAAAGTATAAATTAATGTTCTATATCTCTTCCTTTTCAGGCAGAATGACTTCTTTTTCCCACTATTTTTGTCCTTTATCTCTACTTTTCTGCCACCAATACTCAAACCGTCTCCTAATTGCTTCTATCGTGGACGTTTACAGCTTTCCATGTTTGTCCTTAAAACAGAAAGCCTCATGTGGGCTTGTACCCACACGTATATCTGAATGGATATCACCGCATTCAATCAGAACGATTCCACGATGCAGACAGCGCTGCCCTGACGGTTAAAGCGCGCACTTCTCAGCATCACCCGCTGACGAGAGTGGCGCCTTGTTGATTGATTGAAATGTGGGGTTTAACGTCCAAAAGCCACCTTATGATTATGAGAGATTATTAGTGGAGGGCTCCGGAAATTTCGACCATCTGGGGTTCTTTAACGTGCACCAAAATCTGAGCACACAGGCCTTCAACATTTCCGCCTTTATCAGAAATGCAGCCAACGAAGCCGGGATTCGATCCCGTGACCTGCGGGTCAGCAGCCGAGTACCTTAGTCACTATAATAGACCACCGCGGCGGGGCAGTGGCGGCTTGTAGAGGTGGTGTGGGTGCGCCTCAAACCAAAAGGCGCTGGTGGTACTGCTGGTATTTAAGTACCACAATATGTAAAAGTAAGGAAGGATACACTACCCCTGTGTGATGTCTCCTCTTAATCATGCCAATAACAAAAAAAAGGCGGCATTGCATCCAAGCGGTCAGACGAGCAAAGTATGTTCTGCTCTCCGGTCTAGCCCTGTCGGGCTTGTTTTCAAAGAAGATTGCACGTCTGCTATATTTATTCGATAGCAAAGACGGCCACTAGTGGAAACTATAGGACGAAACAGCCCAATGTTTTACGGCGTTCTGTTGGAAATAAAACAAGCGTAATATGCAGCATGCTGCACATGTAAACATTTTTTATGACTATCACCCGATTGCATCTAATGTACCCCCTTCCCTCCCCGTGAATCATTGAATTATAAGATAAGTACGTAATCTACATTATTTTTAAACAGTTACGCAAAATGTAAGCCATATTTTTCACAAGATTTGTACGGGGGCACGTTTGCTTATAAGCCGCTGAATTATTACAAACGATACGCTCGCGATGAATACTTGATGCCAGGATCCCTCTGTTTAATTTAGTTTGGGCTAAAGACAGGGTTCTTGTTGCGAATAATGCAGCGGAATACCAGAAGTTTAGCTTTCTAGAGTTAGCCGATGCGGTGAGCTTCTTTCTCACTGGCTGCTACGGCTTAGTTACAACGGAATTTATGCTTTGTTAGAGAAATATGAAACGTCTTCAATTTTTACTCGTCGTTTAGTTCACCTATGCAATTTGTTTTTCCGCTTTCCGGTGTGTGCTTGAAATAAGGGTTTCTGTTCAACATCAATAATTTGCTTTCATGTGCCTAAAATTAATTTTGAAGCACACTGTAGTGTGGGTATCAGGAATAAGTGTGATCGCTTAGGGCAGTGTGAACATATATCTAGGCTCACAGATCTTCTTTGCATTTTGCGCCCATCAAGACGCGGTCGCCGTTGTCAGGAATATATCCTGCGCCCTCAAGCATAGCAGCGTGACACCACACATGCTCTGTTGCCACGCTGCTTTGCTTGATCAACGTTCACGTGCATACATTGCAGTTACCACTACACGATTTTTTTTTACTACAGAAGTGGGCAGCGTCGTATCGTCGCCCCGCCGTGGTGGTCTAGTGGCTAAGGTACTCGGCTGCTGACCCGCAGGGCGCGGGTTTGAATCCCGGCTGCGGCTGCTGCATTTCAGATGGAGGCGAAAATGTTGCAGGCCCGTGTGCTCAGATTTGGGTGCACGTTAAAGAACCCCAGGTGGTCTAAATTTCCGGAGCCCTCCACTACGGCGTCTCTCATAATCATATAGTGGTTTTGGGACGTTAAACCCCACATATCAATCAATCGTCGTATCGTCGCAGCACGGGTATATCAATGGGGCATGTGAGCCTGCACTAGCTTATTACAAAACCCAGCACGCAACCAGCAGATGAAGACGAGGGAGTCACCATCATGGCACAAATTTGTTCCTTTGATGTCTTATGCATAGACGCAGTGCACTTTGCAGAGCGTCTTTCCACTATAGAGTACTTTTTATGTGAGAGTATCCTTCGGACCACGTTATTTTTCTAAACCACAGTGCAGTATTATTGGCGAAAATGGCTTTTCGAGCTGTTCATTCCAAAATGAAGCGTGGCAGCGGCGCACGCGCGTGCCCTCAGAGTGGTACACTGCGGAACAACGTTTATAGATACTTTTAAGGGCGAAGCTCCTTATAGCGGCACTCGTTTGTCCCTCGTAATCGTAGTAGTAGTCGTAGTGTGTAACCAGTCTTACATTTTGACCCCCAAGGTGGCACCGGTGACATATTTCTTCTGTGCGTTGTTGAAGAATAAAAAAATCGCTGCGTGCGCGTTAACTTTTAGCCAAATTCTCCTGTATCTCATTCCCCCTTAGCGGCCATTGGCATGTACATTGAGCACTATCTGACAAGAAAGGGTTGCTACGTTATACTCGCTGGGCAGAACCTCCTTGGTTTTAGAAAGGTTTAGCGAGCGTTGGGCCGCAGTGCCATGAATACAGTGAGCTAATATACACCATGAACTCGAGGTGGTTAAAGGTGGGAAGTAGACACGAAGCGCAAGCCGCTAGAAAATGTGCGTGTGCCACCTTTAGTTTAGTCCTTGGGAGGTCCACTGGATAGCGGTGCATATGCGGAATTTCCGATGAAAAAATGCGTAGATGGTTCTGTCTGTCTATGCGTCCGTCTGTGTGACCGCACGTGTGTGCTTCTGTTCGTGCATCCGCACGTTCATCTGTGCGTCCGTCCCTGCTTTCGTCCATGCATCCGCTTCTGCGTCCATCCATGCGTCCATCCGTCCATGCAGTCATCCGTGCGTCCGTCCATGCATCTCTCTGTGTGTACGTTCGTTCACCTATTCAACACTCCAAGTACCACTATCTCACATCTTTTCATCATATATTCCTCATATAGAAGCACCGCCATCCATCGGACATTCCAAGGACTGAACGAGAGGAGGCACACGCACACTTTCTTACAGCTTGCGCTTCGTGTCTACTTCCCACCTTTAACCACCTCGAGTTCCTGGTATATACTAGTTCACTGTATTCATGGCACTGCAGCCCAACGCTCGCTAAACCTTTCTAAAACCCAAGAGGTTACGCCCAGCGAGTATAACGTAGCAACCCTTTCTTGTCTTCTGTGCGTTGTTGAACAATAAAATATTCGCAGCATGTGCGTTAACTTAAAGCCGAATTCTTCTGTCTTTCATTCTTCCTTAGCAGCCATTGGCATGTACATTGAGCACTATTTTTTAATGTTCAACAACGCACAGAAGAAATCTCTCACAGGCACCACCTTGGAGGTCAAAATGTTATATTTGTTACACACTACTACAATGGCTACGAAGAACGAACGGGTGCCGCTATAAGGAACTTCGCCTCTACAAGAAGTTGACGAGGTTTTCACTAGCGACTTCAGGACAACCTTTGTGTATTCAGTTGACGGGCACAAGTTCGCCCAAAATAAATAATTGTTTCAGCTTCCGGCGTTGCGTTATTGCGTAACAAACTGGTGGAGGCACTGGGTATTATGCTAAGCCCATCTCAGGTTAGGGAACATAGGTCAGAACCCCGAAGGTTGGAGCCAGCGCAGTTGACTTCCGTGCACTTATGCACGAGTCGCCGCCTACGAGGTGAGCAGCCCGAGTTTGGTGCCCTCTGATTCTCCGAGACCAGTGGAGGCCGGAAGTTCCGGAGCACGCGTCGCCAGACTGAAACGGTTGGGACGAAGACAGGAAACTTCGCTACGTCTATGTGGCACTGCAAGATTCTGCACGTGCGTGGTTCGAAAACCACGAAGCATTCTTGTTCTCGTGGGAAGACTTTTGAAGAGAGTTTTTTGCTTCGTACCCAAACACGGACCACAAAGAAAAAGCAGATGCCGCTCTTCAGACGCAAAACCAACGCAACAACGAAAGCGTCGCCATGCACATTGGAGACATGTCCCGACTGTACCATCGGGCCAACCCGAATATGGCCGAGGAAAAGAAGTTGCGGCACCTGACGCGTGGAGTGAAAGAGGAGATTTTTGCAGGCCTGGTGCGTAATCCACCCCGCTTTATTGCTGAGTTCAGATCAGAGGCGACAATTATAGAAAAGACCCTGCAGCAGCGTGCACGACAATACAACAGAGACGTAAGCGTTTCATCTGTTAGCGCGGCGTCGACAACCCTCATGAGCAACGTTGACCTCTTGCGTGAAATACTGAAGGCTGTCGCAAGGAAAGAACTTCAGAAAATACAAATGACTAAAGGCCATTCAGCGATGTCCTCGCTTGCCAACGTTGTGCGCGAATAAGTGCGGAAGTGGTTCTTCAACCACAACCTCGGGTACTATAGCGTGCACAACGGGAGCCTCCACCTCAGTTGTCGTACGCGCTAGTTGTATGACAGGATTTCAGACACATGAATCAGACGGCTACGACTGCTGTGATGCCTCCGACATTTTCTCCGAGTACGCCGCGACCAATGCTGCAAGCAAGACCACGTAACAGCGATGTATGGCGCACTGTAGACCAGCGGCCCCTCTGCTACCACTGCGGAGAAACATGTAACCTTTACCGGGCATGCCAGTATCGTCGAGCGGGACTGCGTGATTTTCCAGTCAATGCACTTTGCCCGCGGAATGGTGAACGGCCCTACGAAATCGAAAAGTTCTTGTCTTCACGCTGTTCACCTCAAGACACACAACAACGGTAGTCACGTTCGGCAGCACCGATGTGCTATCGGTGGCCGAGTCCTTGCTCGTCATCAAATCTCCGAAGACCACGTTCACCTAGCCCGCGGCGTGAAAACTAGAGGCAGCGGCCACTGGAGGTGAGGCCGCTGATATATTGACAACTGAAGACCCTCCATTGTTAGCCCGACAGGACAGCGGCAGTTACGCAACGACGGACAAGTGCAGTAGTAGCGACGTTACCACCGAGATATTAGTCACGATCGACGACGTCGAGGCCATTGCGCTAATAGACACTGGTGCAGACTATTTAGTTGTCAGTAATGCTCTCGCAAAGAAGCTGAATAAGGTGATGACTGAATGGACCAGACCTCAGATACGCACCGCTGGAGGGCACCTAGTATCGTGGGGTTATGCACTGCAATGATAGGAATAAGATGATTCGTGTATGTCGGCAGCTTTATTGTGCTTCCTGAATGCTCCCGTGAACTGAATATAGGCATGGACTTTTTGCAAACAAACAATGCAGTCATCAACTTGCAAGAGTCCAAGGTTTATTTTTCTTTGGAGAATGCCGTCGCCATCTGTCATGCGGAGAAACTAATCGTTCTACCTCTCCGCATTGTGGACAAAGATGTAACCGTGCCACCCCGTTCCAGTGTGACCGTTCTTCTGATGAGTGAAGTTCTCCGTGACTGTGATAGTTTAGCGGACGGAAACATCGGACTGCTACTAGAAAAAGGACTATGCCTGGCAAGAGGCCTGGTGACCTTTCGTGATGAATGTACGTATGTCCATTAACTAACTTCGGAAATAAGCTGCAGCATGTCGCAAAGAAAACATCCATAGCATCGCTGCATGAGTGCAAGTCTCAGACGTTTGCACTCTTGATAAAGCATCAGAGACAGTAAATAATGTACTCCAGTCAGTAAACATTGACCGAGAGCTTTCGTCATCTCAGAAACAACAGATTGCTGACCTCATTGGAGAGTTCTCCAAGTGCTTCTCCACCTCGTCGAAAGTCGGACGTATTTCCGTCGCAAATCTCCGCATCAAGGTCGAAGAACAGGTGAGACCTGTGCATCAGCGCAAATAACGAGTAGCGCCAAAAGAAAGGGAAGCCATCAAGAACCAAGTGCAGGAAATGCTCAACGATGATGTGATCCAGCCATCCATAAGTCCGTGGGCATCACCGGAAGTGCTAGTAATTTTGCGTTGACTACAGAAAGCTGAACCAAGTCACAACGCGTGATGTTTACCCACTTCCGCGGATCGATGATGCCTTGGATAAGTTACACAATGCTCACTTCTTTTCATCATTGGACTTAAAAAGGTGATATTGGCAGATTGAGGTGGACGAACGAGATCGCGCGAAGACGGCATTTGTGACCGCAGTCATACGAGTTGAAAGTGCTCCCTTTCGGTTTGTGCTCTGCTCCCGCAACCATCCAGAAGATGATGGACACTGTGATATCCGGACTCAAGTGGCAATCGTGTCTCGTCTACCTCGACGATGTAGTGGTTTTTTCCTCTATTTTCGAGCAGCACATCCATCGACTGAGAACGGTACTGGATACAATTCGCGTGGCAGCACTGACCATGAAACAGGAAAAGTGTCACTTTGGATTTTGTCAGCTTTGGTTCCTCGGGCACATAGTTAGTGCGGAAGGCGTCTGCCCGAACCCGGAAAAAATTGCAGCAGTTCAAAATTGTTCGAAACCACCAGACAAAAAGGTCGTCAAATGATTATCGGGATAATGCGCCTACTACAGACGCTTTGTTGAAAACTTTGCTAAGGTTACTGAGCCTTTGACACGGCTAACGAAAGGAAGTGTACCATTTTCTTGGCGGGAAGAACAAGAAGCAGCTTTCTCAGAGTTGCGGCACCATTTGCAGTCTCCTACAATACTTGCTCATTTTGATGAAGAGGCTGATACAGACATAAATACCGACGCGAGTAACGTTGGTCACGGTGCCGTCCTCGTTCAGTGGCATAATGGAGAAGAAAAGGTCATCGCTTATGCGAGTCGCACTCTATCGAATGCTTAGTCTAATTATTCAGTGACGGAGAAAGAGTGTCTCACAGTTATAAGGGCCATCAGCAAGTTTCGCCCATACCTCTACGGGAGACCGTTTCGAGCAATCAGGGATCATCACTCATTGTGTTGGCTGGCAGCTATGAAAGACTCTTCAGAAAGACTTGCTAGATGGAGCTTTCGTCTGCAGGAACATGGCATTACTGTGGTTTAGAAGTCCGGTCTCAAGCACAATGACGCGGATTGCCTAACTCGCGCACTCGTGGAGACTCCATTATCTGATCAAGAACAAGACATCCAATTTTCAAGATTTCTGAATGTGCCACAGAATGCTCGTCTTCAGCGAATGGACACGGAACTACGCCCGCTTATCCAATACATGGAGGGTCATCAAATTAAGGTGCCACGGGTTTTAGTCAGTAAATTGACATCCTATGCCTTCCAGAACGATGTCCTATACAAGTGCCATTTCGGCAACAGCGGTGATACCTTTCTGATTGTTTCACCGTCATCACTGCGAGCAGAAGTCATAGAAGCGTGTCATGACGGCCCATCAGCTTGTCATATGGGTAGTACTTACACTTTGGCCAGAATCTGCTGGAAGTATTATTGGCTGAAATTAAGGGATTCAGTGCATCATAATGTCAAGTCATGCCGGGAGTGCCAAAGATGCAAAATACCACCATCGAAGCCAGGGGTCTGTTAAAACTGATAGAGCCACCAAAAGGGCCATTTCTGCAAACGGGAAAGGATTTGCTTGGTTTGTTTCTGCTCTCTTCATCGGGAAAGCACTGGATTGTTGTAGCAACCAACTACATGACTCGATATGCTGAGACATCACCTCTCGCAAAAGGAACAACGAACGAAGTAGCCCAGTTTTTCGTCACTCCAATTTTACTATGACATGGCACACCGCAGGTTGTCATTACAGACAGAGGAACAGCATTTACTGCCTGTTTGATGCAGTCTTATGAAGCTCACACACATCGACCATAGAAGGACTACATCATACCATCCGCAAGCAAACGGATTAACTTAAAGACTCAACAGAACTCTCGCTGACATGATCTCGATGTATGTGAATGTTCAGCACCAGACAGGGGACAGTATTCTGCCTTATGCTACATTAGCGTACAATACCGCAGTACAAGAAACGACACACTTAACTCCATTTCAACTTGTTTATGGTCGGATGGTCACTACGTTCTTAGACGTGATGTTACCTGTCAACAATTCGAATGAGAGTGACCCGGACATCAGTGACTACATAGAAAGGGCAGAAAAGGCATGGCAATTGCCAAGACATCGTATCATTTTACAACAAGGCTCCGACGCAAGTCACTATAATCGGAAGCAAAGAGACGTACAATGCAAACCCGGAGACAAAGTGTGGGTGTGGACGCCTGTACGCATACCTGGCCTATCTGAAAAACTGATGTGGTGATATTTCGACCCTTACAAAGTACTTCGCTGGTTCGTCACGCTAAACTACGAAGTATTTCCTCAAGGTAAAGTGTGCTCAACCCGGCGCAGGAATCGCCCAGAAGTCGTATATGCAGTACGAATGAAACCGTACTACGAAAGGCACTGAACGAGACAACTGCTTAATGTGCTCAAACATCAGATCAGTACTACTTTACAAAACTGTTCGACGTCAGCGTATGCATCGGGACGATGCGTTTCGGGAGGGGGACTAATGCCGCATGTTGTTAGGCACCTACCGAAGTCTTGCGCCGCTTCCTGCTCCTACGAATTCTGCCACACCAACTGACAAGCCAAACGCGCCAAGCGAAACGCCCCATGCAACGCTGGCTGCACGTGTCACCACACCACGCGCTGGAAAAAGAAGGCTGGTGACTTTTTGAAGGAGCGGCACGCGGCGAGACGCAAAAAGAAGTTGACGGCAAAAAGAGTTGAGCTCAGGACAACTTTTGTGCATTTAGTGGACGGGCACAAGTTCGCCTTAAATAAATAGTTGTTTTAGCTTACGGCGTTGTATGATTTCGTTTCGGTAGTCGTATATTATCTACTTTTCACTCCCTTGTTCGTGTAAACTCAATGGTCACCTGAATCGCCCCGAGGTCAATATGTATACTTGTGATGTCGCAGTTGTGCATGAGGCTACTGTGAACACATGTCCCCGAAATGTTTTCGGAGGGCTGGCATGATAGCAGCCGAAGACAGCTTTTTCGGCATGGTGGTTTGGAAAAACACTGGGTGAAAACACATAAGATGAAGACAGAAATGAGGCTTGACACATGAGAGCGCTGACTTACAGCACCATTTTATTTATAAACAAGCAACCATACATATAGCGAAAAGCCTGTGACAGATCCCAACGCAAAAAATGCAGCCCTTTCTTAGAAAAAGTACTTGACTGTTCGGAAATGTATGCCTCACGTGATATATCAATGTTAATTCTGCGTCAATGATCTGGTAGGTTAACTGATTTTCTGCTCTGTTTGGCTGTGGAGAGGTTGAGGTTCACATTGCCTCGGCTACTCCAAATCAATAAGTTCTGCAGCGAAAAAAATATTATTACTGAACGGTACCCAAAAATGAACAATAAAAAACATAATAGCACACTGAAACCAGTTGAAATATGCCAATGCACAGTTTGCTTGCAGCAGTTCACACAGTCATAAACTGTTCACACGCACACCTTTCTTTTCTACTGTCAGTATATGCACTAACGCATTTTTTATATATAAATCCCTGGCTTTCTATCACAGACGCTTATCCAACTGGCACCTGAACTATAATCGTTGTCTGGATTATCAAAAGTGGTCATGAGAGTGCAATATCTATACTGTGCATCTAAAAATTCTCCTCTCATCTCGGACACAATATAACGATGCTCCTGGTTTTATGCTTATTTCATTGACTGTACAAAAGGTAGTGTACAATCTGCTTTTGACGTGTAGTAATGAAATGTTCGGGAAAATGGCCGATATGTTAATGATATGAGAATTAAAATTTCCTCACTAAAATGTGTCCGAGATGAAAGGGGCGTTTGTAGATGCACATTGTAGGTCTTGCACTGTCATGACTATCTGTTACCCAGTTTACATTGAGTGTTCAGCTGGAGCCGAAATGAAAATCAGTTAACCCACGAAATCATTGGGGGAGAATTAGTTGATAGATTAGGCGACACATGTGTTTGCAAACTATCCATAGCTCTTTCTAGGAAAGAGCTATGTTTCTGGCCTCGCGATATGAATTTCGTGCAGCGGAAACACGCGATGCATCACGGGCTTTCTGCTATATAGTGGTTCCTTGTTTGGAAATCAAATACTGTTGTAAGTCAGTGACTGCGTATGTCAACCCCATTCTCTGTCTTCTTTTTTTGCCCTTTCACACTGTGTAATAGCGACGTCACATGCGTATGATGACCAAAACGAAGCCCTATCTCACTTCACTCTTTCAAGCGCTACACTCCGTTCATTAGCTCATATATATTTTTTTATTTAGACCAAGCGTTCCTCTTTGACTAGAAAGCAGGAGAAGTAAGGAACATGCATGCTTGCAAGCAGACAGACCGGTTCTTTCGTCTGCTAACATAGCCAAATTTCCTGGTCTAGTCTCTACCCAGTTATTTAATCATACGACTTGCGAAACTCCCCATAGGCTCCATGTATCAAAATTCGAACACGCCATTGGCTGAAAAGGCGGAAGTGAGTAGATTGTAGCGCCATTTTGTGACAATAAAATTAACTCGAAAATGCTGTATTTTGTGTTTTTGCGTTTAGCAAGATTGTGAGCGCCGCCGCATTCTGGCAAACAGCATGGCAGCGCCTAGAATTTGTTCTTAGGTGAGTTGGTGCCTAAGGGTGCTGAGCATGTTACTTTGTCGCAGCGGTGAAGACGTGGTAAACGACAGAGGAGCTGCTTGTTGTTTTGATGTTGTGTCAATTTTCATGGTTTCCGCATTGCGCTAGAAGTAACGTGGCTATAAGCGGCATGTTCGTGTGGTAGGTATACACAGCTAGCACAGCGTAATGAACGGTGCAGCGAAGTCGGTAGTTTATCAGATTCATGTGGCGAGCCCACGATGTTTACATTTCGGCAAAATAGTGAGCGGCAAGGCGCGATGCAAGCGGGATGCAGCGTTGATCCGGGTGAATCCAACCTGCGAGTCTATCGACGGCAGCAGACGACGTTGCCCGAGCAGCAAACGCTGGTGCCATTGGAAAGACTCCACGAATATAGCACCTGAAGATAAACGAATGCTTGTAGTGCTAGTTGCCAGTAAACTGCAATGTTCATTTTCCCACTTTTCTGTCATTGGGCTTTCATAATTATATGGTATCCCAGCCGGTGTCTCATTGATTTCGCGATTAGGGGAATTTGACCGCTGCGTGCAAGACAAAGCGGCCAATTCGCGGTAAGTACTGATCGGTACTGTTGTGCTTTGGTTTGCACTCCACCGTATCTGTGTCTTGTTTTTGCGGCCATCACTCCCGTCGTGTTAGTGAGACACATCGTGAACCGCAGAGTGGCACAGTTAAAAGGATTTGTCAAAGTTCCCGTGAGCAATCGATCTCAAGCGCACATTTTCCAACGAGCAAGCGAGGAGTAATAGAAATAATCAAGGCGCAGCGTTAAAAACATGGTAGCACGAAATTGAAAACACCACCTTCGACAAAAAAAAAAAACCTTGACGCTTTGACTTAGCTTTGAATACGTCTTTGCAGAGCGAAAACAGCTGACAGCGGCGGCGGCGCCGTGCAAGCTAAGGCCATTTATCGAGGTGACAACGCCAGTGTTGCATGCGGCGCTGAGCAGCTTAAAAAAAAAAAAAAAGCGCACGCACAAGTGGTGATGCAGTGTTTTGTGTTATCGCTCCCAGATGGCGCGACGATCGGTTCACTCTCGCTAGGTCAGCGAATGGCGTGCCCGGGTTTCGGAACGCGGTTTCGCAACTCATATGATTGAGTGACTCTGGTCACTACACACTCTGGGCATACTAAAAGGTCAGAAGAGGAGCATGGAATTGTGTTTTTTTCGGTGGATGCATTTGGCACTGCTTGTGATAACGAAAAATAAAACTCGATTGGCGCGTTTACCTGAAACAGTAAAAAATACTGAAGCTGGTTTTCGAGCCCTCTAACAATAACAACGTCAATAGGGGGTTTTTATATATATTTAAGTATAATTTATGAAATAACAGTTTGATATACAATTTTAAATTGCCATTATGAATTTATGTTTTGTATATTCAAACTTTTATATTTTTTAATTTCAAAAAAATGGTCTAAGTCAATCACAGTTAGACTGCCCATTTCTTAGCCAACTCTCCAAAGTAAATGTGTTCGCAGTGACTAGCTTTCAAAGATTGTTGTTAGAAACATGAGTAGCACTTCGAATTTGTCAATGCTGGTGTGACTGACACGTATAATAGTTGCATAACTAATCATTAGAATACTTATACGATCATATGTGCGCGGCCTTCCAGTGGACCAGCAAAAACAGGAACATGATCACATTTATCGCAATGAAAGAGTGCACAACATAAAACCACTTATATCTCGACGAATTTCAGATATGGACATGACTTCCAGATTCTTTTCTGGCAAATTTTTCTACACAGATATAATCAGGTCTGTATCATGCTCACTTGTTGCTGCTCACGTGCTGTGCCATATTTTTCTCATCCCCATTGTTATGATGTTGCAGCTGCTGTTTAAATCTCCCTCGTGCAGATGCTAACCCAGCCTGTCCAGGAAATCTTGCAGACAATGCCAGCGTAGACTTCTTTCGGCAGCTTGTCTTTTTCCACTTACGAGACCATGACATCATTTGTATGCACGAAGGGTTACTCCAAAGTCGCTATTACACTGAATGCATGGTGAGACTTACACGTGAGAAATCAGAGAATGTTACTTTTGTCAGATAGTGGCATGCCGGAAGATGAAACTGCCTGACGAGAAACATCTCCGCATTTACACTCTTCTCATTCCAGCCACCTTCGCTGAATCTCGTTGTTTCTCTGCCTATGAGAGAACAAAAAGGAAACCATCCAGCCAATCTCGCGGCTGTGCATAATGTCCCTCTTAAGGTGGCGACATTGACCTTTGAATAAACAGCAGCATGGGGCAAAAGCGATGTTCTAATTGTGAAACTTTTTGATGGGAGGAAGTGCCTTTTGCTGTTTCTCTGAGAGAGAACACTGCCACCGACCGGTAGAGTTTTGTGTTTGAAATCTTCGGGCAAATTAAACCTGCACAAGTCGCAGATGAGGCTTTTAGAATTTAAAACATGACATCCGAACTTCTGGCCAATAAAAGGCTCCAATTTGATGAGGCGAATTCAGGCATTATCTCTGTGCATTTAAGCTATGTATATTCAACCTTCATTTTACTTATTTTTCTGAACTAGCGAAATCCACATAAAGCAAAACGTAACTTTGAAGGTGCATGTTGACTCTATATTGTTCGTAAACAGAGCAATAATGTCACTGCAACACGACGACAGTTCTAGTAAACTGGAAGTTCTGGGCAGCTTACTTAAAAAAAAAAGCCTTATCTGGACACTGACGGAGATGCAAATATTACCTCAACTGAAACGCACAAGACCTGTATCCTCCATCAAAGGAAAAAAAGACAAAATGAGAGGATTCTTATCTTTCCACAGTGTTCAAGCATCTTGCTGCAAATTTGCATTGATACTAATTCCAAAAGTTTTGAAGAATCGGAACAATAATATGCATAAGCATGCCTCACTACTAAGTTACCCTTTTGACTAATGAGATCAGACGGTAGAAATACAGCAGCAGAGAGACATTCATCATGAATGGTAGCGTGAACAGAGCATGGCTATAGAATCTTGGAGCAAAACAGTGCTGTGCGCTACACACGCTGGGAGCTGTCACATAGTGGCTTTTATTCCGAGCCTTTGGTTACAAAGCGTTGCGTAGTAAAATACGATGTTGGTGAAAGTGTCAGAACTCCAGTTATGCATGCCTCCATGGCCACATAATAGTACCCACGTGCTACGGCTTGGTAATGAGTATGTAACACAGTTTTTCACATGGGCCAAATGCCACACAAATATCTGTGTTTGTAAGCGCGTGGTGACAACAATAATAAACACAGATTCCTCAGTTTCATAAACGAATCCGGACAGCACTAGTTAAGTATCTATAATGCATATCGATATGCGACGCTCTATGATGTTCTTGTCTTTCCTATTTTGTCACAATATCAAGGCTGCTGCAAGTGACAAAAGTGCGGCTATAATTTTTGAAGGCCGACTGACTAGGCAACCATATGTGACATCAACACTGTACTTCCAGTTCTTTTGTTCTTTTCATTGGCGCTCACAGTGGTGCATAACCAGCGCAGCTTACCTTCCTTGTTCTTTAGTTTTTTGTCCCTTTTGTTTCTGTAAAGCTCTCATATAGCATATTCATTTTACTGCTTTGTGTTGTGAGGCACTTAGTTTGCTTCTGCCTGATAACTCTCCCTTTTCCAGTTCCTGAAAGACCCCTGACAGCGAATGTTTTGTGTGCAACTATTTTACGGTAATTTGTAGCTTCGGATATGATAATCCGGCAATAGACCTCTACCGGGGTACGTGGCAGCGTGACGTCACCAGTGTACGTGCAAGGCGGTGGTTGGCAAAACACTCCCACAGGTGTTTGAGTGGGGTGCAGTCGCTCGGTGCTTGGGCCAAGTTTTTTTTTTCTTTTTGAAAGCTTAATCTTCATCTCAGAGTAGCAACATTAGGTGTGGTATGTGTCACAGAACATCTAGGTATGTGTTAAAGTGCGTGATGAAATATTTGCCACGCTGGCTGGCTGTTTATTACGGAGAAGCGAACACACGTGGCGGCCTGTGCGAGGAAGAGCGGTATCATCCTCGAAAATGTGCAGTGTTGACTGTAGCGTATAGTGTGTGGTGAAAGGCATCGAAAACATTGGTTCACGATTACGGACGATGAAACTGGAAATATTGTGCGTGGTGTGTGCAGTGTGAATAACGCGATGCGCCCTGTTTGCGAAAACACTGGTATTTGTTGAGGGCCGGTTGCAGTAACCGGTTATAGATGGAACTTTACGCCCAGCCGCGGTGGTCTAGTGGCTAAGGTACTCGGCTGCTGACCCGCAGGTCACGGGTTCATATCCCGGCTGCGGCGGCTGCATTTCCGGTGGAGGCGGAAATGTTGTAGGCCCGTGTGCTCAGATTTGGGTGCACGTTAAAGAACCCCAGGTGGTCGAAATTTCCGGAGCCCTCCACTACGGCGTCTGTCATAATCATATGGTGGTTTTGGGACGTTAAACCTCACATATCAATCAGATAGAACTTTACGATTTGACATTTTAGTCAAGATAAAAGGGCATTTGACGCGATTATCTGTGAGTGGGTACATGTCAACGTACGCGCGGCGTGCAGAAAAATAAAAGTGCATGATCTCCGGGTGATATATACGACTACGCATGAGCTAAGTATAAGCACGTTGCAGCGTTGCCGAATCTGCAATACGCTTCATCACGGCTATAATTGGTAGTATTGGATACCCGGTACGTGCTAATGGAAACAGCGGAGATTTTTGTTTCTTATCTACTTTGTACTTTTACAGCTCGATCTTTATAAAGTGGCAATTAGCATTAGAAGTTCGTGTATCAGGCCCAAAGAAGCAATATAGGTACGACAACACGTTATACGTGTGAAATGCTGCAAAGTAACTGTGCCAGATGATATTGCTGCAAATATTGTATATTATTAGGTTGTCGGGTTTTACATTCCATAAATAATTTTCATTGGGTTATTGAGAAACGCAGTGGCAGAATTTTACCTTAATTTTCACGAAAATATGTTAACCCGACTCTTACACACGGCAAGAAGTGTTTCTCTATTTTTTTTTCACTCATCTCTAATCAGAGTTTTGCACAATGAACGAGAATCTTATCCATGACTTCACGCACAGCAGCTCAAAACCATATGCCACGCAATTTTTTCTCAAAGTGCCACTCACCGTGTTAAATCAAAACGTTCGCTTTCGAAAAAGATCATTTTTTATGGCTGTCATTTACATGGGTGAAGCCTACTACGTGCATGTCGTGTCTCACAGTACTCCAAATAAGGTTTATCCATCCAAAGATCCATCTACGGCGAGTGATTTCCACTCTATATGAGCCGTGACCCTTCCGCGACCCCCTTCTTTTAAAAGCTGTCACTTAGGACATAGCAAGGTAGAAATTTCTGTCGAAGGAATGCAGACACACAGCTCTGTTATGCAGAAAGATGCCGCCGGCGGAACTTTCTTGCCAACCAGCACCTGCTCCGAGAGAGGGTATGGTGGGCGGGGTGCCCGCAGTGACGTCACACTGTTTACAAACAAGGAGAGGTCTGTTGTACATGCTCTAACGAATATTCAAATTATTGGGAGAATCTTATTTTGAAAACAATTTTAATGCCCGCTAACACTCTGAGAAACAAGCGCCCCACAGCTGGGACTACATTAGTGTGGCTGAGACTATACATGCGCTCACGCTTAAGTGGGTGACGCTGAATGCGCCGTTTTTTAATGGGCAACCGGAGTGCGATGAAGAATGAAGTGATGTTTCTGAGTCGACTGTTTTTTTTAAACAAAGAAAGCCATTCTTAGCGTAAGCAGCCAGACTAGACTCGCCCTATTCCATAAATGTCACGTGGGGCCTCTGTCTACGTCGAACAAGATGTCAACAGATACTGATAACTCATATCAGCATTTACCTTTATATTCAAAACAAGTTGAGATATAGACAACGCCCGTCACTTATAATCGGTCAGGATGGTCCGACATGCAGGACTCTCAAACAAGACAAGCATCTCGAGTTTCCAAAGTTGGTGTCAGAGGTGTTTTATAATGAGAACAAAAATAGTAGAGACCGCCAAGTAATGCAACAAGTTGAGAAATTCTGACACCTTCTCTTCAGTTCTAAATTTAAAACAGTGCATCACGAAATTATTTATTTTATCAGAACTCCTTCGGCCTACATGTGCATTGTACAATACACATGCTCTGTAAAGTGTATGCACTTTTCGACAGATACGGAGATTGTTTATATAGGCAACTGAACCAATTTCGCCTCCAGCAAAATAAAAATTGGTTAAAATATTCCGCCATACAGACCCCGAAATGCCAGAGGACAAGAAAGTCCGGTTCCTCATGCGAGGAGTCAAACAGGAGCCTTTCGCTGGAATGATGAGAGATCCACTGAACAGCGTCCAAGAATTTGTATCGGAGGCGACCACTATCGAAAAGACCCTGGACATGCGCACCAGACACTACAATCGCCACCTACTCCAGACTGCAAAGCTCCTCAAGCCCTTGACTCCACCCCGCCGCGGTGGTCTAGTGGCTAGGGTACTCGGTTGCCGACCCGCATGTCGCGGGGGCAAATCACGGCTGCGGCAGCTGCATTTCCGATGGAGGCGGAAATGTAGGCCCGTGTGCACAGATTTGGGGGCACGTTAAATAACCCCAGGTGATCGAAATTTCCGGAGCCTTCTCATAATCATGTTGTGGCTTTGAGACGTTAAAACCGCCATATCAATCAATCAAACCCTTGACTACGAAGACCTGCGTGAAACGATCCGAGCGATCGTGCAGGAAGAGCTGCGCAAGCTGTTGCATTCGGCGCAGCCTCAAGTGGATTCGATCGCCGACATTGTGCGAGAAGAAGCTCAGCAATTGCTTCGAATTCCCCAAGCACTGCTGCCCGAGCCAGAAGCTATTAGCTATGCCACTGCAGTGTGCCACAACGGTCCTCCCCGTCTACGCCGAAACGCCGCCCCGTCGCAATTCCGTCGCCAGACGCCACCGCCGCCACCACCCCCACCGTCGTCCTACCGTTCGCCACCGCGCCAGCGCACTGCGCCGAGGAAAACCGCCATTTGGCGGGCACCTGACTGCCGGCCGCTCAGCTACCAATGCTGCGACGCCGGGCACACCTACCGCCGTTGGCACTACCGATAGATGGGTCTAAGGGGCTTCGACATCAACGCGCCATGCCCGCAATAGGGTGAACGACCGCATGACATCGCCGACTACCTTGCAGGAGTGCTGTCGACACCCCGACGACCTTATCGGTCACCATCGCCAGGCCGCTACGCCTCACCGCACCGCGGGCAGTACACCGGCCCTGTTCAGGGCCAATCTACGACCTTTTACTCGGAAAACTAAAGGCAGCAACCGATGGAGGTGCGGTTGCTGTACGGCGAACTACCGAAGATCCTCCGCCACCACCGCCAACGACGCCGCCACCGCCACAAAACCGGAATCACCCAACACAAGACAAAAAGGTTCTTAACGTCGAACCTTCGCAGCCCGTAGAAGACGTCACGACGCAACGTGGAAACAGTGGAGTAAATAGACGTAGCCGTGGCCCGGCTCCACGACCCAACCGCAACGCACGACGACGAACCAGTGACCTTGACGGGATATTTGACGGCCACCTCGTCACTGCTCTCGTCGATACTGGAGCCGAGACTATTCCGTTGTCAGTGGGTCTTTCACGAAGAAGTTAAAAAAAGTGAGGATTGCATGGCAAGGCCACAAAATCCGAACCGCTGGAGGTCACTTATTAACGCTGACTGGAGTCTGCACAGCAAGAATTAATCAGCATCAATAACCATACTTATACTGCGAGCTTTGTAATCTTGCGAAATCGCTCCAAGATTGTGATACTCGCAATAGATTTTCTAAATAAACATGGCGCTGTCATCGACCTGAGGTCTGAGTCAACACACTAACGCCAGAAAACACGCTGCTGACCCCTACCACACCAAGGAATCACGCTGTATGTGATAGTACGCCTAGGAATCACATTGCATGTGCTAGAAGAGCAGGTCACCGTGCCGCCTTTCTCCGGCGTCGTGGTTTATATTGGCCCCGAAAAAGCCGAAAACTTTGGAGGCGTCGTCGAGGGCAATCAGCACCTTCTTCTAAACCATCAGATGTGCGTTGCAAGAGGCATAGCTCAGCTGCGTGACGGCAAAGCAAAGGTGGTGCTGACAAACTTCAGTCACGAATATAGGCACCTCAGCCGTGGTACGGTGGTCACCCACATCTACGAATTCATGGAGACCAGCAATTCATTCGCCCACTTCGATGCTGCCGATGTTGCTTTGATGAATCGAGGTGCCGAACCAGATTTCGATCTCAACCCGAGCCATTCGAAGTGCAAGCAAGACCTGCTCAAGTCCCTGCTCTTGCAACTCAAGTACTGCTTCTCGTCATCAGTGCGAATTCGACAAACCCCAGTCACGAAACATCGCATCATAACAGAAGAAAGTGCCCGACCAGTTCGACAAAGCCCGTACCGAGTCTCGACGCGCGAACGTGACGCCGTCAAGAAACGCATCAACGAAATGCTACGCGACGACGTCATTCAGCCATTCAAGAGTCTGTGGGCGTCACCCGTGGTAGTAGTGAGGAAGAAGGACGGGATGCTACGTTTCTGCGTTGATTACCGCCGCCTGAACAAAACCACAAAGAAGGACGTGTACCCTCTCCCACGTATAGACGACGCACTGGACCGTCTCCACAACGGGAAGTACTTTTCTTTGATTGAGCTCAAAACGGGCTATAGGCAAATCGAGGCCGATGAGAGAGATCGAGAGAAGACGGCCCTTATCACGCCAGACGACCTCTTTGAGGTTAAGGTCATGCCATTTAGCCTTTGCTCGGCGCCTAAGACGTTCCAGCGCGTTATGGACACCGTGCTGGCTGGATTGAAATGGCAGGTGTACTTGGATGACATCGACGTGTTTTCCTCCAGCTTCGACGAGCGTCTCCGGTGTCTTGAAGTGGTACTTCAAGCTATCAATACCTCTGGACTAACCTTGGAGCCAGGAAAGGGCTGCTTCGCGTACGAGGGGTTGTTGTTCCTGGGACACGTAATAAGCAAGTCTGGAGTCCATCCCGACCAGCGGAAAACATCCGCCATCGCTGATTTCCCGCAGCCTACCGGCAAGAAAGCTGTACGCCGATTCTCCAGATAATGTGCCTAATACACGCGTTTCGTCACACGTTTTTTTACAGATCGCCAAGCTGCTAACTCAATTCACGAAAAGAAACGTCAGATTCAAGTGGGAAGTTTTAAAAGAGGAAACAGTTCAGGCACTTAAACGACGCACTACCTACAACACTCACCTCGCACCGTTACAGACTATTCAAAACAAAGCAATTAAAATGGTCACTTCTAGTTCACATTACACCAATTCAAAACAACTATTCTACAGCTACAACATCCTTACAGTGCGCGATATGGTTAAGTATAATCTAGTCATATGTTTATCCAAGCATATCAATGAGCTATTTCCCATTTCCATCATCCCGTCCTCCTCACTTCTCAATACCAACAACACTAGATTTGCTTACCACAAAAACTTCATCTTACCGAAAGCCCGGACTAACTATGGCAAACAAACCGCTCATTTTAGCTCACTTTCCATATGGAATTCACTTCCATTCATCTTAAAAGTAATGAATCCACACTCGTTTGCAAAAGAATTAAAAAAGCTCTTTGTCAACCAATACAACACGTAGCACTTCATTCTCATAGCCCCTAAAGCATGCTCTCACACATGTATGTATGTGTGTGTATATATGTGTGTATATATATGTGTGTATATATATGTGTGTATATATATATGTGTATATATGTGTGTGTATATATGTATGTGTGTATATATGTGTATATATATTTATATATTTTTTCTTTTTTCTTTTTACATATCGTGTTTACATGGTTCCGTTATATTATGAAATGTGCTTGATCACCTATATCATTATGATTATTGGAATTTTTCCCTTCCTGTCGAAGCTATGTTTTATTTGTTTTTATGTTCATCATGCACAGGAGGTCCCAATTCAGTCTCCGACTATGGGACCTCCTTCTGTATACTGTCTGTAATGACTTTACTTCATAGTAACAATAAAATTTGATTCTGATTCTGACGCCTGCAAACATCACCGATACTTGCGCATTTCGATGAATACGCTGAAACAGAAGTACGTACCGACGGAAGCAGCGCAGGACTCAGTGCCATCCTTGTGCAAAGGACTGGCGGCGTGGAAAAGGTCATCGGTTGTGCTAGCCGGTCACTATCCAAGGTCGAGGCTAACTATTTCACAACAGAAAAGGAGTGCCTTGCCATCATCTGGGCAGCGTCAAAGTTTCACCCCTACCTCTACGGCAGGCCTTTCCAAGCTGTGAGCGACCACCACGTCTTGCGTTGGCTAGCTAATTTGAAAGACACTTCGGGTCGCCTCGCACGATGGAGCCTCAGAATTCAAGGATTCACCGTGACCATCGTTTACAAGTCTGGAAAAACACTCTGACACCGACGGCCTCTCTCGTGCCCCCGTCAAATCACCACTGCCGGGCGGCCTGGGTAAGGACAGCTTCTTAGAAACAATAACTGCCGACGACTTCGCCAAGCAACAGCGAGCTGACCCGGAACTCAGAAGCCTTGTAGAATACCTAGAAAGCAGCAACACGACTTTTCCGAATGTTTTCAAGAGCAGACTGAAGTCGTTATTTTGGCGAAACGGAGTTCTCTTAAAGAAGAACTTCTCACCACATCAAGCTGACCACCTTCTCGTGGTACCTTCAGCAGTGAGACCAGATGTACTGGAGGCCCTACATGGTGACCCAATGGCTGGACACCTCGGTATTTCTCGTATGCTCAGAATACAAGCAAAGTACTACTGGTCACGACTTTCCACCGACGTCACTCGCTACACCAGGACTTGCCGTGACTGTCAGCGATGAAAGACACCACCGACTAGGACAGCCGGACTTCCCCAGCCCATCAAGCCACTTCGCCGGCCGTTCCAGCAAATCGGCGTGGACTTGCTGCGACCGTTCCCAAAGTCGAATTTCGGGAACAAATGAATCGCCGTAGCTACTGACTACCTCACACGCTACGCCGAAGCAAAGGCCCTCGCAAAAAGCAGTTCCTCCGAGGTAGCAAGGTTCTTCGTCGAGAACACTGTTCTGCGTCACGGAGCTCCACAGGTCCTCATTACCAATAGAGGTACAGCCTTGACAGCGGACCTAAGTCAGGCTATCCTGAGGTACAGCCAGAAAAGTCACCGCTGCACCACCGCCTACGATCCGCAGACCAACGGCTTCACCGAACGTCTCACTAAGACCATCGCTGATATGCTGGCTATGTACGTAGACGCTGAGCTCAAGATGTGGGATGAAATTATTCCGTACGTGACCTTCACGTAAAATAGGGCCGTCCAAGAAACGACGCAGACGACGCCGTACAAGTTGGTCTATGGAAGGAGCCCGGCAACGACGCTCAACGCTATGCTTTCAAACGTCATTGATAAAGAGAACCACGATGTCGCCGCCTACCATCAGCGCACGGAAGAAGCTCGTCAACTCGCTCGCCTGCGCATCAAGAATCAGCAGGTGACCGACAGCTGCCGCTACAATCTTTGACAAAGCTTTGTTGATTGCCAGACCGGGGACCGTGTCTGGGTATGGATGTCGCCGATACGCCAACGGAGGCCCAGTGCAAAACTTCTGCGACGGTACTTCGGACCATACAGAGTAGTTCGACGTATCGGCCCACTCGACTACGAGGTTGTGCCAGGCGACATTACGAACTCTCAACGGTACTGTGCTCGACCTGAAGTCGTCCATGTCATGCTCCCCAAGCCATTGCATGTGTGAACCTGAGTACTGTATTTATTTGTTGTTGCTGTACATATCTTTTATTGTCTATATTATTGTATCTTTGCCTTTTGTTATAGCATCGGCATGAAGCCTTTTTCAGAGAGGGGCAGTGCCACATTTCGTTCCTCAAGTTTTGTTACCACTACGTTAAACTACGTTTAGCGTAAACCGCACCTGCGATGTTCGAGAAGCTTCGAGGCTTTAGTAGATCGGTTTTTTAAGATTTCGCCCACTTCGGGAACGTCACAGGCTATTCGGAAACCCAAGTCACCGCTAGCGATAACGCTAGAACATTCGATGGCAAGTGCATATATGCCGACACGCTTCGCCGCTTGTCAGTTGATCGATGGCCGATGGTCTGCTCACTGCTATCGGTGGCAGTGTCTTGCTGTATTATAACTTTCTTTTTGCGTGACCACAAGTTCGGCTCAAATAAACAGTTTATTATTCGACCTATAACTGCTCCTTTCTTCCACGCCGCGACCCCGTGACAATATATATATCGCGGATGCAAGTTTTCGCAATGTTAGTGACAAAAGAAGGTGATACACACGCACACTGCACGAACACCTCTCTATACAGCACTGAAGACGCGTCTCCGGCTTACTGTTCCCTTCATTACGTTTACCTAGCCCATGTCCATGTCAAAGTCCACAGTCTACACTGTACCATTAGTTTTAGGTTACTGTACTGGTTTGATGGTTGGCTAGCTATACTAAGCCAAGTTACCAAACACATCAAACACGAACACGAGCACAATAATGGCACAGTAAATTGTACTGTCAAGATGCAATGCACTGGCGTTGCACTCACTGCACTCGCTCCGTGCAATTGCTGCCGCCTACGTCTTGCTCCGTACGACGCACATGAAAGAAATCGACTGTAATACGCATGCATGTTATCTCAGTTGTTACAAATTTCCTTTAGCGAAGCCGTACCGGTGCACCGTGGCTCTCTAATCGTATGAAGGTAACCACAGCGAATCGTTAGCGTGGACAATGACAAATGTCTGTAACTGGCAAAGGTACGTAAGGCTGCGTCTCTACAATGCCTCGTTCACGGGCGATAACACAGCCTTCTGCTGAGTTGCGTACCTTACATAATAACTTGTTCCACTTACCTTTTATTGCCATGCAGACAGACCATGGAGGCGGAATCCTTCGAGTGTCCGTACATTTCTTTGATTCCTTGAAAGACTTGTCTAATTTGGGTGCACGTAAAGAACCCCAGGTGGTCGATAATTCCACAGCCCACCACTAAGGCGTCTCTTATAATCATATGGTGGTTTTGGGACGTTAAACACCACAAATCAATTGAAAGACTTGTCCGTGATTCGCGCTCCAACAAGCGCACGACACGTGCGCGATCTTTGCACATCGCAGAATCGAGGCATGGCGCTTTCTCAAGTGAAAATAATAATCTTGCCTTGAACATTTTTGCAGACGGAACGAGCTCACACGACACGCTGACACATAAAAAAAACAATTACCATTCAGCTTTGGCTGTGGATGGCTTTGCCTTGTAGTTTCAGGTTGAAAAATAATAAGACACGGATGTTATTCAAAAAAGTGGTTTAAAATAGCAGTAATAGCTCATATGCATGAGTAATTTATAAGATGTAAGCCAGAAATTACCTCAGCATATTTGGTTTTTGTCTTGTTTTCCTTTTTTTAGCAGACAACAGCATTCGACCGCGGTCATTGTACCTTACTTTCCCATCCACCGCAGCCATTGTCAATATTACCTAAATGTACGGCGCGTTTTTAATTATTCACAGGTCTAATAAAAACAGTAAAACCTTTCTGTAAAACAGCATTTTTTAATGTAGAACCAGAATGACTTATCAAGTCACCGTGATCTGGTGGTGTCCGTGCTATGTGCGATGTTGCCCTGTGGGTTGGTGTGGCAGGGTTCAAACCATAGACATTTTAAAGACGATAGTTTTCTTGGGGACCTTTGATGCAAAAACTTTGGTCTGCCTGCCTGCCTGCCTGCCTGCCTGCCTGCCTGCCTGCCTGCCTGCCTGTCTGTCTGTCTGTCTGTCTGTCTGTCTGTCTGTCTGTCTGTCTGTCTGTCTGTACACTTGTCTGTTTGTCCACTCTTAACGGCATAGGGTACTTGACACGGCCGACCCCATCCGCAGCGCCCACCTTTGTTGCTCAAGGTTGAGCGTTCATGCTTGTGCAATTGTCAAATAAAAAGCAATTATTGCGCGTGTCTGGGGCACCATAAAATCACGTATATATTCTGCATGTGCATCTATTTCTAGCAAAGGCATACATAAGTAACTTTAAGGACCGTAGCACTTATCACGCTGCGCTGACCATGCAACGCTTGCACGAAAGGCGAATGTTTCCAACGCTTTGCTAAAACGAAACGGTGGTGGCACCTACCCGTCGCCTTGCGTTCTACGCCTTATCACCTCTGAGATGGGAGCACACCCTCGTCTCAGAGCCAGGCGTTTTGTTTTATAAGACAACTGCCAGATGGCGCTTATGTCTCCGTGTGACGTGACTTGAGCTCGTTCGCCTCCGCTGCACGCTCGAGGCACTCTAACGCATTGCTTCCAGAACACCATTCACCAATTTCCTTGCGCACAACATCAAATAAATGTCTTGTTCACTCTCTCCACACGGAAGACTATCGTCTTTCGATGAAATTTGCAGGTTACATGCAGATACGGGGCCAATTTTTCCCCTGCAGTGGGCCAAGTCTGGCTGATGATGCTGATGAATCGGCCAAACTTCCATAAGTTTGCCTCAACAGTTAGGAGTCACTGCCCTAGCACACGTCTTTTACTGACCACTAGATATTTGAACAGCATGGGAAACGACTAGCGGTAAAATCTAACCGTTGACTAAACAGATTTGTGTGGGCCCGAAACTTCATCCGTCTGAGTATGTACGGCACTTACACCTTGACCTCTAATGCTTACAGCAACTCCCGCCCCAAATATTTCAATGTTGCACGTTATAAAATTCTCAAGCTCCAAAGCACGTAGCAGCGGGAACCACAAAATTGATATGTGATGCCTAACGTCCGAAAACTAGCAATCGATTGTGAGAGACGCCATAGCAGAGGCCTCCGGAAATTTTGACCACCAGAGGTTCTCTAACGTGCACTGAAATCTGAGACACACTGGCCTACAGCAAATTTGCCTCCAACAAGAATGCAGCCGCCACAGCCGGGAATCGATCCCGCGACATGCGCGTCCGCAGCCGAGCACCTTAGCCGCTAGACCACCACGGTGGGGTCGAACCTGAAAGCTTACTTCTGCATATGGTATTAAACCCTCAAATTCAAATTGTACAGTGGCTGAAGTCTTCCAAGCATGTGAGACATTGAGTGCTTGATCCTTAGCATTTAGCATATCGAAGCGTTGACCTATGAAGTATGCAAGTGCTTTAGCACCTAACTTTGCACCGTATTTGGTATAAAAGAATTGGCTTTCCAAGGATACAAACCAACCTTTTCAAGCATACCAGGTAACAAACCCTTGACCTCTATAGTGCAGCACCGAACCTAATATACCAAAAGTGTTTGGAATGTGGACCATTTCTACATGCCTAATTCTGTTCTACTGAACCCTTGACAGCTGTGACTAGAACTCTAATTCTGAATTTTCCAAGCGCACAGTGGGCTGAACCATTGACCTGAAGAGCGAGCTACTTGAACCGTAAATTATCCACGTGCACGTTGTAGGAAATCCTCATTTATATACGTTTGATACATTTGAAATTCCTGCAGAAACTCTGTGAAGTTTTTCATACAAATTGAACTGCTCTACAAATAAAGTCATGTTAAATATAAAAGAAATCATGATATTGTGCAGCTGAGTTTCAAAAAACAGTTTTTTTTCTGGGTTCTAACCACCACGTAGTCTTCAAATATGTTATCCACGTGACGTTTTATATTTGTGCTGTTCTTGCTATTAGCCAAGCGTTATAGCTAATTAAATGTAGATACACCCATTTGTTTACTGCTGTTTTTAATATATTCCTTTCATTGTTGTTTACCTGATATACTGTGAGCCTTAATCCAGCAATGAACATTTCTATTTAGCAACAGTCGAAAAGTGAGACAATAACCGCTGCTTGAATGAATTTCATGTAATGTAAGCACACGTAAGCTTTACGCACACACCAAGGAACACCTCAATGGAGCTAGTTTGTAGATAAAGAATTTCTAATTCAATGCTGCATAATATTTTATTGTACTAGACATTTGCACCCTGTTACTACAATGCTTCTGTTGTATTGTACACATTTCAGTGGTGTGCTTGTGCGTTCCGGGAATTTTCTGATGTGCCCTATGAATGCTTTTCATACATGCATTGTTACCCACAGCTGATATATGGCTATTGTGTATCAATAACCAGTTACCTCTGCAAGTCTTTTGTTAGTTTTGCATTAAAGTACCTTAGGTTACAAGTATTTCATCTAAACAGATATAAACTGATAGTCCAGTGGCCATGAAATAAATAACGAAAGTGACTGCTTCATAAGAAAGCTAGCAAGCACGAACTTTTTGGCTGTAGTACTCATGAGAGGGATTTTAGACACGAAAAATGTCTCTAAATGAAGAGGTTGTTTGTAATACAGATTTATTTTTATTTAAAACACGTTGCGTGCTTGTAAGTGTCCATATAGGAATAATAAAATACAAAATTAGCTTGCAAATATTAAAAAAAACACTATACATCTCCATTGCCAAGTTAACACATGAAAATTAATCAGGTCTACCAAATTAACAAAAATAATCAATGAGAATTGCAGTACATCCCATTCGTAAAAAATAAACAAAAAAAACCTCGAAGGCATTAGTTCTTGTTTGGTGTGAAGAATTTTGGGTTATAGTGTTTGGTTAATTTCATAGCTACTATAGACAGATATTGCATCATGGGGTTGTAAAAGTAGTGTTATTTTTAGGGAAAACAGTAGCTCAGGCCTTACAATTTTTTATCACAATTTTGGAGTTCCTATACCTATTATAAACATGCCTAATGGCAGTTGGCAAAACCGTGCTACGGCATTTAGAAAAAAAAAAGACAGCATGGAAGCATTTTAAAGCATGAGTATTATAGCAGTGTGAGAAAGGTTTAAAAAGATCCCTTAAGTCAATGGTCAGCTATATGCTCAGCCTTTCTGAAAAACAAATAAATTGTGGAAAACCTCCATATTCAGCGGTGTCATAAACTCATAACTATTTGCAGGTAGGTGATGTGCAACTTTAACATTTTTAGTTATGCCCACTGAAGACAAATGTGCCTTCAAATCATGCACACAGGTATCTACAGTCCCGGTCAAAAGTTCCCAGGCCACGCTTAAAAATAGATGAGATTGTGGCCTGGGAAGGTTTCCACCATCTGTACATGCACGCGCACACATATATGTGTGATTGTGCCACTTTGTGGGGCAAACTTTGTTATGCTCATAGAAAGCCTTATAACATCTATATAAATGCAGCTGGGGCCTAACTCACATACGCTTAATGAAGCGTATGGCTTTATAAGCATCCGTATACAGAGTGTTTTAATGAAGAAATATCCTCAGAAAAAAAATTGGCAGATCCCACGTACAGTGGGTATCGATGATATGCAAAGCACGAATGAGGAAGGTTCATATGCCACATTAAAAGCAGCAAAACGTTACGAGGCTGAGGTACATTATGCCGTACATTACTTCCATGACACGATTATCATGGTTTGACGTGTCATTACCTTCGTATTCTATTCACGTCACCTGATACCAAACTTGGTATACGTGGAGCTAGTGAAAGGGCTGCGAGCATGCTATGAGCGCAACATGTAGTAAAGTTTTACATGACACACGTGTCATGATTATCATGTTTGCACCAGTCACATAACTTCGCCGTCAATTCACGTCCCCTAATACCAAATTGCGCATATGTGGAGCGGTCGAAACGGCCGCGAGCGCTTGATGGAGGGCCCAATATTACGTTGACGTTACGTTGAGGGCCCGACGTTACGTTGACGCGCGCGCACGCTAGGCGCAGCCACGCTACACTAGCACCGGCACAACCAGAACCGCGAGCACCGGTACAACCAGCGTCCGGCGGCGCGACCGAGCGGCAACCGGCGCGAATAGCGACAAGCTGCAGTTCGCAGCGGCTACATTACCCAGACATCACCCGCTTTGCCTCCCTTCGAGACGTAGGGACGCCGGCCGCGCTCAAACGCGCATGCGTCCAAGCAGTGCAGTGCGGCGCACGCCTGCGAGCACCTTTCTTTCCTCCGTGTCTGCGAGTATATGGCAGACATATCTGCGCCTGGCGTGGCACCACCAGCGCGACGCGACGAAACGAACGCCGGCGCGAACACGCCCATGGTCGCGTGGGAGTGTACTGCCAATTGGAGTGTGGTGTGTACTGATGTTCTTACAGGACACGCATCTCATGATTATCACGTTTGAACAAGTCACAAACCTTCATCATCTATTCACGTTACGTAATACCGAATTTGGCACATGTGAAGCTAGCAAAACGGCCGCGAGTGCATCATGAGCGTAACATGTAGTCATGATGTTACATGAGACGCATCTTATGTTTATCATGTTTGTACCAGTATCATACCTCCGTCATTCATTCACGCCCTGTAATACCAAATTTGGCATATGCGAAGCTAGAGAAACGGCCGCGAGCGGTTTTGGAGTGTAGCATGTAGTCATGTTGTTACATGACACGCATTTCATGATTTTCATGTTAGGGTCTGTCGTTTGTGTTCGCCATGCAGTCATGTAATACCATACCAGTATCAACATGTCATGTTAACGAAACCACCGTAAGAGTGGCAAGACCATAGAATGTAAATGATGACATTATTGACAAAAATGTCATGATTTTCATGTTATGACTAGTCTCTTCAGCTCGTCATACGGTCATGTCAAGCCATACCAAGTTTGGTATCGATACAATTACCGGAACGGCTGGAAGAGCTATAGGAGAGGTATCTGCGACGCTAGCGAAACGGCTGCGAGCGCATTCAGAGCGTAGCATGTAGCCATGTTGTGACATGTCACGCATGTCATGATTTTCATGTCGTTTATGATTGCCATGCAGTCATGTCGTACCACACCAGTATTGCAACATATCAGGTTAACGAAACTACTGCAAGAGCAGCAAGACCATGGAATGCAAATCATGACAATAATGACGAAAATGTCATGGTTTTTATGTTATAACTAGTCTCTTAAGCTCGTCATACGGTCATGTCATGCCATACCAAGTTTGATATCGATACCATTATCGGACAGCCGGGAGAGCTATAGGAGAGGTATATGCGACGCTAGCGAAACGGCCGCGAGCGCATTGGGAGCGTAGCATGTTGTCATGTTTTTACATGACACGCATGTCATGATTTTCATGTAAGGGTCTGTTGTTTATGATTGCCATGCAGTCATGTCATACCACACCAGTTTTGCAACATATCATGTTAACAAAATGCAGCAAAGAGCAGCAAGACCATGGAATGCAAGTCATGACATTGATGACAAAAATGTCATGGTTTTCATGTTATGACTAGTCTCTTAAGCTCGTCATACGGTCATGTCATGCCATACCAAGTTTGGTATCGACACCATTACCGGAACGACCACGAGAGATAAAAATTCGACAGATCCCACGTACCTGACCATCAACGTTATGCGAAGCATGCGGAAAGAAGTTGACCGTGTTGCAATTTTTTTATTGAGCGACACGTGATTAAATGACGCTAAATATATGTACAAATGTTGCACGCACAGACATATGTTGAAGAATTGCAGATGTCTAAATAACCAGTTGTTCGCACTTGTGACACGATATCCAGGAACATGCGTATCAGCAAAACACGGAAGCTGATATGAAGCGCTGGTGCTCGCGAAGATGCTGGACTTGGATACTTCTACATAAATCAACTTCAGCGCATGGCACTTTACCACAATTGACGTTAACCCGACGTGACGGCTGTATCAAAGAGCACATATGTAATGTTTATAAAATTGAGTATGCAGCACTGCACCCACTATTGACGTTTTACGAAGATTAGCGTCTATTTGAAAGGTGGCTCCGGGACCTGGCGTAGCTCTGTGGTAGAATGCTTGACTGCCAGGCAGAATACTTGGGTTCAATTTCTGCTGCAACACCGATATGTATTATTTACATTCGTCATGGGGGCAACGCTGCCTATGTCAGGTTTTTCTTAACACTGACACTTTTCTATGCCTTCGTTGGATCCACGCTACTGATATCCGGTATTTATTAGCGATGCGTTAAAATTGCCGATGTGTATTGTCGTCGTACCTGGGTAGATTCTAAGTATCAGTCATCTTGTCACATACCCGCATACCAGCGGCACATACCCACCGATTGGCATGTGCCACTGTCTAGCGGGAAGTGTTTGACGACGTATGCGACGGGATTCTAACATTATTCATTTCTTGTTCAGCGCGTCGTATTCGTCAAACCATCTTACCCTCCCATGCTATTTTGGTTCGCGCCAAGTTAAGGGGCTGAACACGAGAGCACCCAAACGTAAGCGGCTAGATAGATAGATTGATAGATAGATACGCTCAAAGTTGCCGAAGTTCGCTGAGAAATGGTTCGCATTTAAAAGAAGTATTATCGCACTGCCTTCACACATCTTCTTGCGGTGCCAGGCATCTTAAGCGTAGTAGGGACATAAATTATTGGCAAGTGAAATGAAAGATGAATCTAATAACTTTTTAACGAAAGGAGACGAGTGGTTTAGTCAAATTGGGAAATTGCAGCTCTCCTTGCCATGAGCTCAGCTCATTACCGCCTTTTTATTTTGTTAAAGCAGCAGCTCACAATTCTCCCAACAAAATCTTCCAATTCGCAGGTGAAACTTAAATTTGGAATATCGCAACTTCCCCGCTCTTTCTATACATCCTGAATGAGCGAGTTTGTTTAAACCACCATCGATTGACTTCGTTTTGTTATTGGGCGGGTTTTATCGCAATTAGAGCACGTATGGCGTGCGTACGCCAAGAAAATGCAGAACAGCGTTGCAATCGCCGTCGCAAGCAGTCACGTCATTCGTCTGCCATAGCTTTGTTCATGGGATTTCAGTTTCACTCGTGAATCTCGTCAATTTACATACTACACAGTAATTACCAGGGGCTGATTGTTCAAAATCTCAAAGGGGCGATGAGATAATCGCAGGAAGGACAGCTATTCTCCTATTTGAGCCGAGGACATGTTCTCAATATAAATAATAAATGTATTTTGTTTATTTGAGGGCAGAATTGTTTTAGTAATTCTTAACACGTCTACAATGAAAGTACAAGTAAATATGAAGGCATCGAGCAGATGCTTCATTTTTCCTAATTTTGAGGATGGTCGCACACATTTACATTTATAGCCAATTCACATTTTTATATGGCAGTATATTGTGTTATAAAAGATTTTATACATATAAAATTTATATATGTAAGTATATGACTTTGTAAGTGTCCTGATATGTATATAGGTACACTGATATATGAGAGTGTATAGGCTTATGAGCGCGTTATATATATATAAATAGTTATATGTGGCAGTATATAGCCTTACATAAACTTTTTTGTAAAAGTATGTGGAATAATATATGATGATATCTGCCATTACATGTTTCCTTGTTTCATCATATAAGATTTTATATGAAATTTATATGGGCCATATTTTATATTTACTGAAGAGATGGGCAGGTTTTATTCGTGGGCCCCCAACTACAAGTAACACGTCAGAGGCCTTCGTATTTCACTGGTGGCAGATAAGGCAATTTCGCCCAAAGTTTATAGAAACCCATGAAGGTAGCGTAACATGAAAAATCACCATAAAATTGTCTATTATTTTCAATGAATTTCTATGCAGACGCGTCACTGTATTGTAGAACAGCTGCTTGCCCCACAAACTGCTCAGGTTCGTTCGTCACTTAGACCCAGAAGTTTTAGGGGCGAAGCTCCTTATGCCCCTGACACACGGGCACCCTAAAGTCCTTTAGACAAGGGGACATCTTTCGGAAAGGCGTTCGGGCGCAGTGACACACGACAAAGGAGTAAGTCCTTTCCGGCAAAGATGCTTTTCGCAAAAGCAGATCCTGCATCTACTTTTCTGGCAGGAAGGGAGTACTCTCGCATACAGTGTGCATAATTTATCAATAGAAGAAAACATGTCGAAACACTGCGGTGCCCTGTCAGTACTTTTTTGCGCTGAGAAAATGTTTTCATTTTCAGCAGCAGTGCGATTTGTTGAAAAGTGAAGGCCTATAGTATGTCCATACTCTGAAACGCCTGCATTACGTCACTAGCGCGATCATGTTAGGGTTGGCAGTTGCTGTGTCGGCGACGTAGTATCGACGTAGCAGCGTTTAGCTCATCTTCAATGGAGCCGAGGGCGACAAGAGTCAGGCCCACCTGAACTGTTGCTTTATCTCTGTCTCTGCGCTGAGACATCGCAGGACCACGATGAAACGCGGCACGCCATCACTGTCCCAGCTGGACGCAGCCATGTAAAAAGCACGACAAAAAACAAAAACAGCAAAACACGAACTGTTCATAGTTGCCAGACGAACTTAGGTTGCTGCTAAAACGCAAAAAAGCGAAAGAAAATTACAGGTATGCGCATTATAAGCCACCAGACAATAAAAAAAAACGATTTTATGCTTCGGCGTCACTGAATGTGATGTACATGCGCAGACTCTTTTTAATATTTTCAATCTTGCTGCTTCGACAAACAGCGCCATTTTTTCTGCAGCGTTCTTCTGAGGAACCGCCTAAAGCAGTAGTCCGGTGCCGTGTGTCATGAGCGCCACTCCTTTCTGCAAATGGTCCCCTTAGGCGACAAAAGGGGTTTACTTCAAAGTACTTTACTTTTGCCCGTGTGTCACGGGTATTATGGCATGGCTTGTGCGTCTCTCGTAGTACGTAACCACCAGTGGCACATACCCGAAATAGGTATAACACTTGACCTCCAAGGTGGTGCCAGTGAGAGATTTCTTCTGTGCGTTGTGTAACAATAAAAAATAGTGCTCAATGTACATGCCAATGGCTGCTAATGGGAAATGAGAGACGTGAGCATTCGGCTTATACTCAACGCGCACGCTGCAATCCCCAATAGCAGCCATTGGCATGTACATTGAGCACTATTGGACAAGAAAGGGATGCTACATTATACTCACTGGGTGTAACCTCCTTAGTTTTAGAATGGTTTAGCGAGTGTTGAGCCACAGGGCCATGAATACAATGAACTAGTATATACGATGAATGAATTCGAGGTGGTTAAAGGGGGGAAGCAGATACGAAGCGCAAGCCGTAAGAAATTAAAAGCTGAAACCTCCTGTCTCTCATTTCACATTAGCAGCCACTGGCATGTACATTGAGCACTATCTGACAGGATGACAGGAAAAGATTGCTACGTTATACTCGCTGGGCGTAACATCCTTGGTTTTAGAAAGGTTTAGCGTGCATTGGGCCGCAGTGCCATGAATACAGTGAACTAGTATACACCATGAACTCAAGGTGGTTGAAGGTGGGAAGTAGACCCGAAGCGCAAGCCGTAAGAAAGTGTGCGTGTGCCACCTCTCGCTTAGTATTTGGAATGTCCACTGAATGGCGGTGCTTCTATATAAGGAATATATGATAAAAAGATGCCAGATGGTGGGACTTGGAGTGTTGAATAGATGAACGAACGGACACACAGACAGATGCATGGATGGACGCATGAAAGGACGCAGGGGCGGATGCATGAACGAACGCAGGGACGGGCGCACGCACAGACGCATGGATGGTCACACAGATGGACGCATGGACGGACGAATGCTTCGCCCCAATTTCCATCATTCACTCCGTAGATATGCTGCCATTTTTTAATATTTATTTTATTTGTGTGGGTGGGGCATATTTATCGATTTTTCAGTCATGGACAAGATGGAAATGTTTCGATCACAACAACCGGCACCCCTACTGAAATCGACGCAGGAATTCCTGCGAAACCAGCTCTAACACTATCATGTTAAAAAAGACGACGCATGCTGCGTACCAGTGAAGCGTTCTATCAGAAAATTGTGCCTTTTCTTCATAGTCAAAGCAAAGCACTCATGTGATTGTCAGTGACCCCTAAAAAGGATGATTGATTGATTGATTTGCGGGGTTTAACGTCCCAAAACCACCATATGATTATGAGAGACGCCGTAGTGGAGGGCTCCGGAAATTTCGACCACCTGGGGTTCTTTAACGTGCACCCAAATCTGAGCACACGGGCGTACGACATTTCCGCCTCCATCGGAAATGCAGCCGCCGCAGCCGGGATTTGAACCTGTGACTTGCGGGTCAGCAGCCGAGTACTTTAGCCACTAGACCACCGCGGCGGGGCGCTAAAAAGGATGAAATGTTATGCTTCCAAAATACGCGTTAACACTTTTTGGTACCCATGTGGAATCGAAGCCGCGAGATTAACAAGCGAAGGTTGTTTATGTGGATCGAACGGACAGAAGTAGTGAGTTTTCGAAAACATCAGTGTATTGAGTTTACCTCGTAACTACGCATCAATTAGTTTTTTGTGTAGTTTACCCGACAAAAAATTTAGGGCAGGAGCAATTGTATGAACTGTCTCAACGGAGTTTCGCCGTCGTGGTTGCCCTCGGCGTCATGTCGCTTAAGGAGTCCAAATCGATAACATTCCTTAGCGCATCATGCGTTCTACTGGGAGTAATAGCACGCGAAGGGGGCGACGAGGGTGACTGAAGCAAAAAATAAGCGAGCTGGCCTATCCCCGTTGCTTCCAGCTGCATGCGATGAGATCCCGCTGTCTGGTTCAACTGATCAAGCAGAGAGGAGACGTCACGCCTGAACGAGTGTGAAAGGACATTAAAAAATGAGGGGGGGGGGGCTCGAGAAGTGGCAGCGAATTTCAATTTTAATGGTATGGTCACCACTCATGCGCACGTTATCTCGTTGTCTTGGTAGCCATCAGCGGTTGGCTCCCATACTCTTTTACGCGCTGAACCCCTATGCGAAGGCAATGTGTGAGGAGTGTCACTGGAGGGGCCGTATTCTCTTAAGCCAGCGTTTTGTAGCGCTGCGTCAGACCGGAAGAGATCGCTGACAGCCTTACTTCGTATAACATATTATCTTCTGTCGTATTGCTTGCTTCAGCCTTGCAAATGGAAGTGCTTTTTTTAGATTGATCATTTTTGGCCAACTTCGCGGTATTTTAGTTCACCTCGTTACCATTACACAGCAATTAGTGTGACGTTTAGCTTCGTTGGCCTAATTTGGTGGTCTGGAATTTTCAGTAGTACTGCTTTTTGCCTTAAAGGGCCACTCACCAGGCCCCATACCGAATTTTAGTTAGACAGTGGATGTTGTTGGGTGTTCGATGAGGAACGTTTTGACACATAAATTTTTCGAATCAGTTCATTACGAGCGGAGATAACAGGTTTTTTATAAGCGGCGCGAAACGAGGGTGAGAGGAGGAGAGCTCGAAACCCTTGCCGCTCCTCCGCGTAGCCTTCGCAAGCCAAACCTCTTCCCCACCCTCTCCGGCATCCGACCATGAGGTGACGTGCGCATGACGTGTCCGAACAAGCCCAGCCCCCGTGCACGCGAGCGGCGTTGCTTTGTTGACTAGCGTTATTTTGTGGTCTTCTGCCTGTTTCTGCGGGATTGTTTGGAAACGCTGGCTTAGACGCGGTAGAGTAGATGAGCACAATTAGTGCGCGAACGCGTAGGAGCGTTCCATGGCAGTCGTCTGCTCAATCAACACCACCTAGAACTAGGCTAGTTCTAGGTGGTGTTGGCTCAATGCGCTGACCACGGGGACCCGAACGCATGCGAAACGCTGGCACATTAGCATCTCGTAGCATTTCACGGGAAAAAATGTAAGAAAAACGCGCACAATTTTTGATTGCGTCTCATTATTTATTTCAAGCTTTATTCGTCTCTTAAAGCAACAAATACATAAACTACGCATGTTGTGTTAAATAAGTTTTGCCATGTCACATGGTATACTGTTGACAACGTCAGAGCAGAGTCATCTACGTAGAAGACCAACGTCACTGCATTGCCGTGTACGTAGGACCATTCCTACGCCCACGTCATGCCCTCATTCTCTACGCGTGCGCCGGCAGAGGGGAGAGAGAGCAGCTTTCATCTTGAAATTTGACCCATTTCCGCGGCGCGTAGCGTTGCAAATTTTGGCAGACGTGGTCATGAACGCCCCGTCTACTCATTGCGCTTGTCAGCTAAAAATTGTCAAACCTGGTGAGTGGCTCTTTAGAGGGGTCCTGCAACACTTTTTGAGCATGTTAAGAAATCGCCGACGATCAGTAGTAGAGGCTCTCGACAACACGTGAGCCAAACAATATAGCGCAGCACGCAGCCAGGAATTCACAATAAATGATCAAAGTCAAATAAAAATTGCTTTCTCTTCTCTCGACAAGTGACGTCAGACGCTAAAAAATCATATAAAAAGCTATCTATCAGCCATTGGCTGATTTGAAGATGGCGCACTGGGTCGTCACAGAAACCACAGCAGGAGCCCACGAGTAAAAAAACCGCGCATTTGAAGAAAAAAACAAAAAAAAATGTTCAAGGTCACGAGGTGTGCATGACGTAGCTTCCAGTGCTGTCGTCTGGATGAGAGAAGAGAGAATTCATTGCTACAAATTCTCGTAACTCGACTCGCACTGGACGGATTCTTAAAATTTTCTTGGTGTTGAATTCGGGAGGCAATAAGTTCTTCCAGTGAATTCCTTGCAGAGTTACTTGAAATAGTGTTTCAGGGCCCCTTTAAATAAGTCCCACAATGAGACAATGTAACTGTTAAGACACTACCTATTGTACAAACACATTCCCAGTAGTTTCAGCCGCATTTATTCTAGTCAACTTCGCACTCTTCAAGAAAGACCTCATATGAGGTAGATTTAGTTGCGAAGTAACTAATCGCGGAGCTCAATGCAGTGTGTGGAGTGACCACCCCTACTGCGTATGCACCATCTCTCCCTCTCTCGAAGGTGGCTGACTGATGTTTCCACTTCGTTTCTTCTCTGCCATTTATTCCTCCGCTACACATGATCACACTCGCACCGTCGCACTCTCCTAGCAGCGCTGTGTGTTCACTTTGCAGCACAGACGCGGTTGTACACAAATGCGAGGGTCGTAACATAAGCGGTACACGACATATACACAACTCCACATCCAAATAAAGCATTCCAAGAAACATACAAACAGAAACACAAGTGAACACCAGTGCTGCTTCGCATACCCCCATTGTTCCTTTTCGTAGAAGATGGCGCGATTGTTTCACTGATATTAGGTTCAGAAGAGACTCCTATAAATTGCATTTGACCCCATCACGTTTATCTATATAGCAGTGTTATACCTCTACTGTGATTGGTGTCAAACGATGGGCTACTTAAAAGGGTACAAGATATTTTTGTCAAACATTCGGCAGAGAGGTAGACGACATAGAAGGATTTCATCGATTAGAAAAAAAAACAGCAAAGAAAGTTACGTCCTGTGAATATGAGTATTCTCGACTATCGTGAAAAAGTGTCTATATTGAAATCAGCACATAAGCTAAAAGGCACAGATCTATCTTTATCTGAAGAGTTTTGCAAACGGCTTCGTGGCCTAAGGCAGAAATTATGGAGGAGAGTTGCAGGAGAGAAGGCAAATGGTGCGACAGTAAAACTAGTTTATGATAAAGTGAGCATAAATAATACTTTGTTCAGCTGGGATGAGGAGAGAAATGTACACTTTCGGATATCCAAAGCAAAGACTGGCTGACATCAGTCTCCTAATGCTCGATCTGTAAAGATAATCTATGTAAATTCCAGGAGTGTACTTAACAAGGTCGCTCACTTGAAGGCTCTCATCCTCTGACATGATCCTGCTGTTGCAGTTCTGACAGAGACCTGGCTAAATGTTCCCTCTGGTTACAGGGCGTTTAGAAAATATCGAGACAGCAGAGGTAGAGGTGACTGTATTCGTTACAAGTCGTCGCTAAATACACTCAGAATGGCGATATGCACAGCATTCAATGAATTTTTTTGTACGAATTATTTCAGTGGTATCAGATACATTATAGGAGGTATATACAGACATCTAAATGCCCCACTTTCTATGTTTGAGGAGCTCGAGAATTCATCATCATCAGCCTGACCACGTCCGCTGCAGGACAAAGGCCTCTCCCATGTTCTGCCAGTTAACCCGGTCCTGTGCTTGCTGCTGTCAATTTATACCCGCAAACTTCTTAATCTCATCTGCCCACCTAACCTTCTGTCTCACCCTAACCCGCTCGCCTTCTCTTGGAATCCAGTTAGTTACCCTCAACGACCAGCGGTTATCCTGTCTACGCGCTACAAGCCCGGCCCATGTCCATTTCTTCTTGATTTCAGCTATGATATCCTTAACCCCCGTTTGTTCCCTGATCCACTCTGCTCTCTTCTTGTCTCTTAAGGTTACATCTACCATTTTTCTTTCCATTGCTCGCTGCGTCGTCCTCAATTTAAGCTGAACCCTCTTTGAAAGTCTCCAGGTTTCTGCCCCGTAGCTAAGTACCGGCAAGATACAGCTGTTATATACCTTCCACTTGAGGGATAGTGGCAATCTACCTGTCATAATTTGAGAGTGCTTGCCGAATGTGTTCCACCACATTCTTATTCTTCTAGTTACTTCAATCTCGTGGTTCGGCTCCGCGGTTAATACCTGCCCTAAGTAGACATAGTCTTTTACAACTTGAAGTGCACTATTACCTATCTCGAAGCGCTGCTCTTTTCCGAGGTTGTTGTACATTACTTTCGTTTCCTGCTGATTAATTGTAAGACCCACCTTTCTGCTCTCCTTGTCTAACTTCGTAATCATGAGTTGCATTTCGTCCCCTGAGTTACTCAGCAATGCAATGTCATCGGCGAAGCGCAGGTTACTAAGGTACTCTCCATTAACTCTGATCCCTAACTGTTCCCATTCTAGGCTTCTGAAAACCTCCTGTAAGCACGCGGTAAATAGCATTGGGGAGATTGTGTCCCCCCGCCTTACACCCTTCTTGATTGGTATTCTGTTGCTTTCTTTATGAAGCACTATGGTAACAGTTGATCCCCTGTAGATTTCTTCCAGGATATTTATATATACTTCATCGACGCCCTGATTCCGCAGTGTCTGCATGACGGCTGATATTTCTACTGAATCAAACGCCTTCTCGTAATCTATGAAGGCTATGTATAGTGGTTGGTTATATTCTGAGCATTTCTCTATTACTTGATTGATAGTATGAATGTGGTCGATTGTTGAGTAGCCTGTTTAAAATCCTGCTTGTTCCTTTGGTTGATTGAATTCTAATATTTTCTTTACTCTGTTAGCAATTACCTTTGTAAATAGCTTGTATAATACAGAGAGCAAGCTAATCGGCCTGTAATTCTTCAAGTCCTTGTCGTCTCCTTTCTTATGTATTAAGATGATGTTAGCGTCCTTCCAAGACTCTGGTACCCTTCCCGTCAGGAGACACCTCGTAAACAGGGTGGCTAGTTTTTCTAACACAATTTGTCCTCCATCTTTCAGCAGATCTGATGTTACCTGATCCTCACCAGCAGCTTTGCCTCTTTGCATGCTCTCCAAAGCTTTTCTGACTTCATATATCATTACTGGTGGGGTGTCATCTGGGTTACTGCTAGTTCTTATAGTATTAAAGTCGTGGTTGTCCCGGCTACTGTACAGATCTCTGTAAAACTCCTCCTCTATTTTAACTATGCTATACATATTGGTAGTTATTTTGCCTTCTTTGTCCCTTAGTGCATACATCCGATTTTTGCCTATCCCAAGTTTCCTCTTCAATGCTTTGACGCTTCCTCTGTTTTTTAGAGCGTGTTAAATTCTCTCAATGTTATACCTTCTTACGTCGGATATCTTACGCCTAATAATCAGCTTCGAAAGCTCTGCCAGTTTTATTTTCTCTGTTGTACTTGTATTATTTCCCAAGCTCGAGAACTACTTGCACGAAAATATAAAACCCACTGATCAAGTCGTTCTTTCAGGGGACTTAATTTACCAAATATAAAGTGGCCAACATTCTCACTCAGAGAATACGATTTATTCGGAGAAGCAATGCAATGCATTTACATATAGTACTGCGTCCACATATGATGTTCTTAAAGTTGTACAGGGGGGGATAAACAAAAAGAGGGAAGGCAGGGAGGTTAATCAGGCACATGCCCGGTTTGCTACCCTACGCTGGGGAATAGGAAGGGGGCAAAAAGATGAGAGAGATAGGAAAGTGAAGAGAAAGAGAGAGAGAGAAAAAAAAGTAGGATTGTCAGTCAATCGGCTGGCGCGTATGCAGCGGTGGCACTACACAAAAGTTAAAGGTGGTCACATAGGCCTCTAGTCCTCAAAAGCACAAGACAGCTTGGACTGCTTTTTGAGCCGACGAAAGGCAATGACGGGGTTCCAGTAGCACCTGCACAGAGAGTGGCCGATCGTACAATTGTCGCAATGCGTCCGAAAGCTTCTTTCTTTCAGAGGCAAATCGAGGGCAATGGCATATCAGATGGTCGATGTCTTCTTTGGTGCAGCAGACGTCGCATTCCGCATTGTCGGTCAATCCGATGAGGGCTCTATATGCTTTTGTGAAGGCAACCCCCAACCAAAGGCGACAAAGAAGTGAAGCTTCACCTCGACGAAGTCCCGGATGGAGGTCGAAGTTCCAGTCGAGGGTTTATTTGGTATAGTCTCGTATGTCTTGTGCTTGGGGTGTTCCACTCCTGCAGACTCAGACTACGTGCCAGGTGACGAAGTCGCTTTGCAGCGTCAGTCCTTGACAAAGGAATCAGAAGGGTTGTGTTCTTCTTGGTGTGATGTGCGAGCCGCGTTGTCTGCGGAATCATTGCCACTGATCCCACAATGGCCAGGAAGCCACTGAAACTTGACCTCGTGGCCTGTTTCTGTGACGTGGTGAACAAGCTTGAGAACTTTGTAAGTTAATTGTTCATGGCAACCTCGTCGAAGGACTGACTGCACGCTCTGTAGGGCTGGTTTTGAGTCGGAAAACCAAGCCCATTTACTCGGTCTTTGGGATTTGATGTACTCTAGGGCGCCACGCAAAGCCGCAAGTTCTGCCGCTGTGGACATAGTGACATGTGGACAGTTTGATTCGCAGAGTGATTCCTCTAGCGGGAATCACCACCGCACCACCAGAACCAGACGCCTGTGGTTGAACCATCGGTGTATATGTGCACGTGGTTGTTGTACATTTCGTGCAGATGGCTCAATCTCAGTTGTTTTAGGGATGATGAAGGCAAATTCGATTTTTTCTGTATTCCTGGAATTGAAACACGTACTTGTGGAAGTGTCAGGCACCACGGAGGATACACCAGTTTCTCAGCAGGCGTAAACCTGACGTAAACGACGCACGATGAGCACAGACAATTGCACTAAATTCCGTGCGGGGCCTCTCAGTAGCGAGGGTTGCCAGTAGTGGGAAGGATTCCTAGCATGTTGCCTGAGGTTGCACATCACCATTGAAACGAATCGTTTCAATGGTGATGTGCGTCATGATCGAGTAGTCCTGTGCAATGGCAATTGTTTCAGATGTCGATTCGCAGCGGGGTAAACCAAGGCATATCCTAAGCGCTTGGGCTTGAATATTTTGGATTGTGCGCAGGTTCGTTTTGAACGTGTTAGATATAACAGGTAGGCTATACCGCAGCAATCTAGTAAATAATACCTTGTACAGCTGTAACATAGACTCGACAGACATTCCCCAACTTTTCCCAGCAAGAAACCTGAATAAGTGACAAATGGCAGTCAGCCACCTTTTCACGTAGTTTACGTGGGGTGTCCAAGACAGGTTTCAGTCGATTACGACTCCCAAGAAACCTGTGATTCCAGCTGCATGACACCAACTGCCCGTTAATTGATATGCCGTAAGCGGACATTGGTTTTCTGGTGAAAGCCACGACTGCACACTTCTCACTTGCGATTTCAAGCCCTTGTTGCGTAAGTGGTTACGATGTCACTGATGCTGCCTTCTGAAATCGAGCGCGAAGTTGAAGCCGAGTCAACACTTGATGTTCACGCGCAGATGTCATCAGCATAAATGGAAAGTCATACACTGCTTGGTTGCTTGCCAACTAGTTCAATGAGTGTTAGGTTTGAACAGCGTCGGGCTTAGCACTCCGCCTTGCGGGACTCCTCGGCTGCAGTAATACTCGGGTGTCGGGCCATTCTCTGTCTGCACGTGAAATGATCTATTCTGTAGGTAGCTCTGAACCCACGTATATATCCTGCCACCGAGTCCCACTCCTTCTAGTGCGCTGAGAATGGCTTCGTGGGTGACATTGTCGTATGCCCCTTCAATGTCAAGAAACAGAGCAGCAGATAACCGTTTGCCGGCCTTCTGTGTTCTACATATGTCACCAAGTCAACTACATTGTCAATTGACGAGCGGCCTCGTCGGAACCCGGACATGGCATCTGGATATATTTCGTAGAACTCTAAGTTCCATTCCAGACGCGTTAAAGTCATTCTTTCCATAACTTTTCCCACACAGCTCGTGAGGGCAATCGGGTGGTAAGAGGAAATGTCCAAGGGTTACTTGCCGGCTTTGAGACGTGAAATCAAGCGACTTGACTTCCATTCCTGTGGAACCATGCCAGTTTGCCAGGAGTCGTTGTACAGCAGCAAGAGTGCCTTCCGAGCTTGATCTCCTAAGTGACACAGAGCGCGGTAAGTGATGTTGTCAGGTCCTGGCGCCGAAGAACATCCACACAAAGCAAGCGCAGCCTTTAGCTCGTCCATTGAAAACGAATGCTCCATTCGGGGATCAGTTTCGTGAGGATACAGAAAAGTCGGGCGTCTTCGTCCCAAAGAATCTGCGACATCAATCTTTTCTCAGCGTAAGTGAAGTGCCAGAGACTTTAATGGGCAGCGCTGAGTAATGATTGTACGAAGACACCGGACTCCAGACACCGGACTCCAGAAGACACCGGACTCCAGTTCTCCAGATTAGTGACAGAGGCTTTCTGAGATCCAAAGACTCGCAAAAAGATACCCATCGTTGCTTGTCCAACTTGTCCATGTGACGCTGTATTTTCTTTGTGTGCGTCTGGCCACTCTCAGATCATCAAGTGACCTCGTGCGTCTGTAACGTCGTTCTGCACGACGACGAATCGCTCGGAGTTTCTCGAGATCAATGTCCATATCAGTGCGAGATGAGCTCACCGGAAGGGAACGCGTCGTTGACTGTAGGGCACTCTTTATTGCGTCCTCTAGGTTGAAAGGTGAGGTGCCAACATAGTCTTCCATGATTAACTTGTATTTTTGCCAATTGGTGCACTGGACGGCTCTGGAGTACTTGAGACTTAGAAAGCAGTCAATCTTCAGGTATGTTGGGATGTGGTCACTACCCCTTGTTTCCAAATCCGAAAACCAGTGCACTCTGCGTGTGAACGAGCGTGAGACGAAAGTGAGGTCCAGGCAACTGCTATAGGCCGATCCGCGCAGATAAGTAGGGCTTGCCGTGATTCACGAGGATAAGTTAACACTCAGAAGCGAAAGACACTAACTGTCTACCTGTAGCGTTGACCCTGGAGCTTCCCCATAAGTAGTGGTGGGCATTGAAGTCACCAGTTATCACCCATGGCTGGGAAAAGTTGAATTGAAATTCCGCGCAAGCGCTCACGGTCTAGACGACTTGATGGATGTAAGTAGGCTCCGATGATGGTGAATGTGGTATTCTGTTGTACAGGATTACACAAGAATTCAGAGATCTCGCAAACGCATTTCGACTTATTTTTTGTGAGCGGGTTTAATTGACGCTCAAGCAACCTGTGAGGTAGTCACGGGAATATGAGACCACCAAGCCGTGGCCCTAAACCTATGTAACACTGCATTAGACAAAAAAAAAATGGAACATTTATCTTTCCCTGATTTCTTTCGGGCACGAGACATTTCGATTCTTAATACCCTCGGGTTTTATTTTAATACATTTTAAAACAGCATGATCGATGTAAATAAACATCGGATAAGGTTTACAAGCATTATTAACACTTGTATTATTTCGTTGTGCCATGAATCACTAAAAAAAGTCACAGCTTTGCCGGAAAGACGAAGCAATGAACGCGATAGCAAGGAATTGAAAGGTTACGCGCAGAATTTAAAGCAGATAGAAACATTTCCCGTGTTCCTCGCGCAGAAAACGTACTCACAGCTCACAGGGTACGGGTGCACACCGAATAAGCGTCTCATTTGTTACTTTGCTGTGTCTGAAAAGCGCGCGCTTTTCGTAAACGGAGACTGCAATGATTGCAGTGACCTTTGTGCACGAGGTAACTGTAGCAAAATCGTTTCAGGTACAGCCTGGGGCCAGCCAAGGCGTACGACCTTCCCCTCCTCGCCGCCGCGAGATAAGTGCGCTGAAGGAGCTTCGCTCCCTCACGTGCCCTTATCTCGCCGGGCGAAGTACGCGTAGGAGGGTGGCACCGCCATGCGATGTGGTGACGCGCGTTCTTTGCGCCATCTTGCTGGGAATGCTAGAAACAGAAGTCCGGCCGAGATACTCATGAGCAGCGGCAAGTGGTAGATATAAGTAGCTTGCCATTTGAACGGTCAAGGATGTGCTCCGGGGTGGCTCAGTGGTTAACGCCTCACTTTTACGACGCAGAAGTCCCACGTTCGATTCGGCATGCCGAAGTGTTTTTTTCTGGGATTTTTGATTTTTTGAGTTTTCACACACACGCACACACACACACACACACACATATATATATATATATATATATATATATATATATATATATATATATATATATATATATATATATATATATATATATATTGCTACGGAGAGGAAGAAAAGGAAGAGGTGCGACTGACAGGCGCGCGACTGGGCCAATCAGCCATTGTGTCTCTTGCCTGTAGTTTTTACTCTGCAAATACATCTTGCTCAGAAGCAACCAACCTCGTAACATATTGGTGGAGGTGCTGGGTAACCATCAGGCAACGGAGCTCCGCAGCGGACGTCGCATCGCCCTTCCAGCCATGGCCAATGCTCAGCCCTCCGCGTCAACGTCAGCGTCTCCGACGAACATGGCGTCGCAACCGTACGTTTTCACGCCTCTCAAGGATCCCGGTACATTCTGCGGAACCGATGGCGTCGACGTTGATGATTGGCTGGCCATGTTTGAACGAGTGAGTGTGCCGAACAGATGGGATCCCACACTTCAGTTGGCTAATGTGCTGTTCTATTTGAGAGGCACGGCCAAGGTGTGGTATGAGAACAATGAAGAAGAACTCACAAGCTGGGACCAATGCAAAGCAAAGATGCGAGAGGTGTTTGGCAAAACCGCCAGTCGGAAGATCGCCGCCAAAAAGGAATTGGCCTGCCGTGCCCAATCCCCTACGGAGTCATACCTCGCTTACATTCAAGACGTGCTGGCCCTTTGCCGAAAGGCCGAAAGCGACATGACAGAAGGTGACAAGGTGGGACATGTTCTGAAAGGGATTGCCGACGACGCGTTCAATCTCCTGATGTGCAAGGGCTGTTCCACCGTAGACGCGATCATCAAAGAGTGTCGTCAGTTCGAGCAAGTGAAAAGTCGCCGCATTCTACAACATTCGCTCGACTCCCAAACACCGCTGCAACATCTACTTGCGAGGACCAGTCAACACCACAACGTGCATCGCCGCCGGGAGACCTTACACGCATTGTTCGTCGTGAACTGGAAGCTATGGCGCCCTCGGCGTTCTATTCGCGCAGTACCGATGCCACTCCTGTTACTGTTCCTCTTGTTCAAGCCATCGTGCGCCAGGAGCTTGAAAACATCGGAGTGCATTCCGTGTGCCATGTCACCGCGCCTAGAGTCAGCGAACGCCCTTTCGTGATGCCCTTCTCCGACCGACGGTCTTCTCCACGTACTCGCAACCCGGCTGAGTGGCGAACTGCAGATGACCGCCCTATATGTTTCAACTGCCACCGCGTTGGACATATTGCCCGTTACTGCCGCAAACACATGGTCCTCGGCACATCGCGCAACGACCAATATGACCCGTTTCGACGATACCGCCCGCACCTTTCCACCTGCCGAAGAGCCCAATGCCATTGACCATTCTCGGAACACTTGGTACAGCCGCTCGCCTTCACCACGTGGGCACCAGTCTCGATCGCCGCAAACACGTCGTCCATCGTCCCGTTCGCCGCAGCCACGGCGCTTCTCGTCCCCCGTGGCTTCCGGCCGCGTTGTCTCGGAAAACTGAGAAATGCAGCCCCCGGAGGTGGTGCTGCATTGACGACTTCCGCAGCAAATCCTCTTTCCGTTCCCACCAGACGAAGTGTAATAGACGTTAAAGTAGACGGCGAACCTGTACAAGCACTTGTCGACACCGGCGCAAGCATTTCGGTCATGAGTTCAAGCCTACGCACACGTTTAAAGAAAGTTCTGACACCAGCGGCTGCACAAATGCTCCGTGTGGCCGATGGCGGCACGCCGATGGTTCTCGGTCTGTGCACTGCCCGCTTACGTATAAAGGACCACACTACTTCTGTCATTTTAAGCCGTGATTGACCACTGCCCTTATGACATTATCCTAGGCCTGGACTTCTTGTCGAATCATTCTGCTCTGATCGATTGTGCTACAGGCGTTCTTCAGCTAGAGTTGCCTCAGATAGTCGCTGAACCCCACACTGCCCCGCCGCGCCTGTGCTCTCTTCAGGATGTGCGGCTGTCAGCTCAGGCAGCCACCTTCGTCGTTTTGACCGCACAGCCCCAAGTTCCCGATGGTCAATATGTCCTCCTTCCTCTCGCCGACGTCCTCTTGAGCCGCAACATTGCCATTCCCCATACGCTTGTGACTGTTACTGACAATTGTACCTCGCTTCCACTTCTCAATTTCAGCTTGTGCCCTCAAGTGCTTCCTCGTGGCATGTTCTTGGCCAGCGTATCTAATGCTGACGAATTCGAAATAGCAGCGCTCACCACCGAGATACATTTACTTCAGTCTCCTGTAGCGAACAGCACCTGTTCTCGGCCAGATCGTTTCTCGAAGATGATTGCACCCGACCTCAATCCTGCGCAAGCCAATGACATCCATCGCCTTCTCGCGTCATATACCGACATTTTTTCTTTCGACGACAGACCTCTAGGGCAAACATCCACTGTTCAGCACCGTATAAATACTGGTGACGCCAGTCCTATTCGCCGACGCCCCTATCGTGTCTCCCCCACTGAGCGTAGAGTTATCCAAGCAGAAGTGGACAAAATGCTCAACAAAGGTGTCATAGAACCATCAAGTAGTCCTTGGGCCTCCCCTGTCGTCCTTGTGAAGAAAAAAGATGGTACCTGGCGCTTCTGCGTTGACTATCGCCACCTAAACAAGATCACACGCAAAGACGTGTACCCGCTACCACGCATCGATGACGCGTTGGACTGCCTACACGGGGCTACATACTTCTCGTCTATAGATCTTCGGTCCGGCTACTGGCAGATTTCTGTCGATGAAATGGACCGCGAGAAGACGGCCTTCATTACACCAGATGGTTTATACCAGTTTAAGGTCATGCCTTTTGGACTCTGTAACGCCCCTGCCACATTCGAACGAATGATGGACTCTCTCCTGCGTGGTTACAAGTGGTCTACTTGTCTTTGTTACCTAGACGATGTGATAGTCTTTTCATCTACTTTCGATAGCCACCTGACCCGTCTCGCTGCAATTCTCGCAGTCTTCAGAACAGCTGGGCTACAACTCAATTCCAAGAAGTGTCAATTTGGTCACCGTCAGATTGCCATTCTGGGCCATATTGTAAACGCCGATGGTGTCCAACCAGATCCCGAAAAGATCCGCGTCGTCCGTAGCTTTCCAGTGCCCCGTTCTACATCCGATGTCCGTAGCTTCGTCGGCTTATGTTCCTACTATATATATATATATATATATATATATATATATATATATATATATATATATATATATATATATTGTTAAGGCGTTTATTAGCCGGTCCACAGTGAGCAAGCACAAAGCACAATGCACAAAGCACAATATATATATATATATATATATATATATATATATATATATATATATATATATATATATATATATATATATATTGACCGTGAGCGCTTGCGCGGAATTTCGAATTCAACTTTCCAGCCATGGGTGATAACTGGTGACTTCAATGCCCACCACTACTTATGGGGAAGCTCCAGGGTCAACACTACAGGTAGACAGTTAGCATATATGTATATATATGTTAGCATATATGTATATATATATATATATATATAGTTGTATACATATACGAGGCATGACATCGTCGCCGACGCCGACGCCAGCGGCAAAATCCAGCCGAAAGTTTTCATATAATTGCTATCGCAATAAAAAACGAAACAAAGAGATCGTTTAATTTCTCGTAAAACTCTTCAACTGAAAAGATGGTTAAAACGATTAAAAAACGGATCTTGCTTGTGATGGCAACGAAGACCATGAACTAACGATCAATCCTAAAAGTCAAGTCAGTAGTGACAAGCAGCGCTATTAAGGTGACTTATTACCAAGTTACACCAAGTCGTCCCCAGAGAAATTTCGGAGACGTATTAGCCCCAAGTCGAAGGAGTGTGATGTGTTTGGCGTAAATGGTGCATTGATTCATGATACAAAAGAAACTGCAAACTCATTTAATGCACATATCAAATCTGTCTTTACTGGAGATATTGCCATTTTACCATTTCGCGACGTCGTCCTGCCTCCTATACGTGACATTGAGATCACTGAACCGAGAGTTTTCAGTATGTTACTCAATCTAGATATAAGAACATTTTCTGGGCCAGAGATTGTTTGCTTAAGCGTTATGCAGAATATTTATCCGAATATATGAAGGTCACGTATATGAAATCCTTAGAACTTGACCAAGTGCGGGGTGACTAGAAGACCACCAGAGTCAAGCCACTCCAAAAAACCGGGAATAAGCAGCACATCCAAACTTACCACCCTACCTCTATAACCTTAACTGCATGTAAAATCTTGGGGACATGTAAGTTACAAACACCGTTATAATTTCTTGAGAAACATAAAGTTCTAAGAGTCCATCAGCAAGGATTTCATAAAGGCTATTTGACAATAATGCGATTTCCACAAACAGTACATGAGTTCACGAACAATATAAGCAACAGAAAATAGACAAAATCCATATTAATGGGTTTTTAGAAAGGTTTGATAAAGTGTCTGATGAGATACTGCTGCAGAAATAAACATAATTCCTAATAATCCGCAGCTGATTAGCCGGATTTTCGACTGCCTTTGTGGGCGAAGTCGATTCGTTACCTTTAAAAATCACGATTCTGATAACCTTTCCGTTGACTCTGGTGTTCCCCATAGTTCGGGTCCAGGCCTTTTTTCTTTTTGCTCTATATAAATGATACGGTACCTGTTCAGATTAAATTATATGCGGATGACTGTGTCCTATACTCCGAAACTGATAGTCATTCCCACCAAATGCTACTAAATGAGGCATTTCAGCAAGTTATTGCCTGGTGTAAATATTGGCAATTGATTTATATGTGGGGTTTACCGTCCCAAAACCACCATATGATTATGAGAGACGCCGTAGTGGAGGGCTCCGGAAATTTAGACCACCTGGGGTTCTTTAACGTGCACCCAAATCTGAGCACACGGGCCTCCTTCATTTCCGCCTCCATCGGAAATGCAGCCGCCGCAGCCGGGATTCGAACCCGCGACCTGCGGGTCAGCAGCCGAGTACCTTAGCCACTAGACCACCGCGGCGGGGCTAAAGATTGGCAAATGTCTGTTCATTTCGAGAAAACAGTTTGTTTGTAAAGTACTAACAAAAAGTCAAGCTAAGTTTCAATTACTCGGATAACAATATTTTCTTCTCCAAGGTGACGGAACATAAGTACCGTGGCCTGTACATAATAAACAACCTAAAATGAAATCGACACATTGAAAAAGCGACCGCTAATGCCTACCGTAAGTTGTTTTTTCTTAGGAGGGCATTCATAATGTCAACACGTTCTGTTTGCTTGTTAGCATACAAAACAGTTATACTACCAATACTTAACTATGCCGCTATTATTTGGAACCCCTTCACTTAAACTAACAGAAAAAAGACTTGAACGGGTGCAACGGAAGGCAGTCCGCTTCATCTATAATAACTACCCCCATACCTCTCCGACAGAACTCCTAAAACAAGCCAATTTGCTTGCACTTATGGAACGCAATCGTGTTTCCCGATTGAAATTCCTATTTCAGCTTATAAATAAACAATGTATTGTTAACATTTCTGACGTAAGTACTTTTTCTTCAGGGTATACGACAAGACCAAATCATCACCCAAGAATGACTCCACTTCACGTAAAAAATACTTGTTTCAAATATTGTTTCTTTCCAAGGACTGTAACTGAATGAAATAACCTAACACTCAAGCTAGTCAACCTTCCCTGACTTCATTTGCTGCAAATATCTGTTAATTACTTTCCAATCTGCAACATGATCTCGATGAAATAAGTATTTCTTTTTAAACACTTTTATGCAGTTGATATTCCGTATGCGTTCCTTATTTGTATGCGCAATATCACAAATAATGTATTTTTCTTTTTATCTCATATCCGATATATTTGTATTGTATTTTTTGAACCAATACTTGCTACTAATTGTGGTTCTGCTGCCTGATTTTTTTACCAGGACATTGAATTTACCCCCTTCTAGAATTTTCTATGAGGATTGCAGCATCTCTAATTCAAAATAAATATTATGAAGTAAAAAAAGTTGAAGCTTATAGCGACAGGTGTTTCTTCTAACACCTTTCGCAATTTCGTTTGAATGAATGCATCGTGATACCAGGCTTTGTTATCTATATCGGACAAAATATGGGAAGAAAAGCCTCCTTAGAGCTGGCTATTTACATCATTGTTGTAATGTACAAGTCACACACTACAGCATGCGCCACTACGGTCATAAATAGGTCAGGGGTGAATTTTCACGAGAAATGAAACTTGTGCTTCCATTCAGTCTATTTGCACAATTTATTCGGGAACAACAGGGTCTGCAACAATGGCTATGGCCTGAAATTTTCAAAACAGCTGTAGGCGATGACCTTCGTGATATATTATTTATGGAAGTGTGTTGCTAAATTCGACGTATTGTGCTGTACGGCACAAATCAATGGAGACTTTTCTCACAACCTAATAAATGTGTTAGTCGCTTGTGTTGGGGGCAGCATCCTTTGTCAGGAGCCACGAGTGCGAAACAAAATATCAAGAACAAGATTTCGCAAGGTTGGGGCTTCTACTTTGAAATTTATATCTATGATTTTTTTAGATACTGCGCTTGTGAGACTCATCCTCATCATCAACCTGAGTACGCCCATTGCAGGGCAAATGCCTCTCCCATGATCCACCAATCAACCTGGTCTTGTTCTTGCTGCTGCCACGTTTTACCTGTAAACGTTTCAATTTCATCGGACCACCTAACTTTGTGTCTCCCCTTCGTGTGTTTGCCTTCTCTGGAAATTCAGTCGGTTCCTTTATTAACCAGAGGTTATCCTGTCTCCGTGTTATCTTGCTTACGGTTATCCTGCTTGTGGACTACTCCTTCGAAATCAGTGTTTCGCACTACCAATTACGTACTTGCCAGACAATTTCGTCAGTGCCACTCTGACCATTTTTGAAAATTGGCGAGTTCTCTCTGTAGTAGCAAATCTTCATAATTAGGCAATAAGGAGTCGTTTTGCATGTGCGTGTAACGCTGTAGTACTATGGCAGTTAGGTGCCAAATAGTGGTTTATTCGTTAAGCGCTATTACACTTTCAGGAATGAATAGACACCACAGAAATTTGGTTAACAGAAACAAAAGAAACAAAGATAAAGGTTAAAGTTTGACGGAATCCCGTCTGACCACGGTTGAAGGTAAAAAGCCTGGAGGCATCACACCGATCAAAGTAACAGGTTAAAAACTGTTTCAGCTCCCACACCGTAGCCTTATCACAAGTGAAGGTAAAGCATGTGTCAAGCACTTAAATTTACCTTATGTAGTACGTTTCATTATATACCACAGGCGGTGCGAATATACTGGCAACAGCAGATTACCATCATTCCTGTTTAGAGTGCGCGCTGTGTTTTGTTTCCTAAGCGAATCAACAGAAAGATGCCGACACAGTCCTTTTTCTGTAGCGCGATGAAGTGCCTTCTCCCAGTTGATTGCGTGACCCCCTAATGCGTGCTCCGCCAAGGCACTTGATTTCATATTTCCTTTGTTGTCACAATTGTGCTGCTCCTGGCGCTGCTAAAGGTCATCGGTTTCACCAATATACACATCGTCAAAATCCGCGCAAGACACGCCATACACCACACCAGGCCACTTCACTTTGGTGAAACTGATATGATTGATATGTAGGGCTTAACGTCCCAAAACCACCATATGATTATGAAAGAAGCCGTTGTGGAGGGCTCTGGAAATTTCGACCACCTGGGGTTCTTTAACGTGCACCCAAATCTGAGCAAATGGGCCTACAACATTCCCGCCTCCATCGGAAATGCAGCCGCAGCAGCCGGGATTTGATCCCGTGACCTGCGGGTCAGCAGCCGAATACCTTAGCCACTAGACCACCACGGCGGGGCGCTTTGGCGAAACTGTTCTTCACACTTATGAACGGATGTCACAGTTTCTGGACCAGAACATGGGCCCCCTGAACATTCTAAAAATGCAGGACACGGCTGAGTGCTTCGCTTATGGAGGGAATATATGGTGTTATCACTGGCTTTACACCGGATGCAGCACAGGGCGATTGCGAACGTGCTATCTGTCGGTTCGAATAGGAATTCGAATAGCCAAAGGCCGACAATTTATGCCACATCATGTGTATGACGGCCGCGAAGTCTTCTTTTGTTGCGATGGTTTTATGTGCGCGTCACAGAAGGCTAAAAACCACTGCTCTTTTGTGAGAAGCAGGCTGCATGCTATGGAAATACAAGTAATGACCTGTGTCCGGTCGTCTTCCTGAACAAGTCGAGCGACAAATCGGGCCCTTTTCTTTGAATAAACATACCAAAAAATGGGAGCTTGCTTCTGACTTCTTACTCCACCGTGAGTTTAATTGCTGCTTCTATGCTGCTAGAACTGCCTCTCGGTGAAATATGCTACAAATGTCGACCACATAACAGATAAACACATTCAAAACTGGGCTGAATGAGGGGAAGGCTCGACTTTCAATCACTGCAATAGTCCAATAAGCAGGGGTCTTTGATATAGAAACGCCCATAGTCGTACCATGAATCGGGTTGTACAACTTCATTTCGAAAGTAAAATACGTATTTGACAAATAGAACCGCAACAGCCAAACTTACTCCGGTACGTGCTCTAGCTATCTTTCAGCTAGATTTGCATTCAATTCCATAGCAGTCTTCGCACCTCCCCAGCCAGTTCTGTTCGCGCACCGGTAAAACACGATTTAACGTCAAAGGACATCAAAATACCATTTCGATCGAGGACTACGCTATGAACTTTGTCCATTAAGTCGTACGAGTTCTGGATGCGGGTGCCACGGTGTCCTACAAAAGGTGAAATGACACGATAGAAAAATCCTGATAGCTTGGGCAGGAGTGAGCGGGTAAAATCCACAATTGGACAAAGGGTGTGCCTGGCTTGTGGACCTTGGTCACACCGGGACCACTGCTAATTTGACTCAGGAAGCTATTGAAAGCAGAGCTAGGCCCGTAGCATGTTGTGAGCATCGCGGCCGTGCCGTGAGGAGTCGATACTATCGAAACGACAGCGCACCGCCGGCGTAGGTAAACGACACCGAATGAAGCCTTTTTTTACGCTTTTATTTGTAAAACTTAAGAACGGTAAGCATAAAGACGTTTCGCATTTATTTTAGGCATTTGGAAGCATGCATAGTGTTAATGCGTAGAAAATTGAAAAGTGACGCACTTTAGTTGGCAGCGCGGACCAGAAAACGAGCAGTCGCGCCGCGCTGCTCGTGGAAGGCACGCGGATACTTTGATACCAATTACAGTAAGTTTACCGAATACTGTCAACGAGGTGTTGCGAAATATTTAGTTACACAAGTGCATGGACGTAAGCGGTAAACTTTTACTTATACCAGCGAAGGTTTCTTGGGGTGCTATGTATATATCAGCCAGTGCTGGACAGCTTCTGTGCTCCGGGCATCTGCGTCGGGGCTATGCGTAGTATGTACCTTGTTTTCACACGAATACTAATGCATGCACGTTGTTAACTGCTATACGTGCTCAAATGTTACTTACGTCACGTAAACATCGATCAATTAACTTGCAATAAAACAGTGTATTGCTGCAAGTTTGTTTGATCGGCGTTGTTATTTTGCATGGTGTGTATGTGGCATTACAACTTACTAAATTAAGTATGCATGATACTTATGAGCTTATAGTAAGCAGTTTACCGAAATGTACTATAAGGGAATGAGAAAAATTGAGAAAGGGGGCTGCTTAAACGAGCGGGGGTCAGCCGTTACGCAGAAGTAGACGAAGACGGTGTCGTCTGCCATGAGTAAAGCCAGCCGCCATATCAAAACACCCTGGTGCTTTTGAGACATATTTCATTCTGTACGCAGTTATAAATTGCACAACCACTATTCTGAATTATAATTGAATCAAAAATACTTTTGTGTAGAAGATCGTGAAAAGTTCTTCACTTATCAGTAAAAAATAATTTTTCAATCTTTTTACCATGACAAACAGAATACAGACGGCGCTATCATCGCGTCCAATTTTTCTCCCCATAGGCTCTATAGGGAACCAAAGCTGAAGCTTGCGTAGCGATGACAACGCCACGCCTGGCCCTGGCGGGGAGCTCCGGAACACTTGAGGAGAGACGCGGGAGAGGTTGCAGGCGAGGGAGCGTGTTTCGCCGAAACGGGAGCGCGTGCGAAACGCGCGCAATGCGTTCTGCAGTCGCTGCCGGGAACTTAGGCGCCGTGCCCATAGAGTTTCCCAACATACACTAGAGGGAACTCTGGCGCTAGTGTCTATGGGAGCTGCAATGCACAGCGCTTCAGCGAGCATGGGAATGATGGGTAGTACACACATTTGTCTAAAGTTCGTACTTCTGGCCGGCTCTTGGCTCCGTGTGTGTTCGTGTGGCTTGAAGCTGTTTTTCCATGAAACAAAAATCAGCAAATAATGTTTAGTGATCGTGCTTTACCACCCTATTTTTTTCAAATTACCTTTCCAAATAGGGTCACGAAGCTCAAAAGGGTTGATTTTTTTTAAAAAATAAAATTGAAACACAGCATTAAACGAAGCCGCAAGTATGATTCACCACCCGCAAGTACGAAGACTAGGCAAATGTGTGTACCACCCATCATTCCCATGGTCGCTGAACGATTGCAGCACCAGAGTGCCCTCTTGTTAATTTTGAGAAACTCTGTGGCCGTGCCATCAGCTTGGTGCGCTAAAACGAGACGCTCGCTGTCCGAAGTTGATTTCTGCGATGGAAGAAGCTGTCCCACGAAAGCGTCGGCGAGGTTCGAAGTATACTGTTGTGGGCTGCCACAACAGCACAGAAAACACCATGGGACGCTCTCCACTTGTAAATATGTATCAGTTTCTCATCTAGTCACAGCCGACGAACACAGCCGCGTTCGCGAATTATAGAGCAAGCATGGCACGAGAGCAGGAAAAAAAAAACGAGTGCTTCAACTTGTCTTCCTGTGGTTAACCTTAGCTTGCTGCTTCGCGTTGACGTCAGGGGGATTATGCGCGGCACGGATAACATGACTCTAAATCTTCTCGGTCATTTTAACGCCATGACCGTATACCTTTTGTTTTTTTATTTTTTCAGCACGCCGCAAACGTTTGCACACGACAGTACACGGCTGCTACTGCTAGATACCACTTCAAACCATCACATATAAGGTTTCCATAAACGCCAACACAGCGCATTGATTGAGTATGCAGCTTCATGTCAGCAGAATGAGACTTACCTCGAGGCATACGTCGTACACCATATCATCAGGGAGGACCTGAGAAATGCATTTCGCAGTGACTCGGGCGTCCTTCTCTTCCGTCGTCTGCTCCACATCCTTAAATTGAATATCGAGCTTTACTGCTTTTGTTCGATTCGCTTCCCAAAAGTGATTGTCTAGGTCAGAAATATTTGCGAAGCCGCACTGCAGGCGGTACATTATGAGGTGACTCAAACGCAGCGCGCGCTCTCTGCACGTGCACATAAGCGAGCGGCAGCGCATCAGAGCGAAAAGAAAACGCGCCATCTACATTCATGATTTTTACTTTTCTACCAAATATGACGCTGCCTGTCCGGAGTCACAGCGCCACTACGCGTTACTTTGGCTTCCTATGGGCTTGTCACTCCCTTAGTCGAGCCCTCTCTTCGTTCAGCCCAGCTCCGAATGGGTTTTTCTGTTATGTGGACGACATTTTCGCATCATTCTCCGAAAGGCGGCACAGGCGTTCATTTCGCACCTGAACAGCACGGAAGCAGCAATTTAATTCACGGTGGAGAAAGTATACGGCAAGTTCCCATTCCTTGATATGGTCTTTCAAAAGAAATGGCCGGCTTTGTCATTTCGCGTGTTCAGGGAAACGACCTACACAAGTTGTTACTTGCATTTTCATACCATGCAGCCTGCTTCTCACAAAAGGGCAGTGGTTTCTACCCTTCTTCAACGCGTGCATAAAATCATCACATAAAAAGAAGACTATGCAGCTGACGTCGCGTGCCCCGCTGCGGTGGTCTAGTGGCTAAGGTACTCGGCTGCTGACCCGCAGGTCGCGGGATCGAATCTCGGCTGCGGCGGCTGCATTTCCGATGGATTGATTGATCGATACGTGGGGTTTAACGTCCCAAAACCACCATATGATTATGAGAGACGCCTTACTGGAGGGCTCCGGAAATTTCGACCACATGGGATTCTTTAACGTGCACCCAAATATGAGCACACGGGCCTACAACATTTTCGCTTCCATCGGAATGCAGTCGCTGTAGCCGGGATTCAAACCCGCGACCTGCGGGTCAGTAGCCGAATACCTTAGCCAGTAGACCACCACGGCGGGGGGCATTTTCGATGGAGGCGGAAATGTTGTAGGCCCGTGTGCTCAGATTTGGGTGCACGTTAAAGAACCCCAGGTGGTCGAAATTTGCGGAGCCCTCCAGTAAGGCGTTTCTCATAATCTTATGGTGGTTTTGGGGCGTTAAACCCAACATATCAATCAATCAATCAATCAGTCAATCAATCAATCAATCAATCAGCTGACGCACCCTTGGCGACGTGAACTGTTGGCCTGCGGCTATCTCATTTCCTTTTTAACGCTGTCGGACGACAATCGAACGTCCACAATCGTACTGTTCTGCATCTGGTGAAAAGCGCGCGGGAATACCGTATATTCCCTCCATATATAGCGAAGCCATCAGCCTTATTTCGTATTCCTACAACGTCCAGGTGGGACATGTTCAGGACCAGAAACTGTGACAATCGCTCATAAATGTGAAGGGCAGTGTAGCCAAAGAGAAGTTCCCGGTGTAGTGTACGCTGTCTCGTGCATGGATTGTGACGATGTGTGTATCACATCGGTGATACATACATCCCCGGCCACTTTGGTGATACACTCATCACCGGTCAACTGGTCAACTTGAATGGCATCTCAAGCATAATTATGACGCGGAGGAGTAAATACCTTTGTGAAAAAAGGAAACTATGAAATCTAGTGCATCGGCTAAGCACGCGTGAGGTGGTCACTCAGTCAACTGGGGGAAGACACCTGCTCTCCCCAAAGAAAAATTGGCCCTTTATCTGTACGTTTCACTGCAAATGTGGTCGAAACACGATAGTCTTGCGTCTGGAGGGAGTGAACAAGACGTTTATTTCATTTTCTGCACGACAAAATCAGTGAATTGTATTCTGGAGGCGCCGCGTTAGAGAGTATCGATCCATACAATGTAGGTGAACAATGCTAAGTCGCTCGTCATACAAAGCACTCTGCGCACTTCAAAACAAAACAATGATAATATCCCGTCGTATATGCGCATTTCGAGCGTGCTATATAGAAACGTACATAAGACGAACTGCTTGACACATGTTTTTATATCACGTGTGAACACGGCTCCCCTGTGGAAGCCAAAATGTCTTCTTCCATGGGTTTGAACTTTTATTTTGGTAACATTTTGGTAACTTTGGTTAGATTGCCCCCAGGTTTGTTACCTTCAAACAAATGAAATAAGCCATCAGTCTGTCGAATGAGGTAAGAAAGGAAGGATGTAACAAAAGAGAGAAGGCAGGGAGGTTAACCAGAAAGACATTCGGTTGGCTACCCTACACTGGTTGATTAAGAAAGGGGACTAGGAAGGTGAGCAAAAAGAGATGAGAAGGAAAGCAAAAAGAGAGAGACAGACAGTAAGTTTACTGCAGCGTGTACAACTGCACCGCAAGCCAGAGGCATTCACACAAACCCGTCTTCCTATAGGAACACAAGAGGGCTTTCACTGCCTTAAGGGCTGTTGAAGAATATGGATGGTGCTGCAAAAGCACCTGCACAGAAAAAGGCCGATCCTTCAGTAGCCGCAATCTTAAAGGTGCCTGAACCACTTTCATACTTGGTGCAAAAACACACGCACTAGAAACGAGATTCTTCTATGAACAGCTCAGCCAAACGGGGTTGTCGTCCGTAAATAGGAGGCTGTACAAGCAGTGCATGAAGCTGGTGATTTTCACTTCACACAAGGGCCCGTGCTCAAAATTTTTGCGGGAGCGTCATGTACACACTGTCGTCCAAAATAAACAGAGTCCTGTTATCGGTTGGTAGCTGGTACAAACCAAAACCGGTGTTCGTATCAGAGGCGTTGTCTTGTGCCGGCGCCCCTTCCAAGGCTCCGCGCTACACTGCTCAATTAACATAATATATAAGAAATAATTTACATAACAACCTCAATTTACATAATAATGTAGTGACCATGTTTGATTGCACCCTCTAGGTGGTGACCTCGTGCTAAAGATTGCTTTATGGCTTCTTTTCCACTCATGCTCTTACCCCTCTGTAACTTTCACTGCGCTTGTCTAAACAAAAATTGAAACGTACTAAGAGCGTGCGAGTAATACATTTCCACTGGCTCTCAGCGATTTCGGAATACATGAGTGATTTTCGATGGGTAGGGAAGTAAATATTGGCACTACGGTATATAAAAATAGACATGACATCACATGATCAGCTATCATCACATAAAAACGAAGGCACATTGGCGTTCTTTTAGGAGCCTGCTCCTCCAGATCATGCATTGTCCGGCGGCTGGCGACGTGTACACCTGGGTTGCGAGTGTCCACACTTCTCTGGTCACCACTCAAGGTCGCCGCTCCGGTCTGCTCTCCGGTGATTCAAACAATGCTTATTAGATGGCGCGCCACAACTTAAGGCGACGGTTGTCAATGGTCCATGCGCTCGCTTCCTCGTGGCTACATCCACTTCGTTCTCGTTGTTTCGTAGGCACAGCAGCACGTGACGATTTTCTGTGATTGTTATGCATGGGTACCTATATCTTCCCAAGCCCCAGCTCACTCACCTGACTCATATCTGCCCCATTGAAGAACGGCTGATAGTCCCACGTCTGCCATTTATGAGCATTGGGCACTTGACTCATGGCAGCAGCCAGGTGTTTAATGGGCCAACCGACGGTGCCAACAGTGGTCAGTGCCGGCCGCACAACGTGTCCAAGAATGCTGCCTTCGACGTACGCATCATAAAAAGTCTTGCTACAGAAATGGTCTTGCCAAGAAATGCTCCGTGCACCTCCGAGCAAGCTCCTATAATATCGTAGGCTTCGTGGATATGGCAGTGATTTTTTGTTGCGTAAGTTAGCCTTACGGCATCAATACATATTACACAGAATTGTGCGACTCCGTTTCATCTATGAAGTCTAGGTGGTTCGGACCGTAAAGCCATCGCTACAAGTCAGATAGCCTGGTGTGATCACCTTTCTAAAACCACCATCTTTTTCGCCTGCGTACTTCTCAAGCTTCCACCCGCTCGCTCGGCGAACTCAATAAACCTCTTTTCTCTTGTAACGCTGATTCAATACCTCTTAATGCAGATGAAGACGGTACGGCAAGCCCTGCCTTTGCGAGTGACATATTGTCACAATGCAGAAACAGCTGCAGTCGAATCCAGGGAACTCCTTCTAATTTTACCAGAACACTGGCAAACTGATCGAAAGAGAACCTCGTCTTCTTCTCTCGCTGCGCGTGTTCTTCGTTGTTCTCTTTATGCTGCATATTCAATGTGGAATTTGCCCCCCTCCAGAGAGCAGCGTCCCGATGCTCTTCTACAAAAGACGGTGTAGTAGATGTTTGGTGTAAATCAGTCCGAAAAGTAGGGCTTCATTCGCACAACGTGCACGATTTCTGGTTTTTGCTGGCGAGTTGTCGAGGGGCTGTCAGGAACGACCACGTAATTAACGTCGCTCAGGCGTTGTAAAACTGTGTAGGGGCCAAAATACTTCTTCATCAATTTTTCAGACAGTCCCCAGCGGCGGATAGGACTCCATACCCAGACTTTGTAGCCGGCCCGATAGACGACATGTCGGTGTCGCAGATTATAATGTTGGGCGTCATGATTTTGCTGCTGGGTGATTCGGACGTGCGCAAGCTGCCTCGCTTCTTCTGCTCGTTGGATAAAAGAGGCAGCATCCAAATGGATGTCATCGCAGTCGTGCAGTAACATGGCGTCAAGCATCGTCGTCACTTCACGGCCATGAAGGAGACTGAACGGCGTTCTTCGTGTAGTTTCTTGCTGCGCTGTATTATAGGCGAACGTGATGTACGGTAAAATGTCGTCCCAGTTCTTGTGATCCACGTCAACGTACATACTCAACATGTCGGCAATAGTCTTGTTGAGGCGTTCTGTTAAGCCGTTGGTTTGTGGATGATAGGAAGTGGTTTTCCGATGGGCTGTTCCACTGAGCTCAAGCACTGTCTTCAGGAGCGCGGCCGTGAAAGCGGCACCTCGATCCGTTATTATGATTGTTGGAGCACCGTGCCTCAGGACGATATTTTCTACGAAGAATCGTGCGGCTTCAACGGCGGTGCCACTTGACAAAGCCTTTGTTTCCGCGTAGCGCGTAAGATAATCAGTGGCGACTATTACCCACTTGTTGCCAGCATGGGAGGTCGGATATGGTCCAAGGAGATCCATTCCAATTTGGGCAAAAGGTACCGTGGGCACTTGAATTGGTTGTAATAGTCCTGCTGGTTTTAACGGTGGCGATTTTCGTCGTTGTCAATCGAGGCACGTGTGCACGTTATGCTCCACAATAGCTGGAAGTCTTGGCCAGTAGTATTTCTGTTGGATTCTGGTCAATGTGCGTGTGTATCCGAGGTGACCAGACGTCGGCTCATCCTGGCAAGCACAAAGTATCTCCTCACGAAGTGACGTCGGAACGACAAGTAGGTGATTGCTTCCTCTGGGAGAAAAGTTCTTCTTATAGAGAACACCACTAAGTAAGCAGAATGACGGCAGGCTCCTTGCAAATCTTCTAGGGACGGTTGTTGTCCAGCCATTCAAAAATTCAATAAGAGGAAGCAACTCACTGTCTTCTTTCTGCTTGCACGAAATCTTAGTGGTGTCAACGACTCCTACAAACGCCATGCTGTCATCTTCTGTGTCATCTTCGCGCTTTATCGGTGACCTTGATAAGCAATCGGCGTCGGCGTGCTGCCGTCCGGACTTACACGCGACCGTCATATCAAACTCTTGAAGGCGTAAGCTCCACCGTGCGAGCCGACCAGACGGGTCTTTCAAGTTGGTCAGCCAGCAGAGGGAATGATGGTCGCTGACTACATGGAAGGAACGACCATAGAGGCATGGACGAAACTTCATAACCGCCCATACGACAGCAAGACACTCTTTTCCGTTGTGGAGTAGTTGGACTCGGCGCGAGAAAGCGTCCTACTAGCATATGCGATCACACGCTCGGCTGCGTCTTGCCACTGGACGAGTACAGCGCCTAAACCCACGTTGCTGGCATCTGTATGGACCATGGTAGGAGCATCCTCATCAAAGTGAGCAAGCACAGGCGGAGTCTGCAGGCGTTGTCAGAGATCGTCAGATGCCACCTGTTGATCGTCGCCCCATGTGAACGAAACGTCTTCTCTTGTCAGTCGTGTTAACGGCGAGGCTATGTGGGAGAAATTGGCAATAAACCTTCGGTAGTATGCGCATAGGCCAAGGAAACGCCTGACTGCTTTCTTGTCTTTTGGTACCGGAAACCTTTTGACGGCCGCAATCTTATCGGGATCAGGTCGAACACCTTCATGGCTCACCACATGGCCTAAAAATTGAAGCTCTTTGAAACCGAAATGACACTTCTCGGGTTTCAGTGTCAGGGCGGCAGACCTTACTGCCCTGAATACCGATAGCAGCCTGCTCAGGTGTTTCTCAAATGTTTTTGAAAAAACAATGACGTCGTCCAGATAGACCAGACATGTCTGCCACTTAAGGCCTGACAGAACGGTGTCCATCAGTCTCTGAAATGTTGCGGGGGCTGAGCACAATCCGAATGGCAAGACTTTAAATTCATAAAGCCCGTCAGGCGTTACAAAAGCCGTTTTTTCTCTATCTCGCTCATCGACCTCAATTTGCCAATACCCACTTTTGAGGTCCATTGACGAAAAGTAGCGTGCACACCTCAGCCTGTCGAGTGAATCATCGATGCGCGGTAATGGGTATACGTCTTTCTTGGTCACACGGTTCAGCTTGCGGTAGTCGACACAAAATCGCAAGCTTGCGTCTTTATTTTTAACAAGCACTACCGCCGATGCCCAAGGACTTCTTGACGGCTGGATGACGTCATCATCGAGCATTTTCTTCACTTGTTCCTGGATTGCTTCACGCTCTTTCGGTGCTACGCGGTATGGGTTCTGTCGTATTGGCCTTGCCGTCTCCTCCGTTATTCGATGCTTCGTCAGTGGCGTGTGACTGACCCTCGAGGTCGATGAAAAACAGTCTTTGAACTGGTGAAGAAGATCTACTAGACGCTCTCTCTGCGCTGGTGACAAATCCGAGCTTATGTCAATAGGTGGTGGGGCTGACGTGGCTTGCGGCTCGTCCTGTTGTACTACACAGCACTCGCGGATTTCGGTGATCTCGTCGAAGTAGGCAACTGTAGTGCCTTCTGTAATGTGTCGTCGCTCGTTGGTAAAGTTCGTCAACAGAACCTCTGCTTCACTGCACACAACATTGACGATACTTCTGGCGATTGCAACACCGCGAGAGAGTAGGAGCGTCAATACTTCTTCAGCGATTTCTTCGCCAGTATTCTGCTCGCTGCACATGACTGAAACAAGGCGGCACTATAACGGAGGTATGGTCACATCGTCAATGATTCCTAGGGATTTTCGGTGTAGCGCTGCGCTTTGATCCGCCGAAAAGGTCAGTACACCGTCCGGAATATTGATGATGGCACCATATTCACGCAAGAAATCCATCCCCAAGATTGCCTGTTTGCAACACTCAGAAAGGATAACAAAAGTTGCGACGAAGGATGCATCCCTTATCTTCATTCTTGCGGTGCACTTTCCGGTAGGTGTGAGTAGCTGCCCTCCAGCTCCTCTAATCTGCGGTCCTGTCCATTCCATTCTAACCTTCCTGAGCGTGTCTGCCAGACTCTCACTCATTATTGAGAAGTCAGCGCCAGTGTCGACCAATGCCATGACGTCATGTCCGTCAATCGTAATTGCAACTTCGGCAGTAACAACCCCATCTTTTGTCGATTCATTGAAAATGTGTCTCTCTTCGCTCGGCAGTAATGGGGGATTTTCAGCACTTCGACGATTCGCAACCTTCCCCCCTGAGGTCACTGCTTTTAGTTTCCCCGGCGTGGACTAGGAGATCTCCCTCTTGGCATGTCAGTGGTGCTCCGTCTAGAGGATGGAGAATAACGCCCAGGAGAGGGTGAGCGTGACCGAAACCCAGGAGGAACATCCCGCGGGGTCATGACACTCCTGTCGACGTCAGGTGTTCTGTTGAAATGGCGCCGAGGAACCGTAGAAGGAAACCCTTGGTACCCCTGCGGCGCGATACGGGCAATACCGAACGATGTGGCCTGTTTCCCCACAATGAAAGCACAGGGGCCTATGGTCAAGGGTACGCCAGATGTCAGTTTTGCGAAGTGGTGGCCGCCTCGGCATCGAAGTTTCTCTGTAGTACCAAGGCGCTGTCGGTGGATGTTGCTGGTGGTACTGATGTGGTGTCGGCACGTTCGCTGGCTGTAGGCGGACTAAGTCTGCATAGCTTGCCCTGGGAGTGCTCGTGTTCGGCTCAGGAAGCGAGAGCGCTTGCCTAATCTCCTGGCATACAACTTCCGTTACTGAGGCGATCGCGCAGTCATTCGGTTTGGCGACGAGTTTCTTGACCTCTTCTTGTACGATTTCTCGTATTAGTTGGCGCAAGGAACCTTCGTGGGGTGTTGTTGCGGTGGTAGTGGCTGCCACGCTGATCGGTGCACTGTGGGTTGGGTGGTCATACTGGCGATAACGTAGATGCAGTGCGCGTTCGATAGATGTCGCCTCCTTGGAGAATTCATCCACACTTGTAGGTGGGTTTCGTACGAGACCAGTGAACAGCTGCTTCTTAACACCCCGCATGAGGTGGCTAACCTTTTTGGCTTCGGGCATATTAGGATCTGCTCAACGAAATAGCCGCGCCATGTCCTCAACAAACATCGTAACGGATTCATTTGGTTTCTGAATCCGTGAGTCGAGGAAACGCTGTGCGATTTCTCGTCTTTCAGTGCTCGCGAACGTGTCGAGAAACTTCTGCCGGAACTCGTCCCAAGACGACCACACGCGATTCATGAACCACGTTCGGGCTCAGTCTTGAAGTGGAAAATAAACGTAGCCCAATTTCTGTGTGGTGTTCCAACCATTAACATTCGCTGTGTGCTCGAATTCCTCGAGCCAGTCATGTGCATCCTCATATGCGTTTCCGTGAAAGTCAACTGGAAGTCGAGGGTTTAAAACAGTCACCTGTGTCGTGCTTGGGCTGGACATGTTGGGGCCAGTGCTTCCAGGAGCTGTCATGCTTTCTGGCAGAGTCACGCTTTCCGGCAATGGACCAAACTCCGGGCTGAGGCCTAACAGGCGCCGGCGGCTGCGGTGAACGGGGGTGTCGATGCGCGGAAGTCTTTCTTGACCATGTGCGGGGCTGTTGTCAGGCGTCCCGAACATGTACCCAGCACCTCCACCAGTGTGTCACAATGCAGAAACAGCAGCAGTCGAATCCAGGGAACTCACTCCAATTTTACCAGAACACTGGCAAACTGATCGGAAGAGAACCTCGTCTTCTTCTCTTGCTGCGCGTGTTCTTCGTTGTTCTCTTTATGCTGCATATTCAATGTGGCAATATATGATATTAGGCTTTGTGTCCAGGTGGTAGGCATCATACAATGCTTCTGGTCACCTTTCTCACTGCTAAACAGGTCGTAAAAGAGCCTAACAGACTTGTCCAGTATTTGCAAATGCAATGTTCACTTCCGATAACTTTATTGATTCATTAATTCATTAATTGATATTAGAGCTTGAACGTCTCAAAACCACGATATGATTACGAAAGGCGGTTCCGGAATTTCGACCACTTGGAGTTCTTTAACGTGCACCCAAATGTGAGCACATGGGCCTACAGCATTTTTGCCTTCACCCCAAGAACTCCCTATTCCCTCATGCGCAATTATACATGTAAAAATGAAGGTTCTCAGCAGGTACTATAATGCTGGAATTATTGATAACCCTTGTAGACAATATTGTTACGGAAGAGAAGAGACGTTGTATCGACGAAGTTATGAGTGAAATATATTTCAAACCAGCAGCAGTAGCGTGATCGCTTGACCAGCCACTGAGCGGAGACAACCGTTCGTCCTCTTTGTCAGGCACACACGCGCATCGTTCCACAAAATGTCATCATGCAGGTAGCATAATCCCCGGCGGCAGAAGCACCGCCTCGGCGCATCTAAATGTCAACGTCAGCGGGAGAGTGGTAAGGCTTCAAGCGTGCCACTTGTATATTATCGGTGGTCTGTGGGGCAGTTGAAGGCGATGAGGCAGCAGGGGCAATTTCGTATGTCACAGGAGTAACCTCATGAAGGACTCCGTATGGACCTGTGTAGCGAGAAGATTTTCCGACAAGCCGACTTGACGAGTCGGGGATTACAGCAGGGCCATTGAACCGGGTAAAAGTGCATATCACGATGCCGTAGATCGTACAAATGCCACTGGTTCTCTTGAGAGGCCAGTCTCGTACAAATGCCACTGGTTCTCTTGAGAGGCCAGTAAGCGAGTGCAGGCGATTTCGCGGGCATGGGCAGCCCGAGTGACAGCGTGAAGGACGCATTCGCTGCTCTTTGTCGTGGTAGACGGAATGACTGCATCTCAGGGTAATGTAGCATCTATCTATCTATCTATCTATCTATCTATCTATCTATCTATCTATCTATCTATCTATCTATCTATCTATCTATCTATCTATCTATCTATCTATCTATCTATCTATCTATCTATCTATCTATCTATCTATCTATCTATCTATCTATCTATCTATCTATCTATCTATCTATCTATCTATCTATCTATCTATCTATCTATCTATCTATCTATCTATCTATCTATCCGCTTACGTTTGGGTGTTCTCGTGATCACCCCATTAACTTGGCATGAACCGAAATTAGCATGGGAAGGTAAGATGGTTTGACGAATATGACGCGCTGGTCAAGACATGAATAATGTCACAATACCGTCGCATACGTCATCAAACACTTCCCTGCAGACAGTGACACATACCCACGGGCGGGTATGTGCCACTGGTATGCAGGTATGTGCCACTGGTGATTGACACTTTGTATCTACCCAGGAACGACAAGAACACACATGGGCAATTTTACCGCACGAGCGTTCAAAAATACCCGATATCGGGAGCGTCGACCCGACGAATTCAAAAAATAAAAGTCAGGGTCCCAGCTAGAATGAAACCCAAGCATTCTGCGTGGCAATACAGTTTTACGAAAGAGCTACGCCAGGTCTCTGAACTACTTTTCAAATAGACGCTAATCTTCATGAAACATCAATAGTGGTTGCAGTGCTGCCTACCCAACTTTATAACCTTACATATGTACTTCTTTAATACAGCCATCATGTCAGGTTAGCGTTAGTTGTGGGTAGTTGTCATGCGCTAAAGTTGATTCATGTAGAGATGTCCAGGGGCCAGCATTCTCGCGAGCATCAGCGCTTCATATCAGCTTCTGGTGTTGCCAATACATAGCAACACCAGATGTTTCAGTTGGCATCATTTCGCACGTGGAAACAACTGGTTATATAAACACCTGCAAGTCCTCAACATATCTGTGCGTGCAACATTTGTACATAGATCTAGTGTCATTTCATAATTTGTCACTCAATAAAAAAACTGCAACACGGTAATCTTCTCTCCGCACGTACGTAAGATTTGTGGAATTTTTTTGTGTGCACATTCTGCTAGAGGGCACCGCAGAAATGACTCAGTTGAAGTGGATAATATCACGCGTCTTCATTAGAGCACATATTTCATGTAGCTTATAAGGCGTTCTCCCTGCAGATGCGCACGCCCCTGTAGGCACTGTTAGGCCCGGAGCTTCCGTAACCCAGGGTAGCTGAATACATGGACAATTTGTTACTTAAAACCTTTCTAATTGGTGAATTCGGACTAGGGCTTGTTGAACCAGAGGCTTGCGAGCTCTTTAGGTAGAAGCTGACATACTACGGTTTCGAATGGTCACCCGTTTTCTTGCTCGCGCCCACCTATTCAAATGTCAACTGCCTATCTTGAACTTCTTGTTCATCATTGAGGTTGAAGAAAGGTGGATCGTGCAGGCGCAGCGTGGTGGGCATGGTGATCTTATCTATCTATCTATCTATCTATCTATCTATCTATCTATCTATCTATCTATCTATCTATCTATCTATCTATCTATCTATCTATCTATCTATCTATCTATCTATCTATCTATCTATCTATCTATCTATCTATCTATCTATCTATCTATCTATCTATCTATCTATCTATCTATCTATCTATCTATCTATCTATCTATCTATCTATCTATCTGTCTGTCTGTCTGTCTGTCTATCTATCTATCTATCTATCTATCTATCTATCTATCTATCTATCTATCTATCTATCTATCTATCTATATATCTATCTATCTATCTATCTAGCTATCTATCTATCTATCTATCTATCTATCTATCTATCTATCTATCTATCTATCTATCTATCTATCTATCTATCTATCTATCTATCTATCTATCTATTTATCTATCTATCTATCTATCTATCTATCTATCTATCTATCTATCTGATCCTATTCGCCTATGACTTTTTGCTCTCCTGGCCATTTCAATAATGGTATTTATACCAAAATTAGTATGGAATAACATGAGTATATGATGAGCATAAGTGGCTAGTCATAATATGAAAGTCATGACATGCATGTTATAATGTCATGATTCACAGTTCATGGTCTTGCTGGTCTTGCGGTGGTTTCGTTCCCATGATATGTCTGTCGCAAAACTGGTACGGTATGACATGACTTCATGGTGAGCACAAGTGACAAGCCCTAACGTAGACATCATGGCATGCGTGTCATGTAAGAACATGACTACATGCCACGCTCATGGCGTGCCCACCGTCGTTTCAATAGTTGGCCTATCCAAATTTCTTATTACGTGACGTGAATGCATGACGAAGGTAATGACACATCTAAACACGAGAAACATGACATAGATATCATATACGGCATAACTTACGTCCGTCTAGTAACGTTGTGCTAATTATAAAGTGACATATCAACCTTCTTCAATTCTGCTTCGCATGTAATAGATTCGTGCACTGTACGTGGGATCTGCCATTTTTTTTTTAAAAAACTGATTAAAAAATGGTAGCCAATTCCGGAATCATGTTGTAAACGCGGGCCACCCTGCAGTGTACGTGACGAAATGTGTACTCTTAGGGGTGAAGCTCCTTACGTCGTGGGCTGTTCGTCCTGTGTTTGTGTAGCCACCTCTGGTTTAGTCCTTAGAATGTCCACTGATTGGCGGTTCTTGTATATGATGAATATATGATTAAAAGGTGTGATATGGTGGGTCTTGCAGTGCTCACTAGATGAACGGATGCGCAGACGGATTGATGGAAGGGCTGACAGACAGACAGACAGACAGACAGACAGACAGACAGACAGACAGACAGACAGACAGACAGACAGACAGACAGACAGACAGACAGGACAGCCGAGTGCGTGCACAACACTATTTCTTTAGTCGTGGAGGTGGTCTGCTGCCGTGCTTCGGTCGCCGGAGTGTATATTGTATTAAATGGTCACCCACCAAGCTGTACTTTTCAATGAAAAGATAGAAATAGAAGGTCTCTGTGCTCAGATTTGGGCGCACGTTAAAGAATCCCAGGTGGTCGAAATTTTCGGAGCCCTTGCCTACGGCTTCTTTCATAGTCATATGATGGCTTCGGGTTGTTAAACCCCACATATCAATCAAGTAATAGAAGGTATGTAGCGGTGGTACATAAACAAAAAAGAACCACAAAAGACTATTCAATTGCTAAATCAGCCACATATGTCGGCTATGAACTCCAGCCACTGCCGGCGACTGTCGTTTTGCTTGCCATGGCGTGCATGGCGCCATGTTCTTCACCGAGTGTAGCCGCCATCGTCTGATTTCTGCCGCAGCAAATCGTTCAATATCGATTGTCAAGCTCATCTGTACGGTAAGCTAATCTGCCAATTTTTTCCTGGATTACTTTTCTCTCTTGCGTATATATATATATATATATATATATATATATATATATATATATATATATATATATATATATATATATATATATATATATATATATGAGATCTAACAGACAGTAATGCCAAGGAATGTACAGGGGAGTTATTCGAACCAATGGAATGTAAATAAGAAGAAAGGAAAGTGGGTGAAAAAATAACCAGCCGTGAGCAGGACCTTCGTCATGCATTCACATCACGTAATAAGAATTTTGGATATGCCAACTATTGAAACGACGGCGGGCACGCCATGAGCGTGGCATGTAGTCATGTTCTTACATGACACGCATGCCATGATGTCTACGTTAGGGCTTGTGACTTGTGCTCACCATGAAGTCATGTCATACCGTACCATTCCTTGGCATTACTGTCTGTTAGATCTCAATAATATTGTGTCAAAAAACGAAAAAAACGAGCCTTTAGGTATACACCATTTCTTTCCCTTATATATATATATATATATATATATATATATATATATATATATATTGTAACGGGGTTTATTTGCAGCGCAGAACGCAGAAAGCGAAGCAGTCAGCAGCGTCCGTCCAAGCGCAGCAAGCACGAGCTTATGCTGATGGCGATGCCCCTGATGCGCCGAGAAATGCCGCTGAAGCTCTTCTTCTTCACTACAATCGCCCTCCGCACAAAAAGACGCCATCCTGGCGGATTAGGGAGAAGAAACGACTAATGGGTCGTAATATGGCTTGAGACGAGAGACGTGGACAGTGTCGCGGCCGCGGTAGCGTAGGTCTGTGGATGGGATGATGGGCTCCACGATATAGTTGACGAGTGACGTTCGCTCTACAACGCGGTATGGCCCGATGTATTTGGGAAGAAGTTTTGCGGAGCGGCCAGGCGCGGTAGCAGGTGCCCGAAGCCATACTAATGAACCAGGTGGAAAGTTTGGAGCCGAACGGTCCCCAGTCTGGCGGGATTGCTGCTGCCACTGGTCCTCGGTAGAAAAAGAGCGGGCAAGCTGGCGGCATTCTTCAGCATGTCGGGCAGCTTCGGACAGAGTTGTACTTTCAGACTCATAAGGTTTATATGGAAGAATAGTGTCTACTGTATTTGAAGGTTCTCGTCCGTACAAAAGAAAGTATGGCGAAAACCCAGTAGTAGCTTGTACGGCAGTATTATACGCGTAGGTGACGAACGGGAGAACTTGGTCCCAATTTGAATGATCAGAGGCGACGTACATCGACAGCATACTGCCAAGAGTACGGTTGAAGCGCTCCGTCATGCCATTTGTTTGAGGGTGGTACGCTGTACTTGTGCGGTGCACGATTCGGCATTCGTTGAGTAATGCCTTCAAGGCGTCAGAAAGAAAGGCACGGCCTCTGTCACTTAAGAGCTCGCGAGGGGCACCATGACGCAGAATGAAACGTTGCAACAGAAACGTTCCAACGTCACGGGCTGTGGCAGTCGGCAGCGCGGCTGTTTCGGCATAGCGTGTCAGATGGTCTATCGCAACAATAATCCAGCGATTGCCAGCTAGAGTTGATGGTAGTGGTCCGTAAATGTCAATGCCGACGCGATCAAAAGGTCGACTAGGACAAGGAAGAGGTTGTGACGGGTAGACTTGCCCGGGAGGTAACTTTTGTCGTTGGCACTGAGCACACGAGCGAATGAACTTTCGCACGTAGTTATACATGCCACGCCAATAATATCTGAGTCGAAGCCTAGCGTATGTCTTGAAGAGGCCTGCGTGGGCGCACTGTGGGTCCGCGTGAAAAGCTTCACAGATGGCAGCTCGAAGATGGAGAGCTTCAGCGGCATTTCTCGGCGCATCAGGGGCATCGCCATCAGCATAAGCTCGTGCTTGCTGCGCTTGGCCGGACGCTGCTGACTGCTTCGCTTTCTGCGTTCTGCGCTGCAAATAAACCCCGTTACAAGTGGTGGATTCTGCTGGGTTTCGATCACCCTGGAGCTTCGGAATCGCATTTTACCATCAATTATGCCTACCGACGCAAGCGCCGCTCCAACTCCTCCACCGGCACCGCCTACTGTTCTCTGCGCCAGTTCTCTGCGTCTGCGAGATCCCCCTGTCTTCTCAGGCACAGAAGACAAGGACGTTGACGACTGGATTTCAATGTACGAGCGAGTGAGTACTCACAACAAATGGGATGACACCGCCAAGTTGGCCTACGTCTCTTTCTACCTGTCGGACGTGGCCAAGCTGTGGTTTATAAACCACGAAGCGGAACTCACTACATGGTCGGTCTTCAAAACGAGCCTCACACAAGTTTTCGGGCGGCCTGAGGTACGCAAACGCCGTGCCGAACAACGCTTACATACTCGGTCCCAGCAGCTTGGTGAGAATTTCACAAGCTACATTGAGGATGTTCTGGACCTTTGCAAGCGAGTGAACGAGTCAATGTCCGAAGAGCTTAAGATCAAGCATATCATGAAGGGCATTGAGGACGACGCTTTCCAAATGTTGCTTTCTAAGAGTCCTCGCACTGTCCTAGAACTGACCGAGTTATGCCAGAGTTTTGACTGAAGCTCTTCTTCTTCACTACAATATAAATATGAAAGTAGATGCGCTTTCACATAACAACTGTTTATTGTGCCGACGTTTCGACAGGAACCCTGTCTTTTTCAAGGCAAATATATATATATATATATATATATATATATATATATATATATATATATATATCCTTTATATTTATTTCTCTTATATATCTTGAATATCCTTTATTCCACTAACGTGGAAAGAAAGATAGGCAGACCGTGGACATCTTAAGGATGATCATCGAAAAAAAAAGGTGGAAAGGGGCAGCCGGGGAAGGGTGGGGGCCGGTCTACCTCTTGTTCTCATGATTTTTTTCTCCTTTCTTTTTTTTCGCGTATGTTTTCTCCTTTAAGATTGTATAAAGTTGAGCAGCAGCAAACTGTACCGTCAGTCCTGATGCCTCTGGCTTAAACGTCGAAATAAATAAAGTGTGTTGTGACTTCTCACACTCTGATCTAGATTACTACACTACTACACGGCATGTATATTATATAAATATATATATATATATATATATATATATATATACATATATATATATATATATTGTACCGAAGAATAGTGGCGCCAGCTCTGTGCCAGCGTGAAAGAAGACGTTGACGTCCGTGTGTGGCTCGTGCTTGCCGGGTTCCTGCCTGTACCAGCTTGTTGCGGCTAACGTTTCTGGAATAATAACCTGTGTTTTTACGCAACCTTGCTCGTTGCATTTGGTGGAGGTGCTGGGTAACGTCCTGGAGCTCCGCAGCCGTAAGCTACCATCTCAGTCCACGATGAACGAGCGCGTCGATCCCCCACAAGGCTCTTCCACGCTGCCACCCGTCATGTGTTCTGGTGTACTTCGTCTGCGTGACCCACCAGTATACAACGGCACTGAAGATCAAGATGTCGAGGACTGGCTGGCAGAGTACGAGCATGCCAGCGCGATTAACAAGTGGGATGACCCTGCGAAGCTGATTCACGTCATCTTCTACTTGACGGATTTGGCCAACCTATGGTTCACCAACCACAAAGCCGACATCCCCACCTGGTCGGTTTTCAAAGAGGCCGTCACCTCGTTTTTCGGTCGTCCAGCCATGCGTAAGCTTCGCGCTGAACTGGGACTGCGGGGACGATTTCAGCGAAATGGTGAGAGCTTCACGAGCTACATTGAGGATGTGATCAGCCTCTGTAGGCGAGTTGATGCCAGGATGACGGAGGCTGACAGAATAAAGAACATAATGAAAGGCATTGATGACGACGCTTTTCATATGCTTGTGGCCAAAGACCCACAGACCGTCACTGCCTTGATTCAGTTATGTCAAAGTTTCGATGAGCTGCGCAAGCAACGAGTTTCTACACGTCGCGCTAATACGCAGACAGCTGATATTTCGGCCTTGGAGTGCAAAAGCAGTGGCTCCGACTACAGCGTGTTAATGCCTCAAATTCAACAGTACATCCGGGAGGAAGTTGCTCGACAGCTCTCTCTTGTCGCCACCATCAACGAGACCCCCACAACACTGGACCACTCACTTCGCCGTGCTATTCAGACGCAAGTTGCCGAGGCTCTCCCTTCGCCCACATCCCCAATATCAGTGGCTGCACCGCTGACTTATGCAGAAGCCGTCCGCCGACCTTCTGCCCAACCGCCGCTCCCTTCATACAGTGCAGCCACCAACTACTACAGGTCACCAGTTTCAGTTTATTCGGTAAATCGGCCCATTCCACCACCTCGAGCACCTGTCAACTCTTGGCGTACTCCGGATAACCGGCCCGTCTGCTACAACTGTGGTATTCCAGGACATGTCGCGCGCTACTGTCGTCGCCGTGGATTCTATTTTAATGATGTGCAGCATTCCGGCAACATACCTCGGCCATCAGAATCGCATGTGACACCTGATTCACATGACCCCCGCTCACGTCGACCAGACTTCAGCCGACGTCGATCTCCTTCACCCCGTCTTTGGTCTCCTTCCCCCATGCTTCACCGTTCCAACCACGCCCAGGAGGAAAACTAACAGTCGCAGTTCCTGAGGCAAGAGCTGGCGCCACTATGCTTCGGTACAATATATATATATATATATATATATATATATATATATATATATATATATATATACCAGTACGTGTACTGTTAATGACGGCGGTGACAGGCTCTTACGCTGGCGACAAAACAAGAATCAGCTGAGAGATTCCATATAAGTGCTATCGCATAAAAAAAAATGAAATGACCCTTTTCAGTGCCTATGAAATGAACGTATTCTGGCTCGTTTGTGCATACCGATTAAACTGTTAAAATCATCTGTTTCATTAGCGCAGTTTTTTAGGAAGAGCTGTAGCTTTCAATAATTTTTGTGTTCTCGTTTATATAAATTGCATTCATCATTTTACAGGACGGAGGCATGTACGACAAGGGTCATACTATTGTCCTTGCGTTGAATTCCAATTGTTCAATTTATGCACAACGAACAAGACCTACATATAGCTTGCAACAGTTGGATAGCTGAATTCCGTAAATTCCTTTTGATTTCGCGTCTAGAAAGAATAGTATGAAAGTTATAATAGTAATATTATAATTTTGGAGTATTACGTCCGAAAACCACGATAGGAATATGAGAAACGCCTTATAAAGGAGTTCTCCAGAAGTCTGGTATTCTCTAACGAGCAAGTACATCGCACATTGGACTTGACTGTACCATTTCACCACCATTTAAATGTAACCACCTCGGCTGGGCTCGAACTCATGATTTCAGGTCAGCAGTGGTGCACCCTAGCCACGGATCCTCTGAAGTGGACAAGAATATAACTTTTATGAATTCTAACATACTCTGCAAATCAATGGGGACGTTTTTCACACCCTACTGGCTGTAACGATATCAAGTATGTTGTAAATTTGTAGTTACCTTGTTTTATCGATAAGAGTAATGAATGCTGTAGTGAGCCCCAAACGAAAGCCGACGGTGTGCACCAATTGCGCTTGCGCACACACTTTAATCTTTGAGTTCACTCATAGAATATGTTGAACTCGAAAACTCTAGAGTGCACCTTCATATTGGTAAATATGTACAGCCCTAATTACGCTCCCAGAATGAAAGAAAAGATGGTTGAGCTGCCTTTTCTAGTGTAACCTGTCTATAGCGTCAGTGTCTATTGTCTCGTGTTCTCTAGTGTCACCTGGAAAGCAATTTATTAGCTTACACTTTGCATATGTGTCCTGCACTGTGCACAACTCCAATGGTAAAGTGAGCAGTGGTTAAATGTTGGTATGTGTTGATTGATTTGAAAAAATGTACACAGGAGACAATTTCATTCGATATAAACTAGAATAACAAAGCCAAAGCCTGCCAGGACAGATGACGGACATATTGAGAACCTGAACATCACCCATGCGTGGGAAAACATACATAAAGAGCAGAAACCAGGCACTGCTCTGAATGGCTCAACGAAATATTGAAAGTAAGAGTTAGAAAGGAAGAAAAAAGTCACTTTGTTGTGTCCTGTGGAACGCACCTGGGTCACGCACCTGGTTTTGTCAAACATAGGAACCAGCAAGCCAAGTTTTCCCGCCGCCTCGCGGGCCTGTGGTGGTGCACTTACTTGACGTCCTGATTGGAGGTGTCTTGTTTATTTTTTATTAGTTGAAACTCTCATAAAATAATTAAATAGCAGTTCTGTGCGACAGCACAGTGCAATCGCAATGATAATTTGAATAAACAAACAGTATTGTGACATATATATTGGTGAAACATTATTTATTTAGTTCATGCAGGGTTGTGTTAGTATTGTTAGTGAATTGATGTGCTGGCTCACCAGTGAATGCATTAATTGTTCTCAAAACTTTCAATGAAGGCGGGGCAAAGAGTGACGGGGGGCAAGACGCGACATATTGCTTTCCCGACCTCTATAGGTTATAGACAAAGCAATTTTCTTCATTTCTCTATTTTAGCTATAGGAGCTGTTGGTTTATGTATAAAATTTGATAATTCCTCACGGCATTCAGGCTGAAAAAGTTGTGCAGATGGTGTCAGCTTGTTCCCGATCCATCCGAAAAGGGCAAAATTCTGTGCAGCCAAAAAATTGGAACAATACGTGAAACTACTCCACCCTCTGTACAGCGACGTATTTATTTTGTTACTTCATACTACTAGCTACGTATCACCAAAAGTTCAGTTTATTTGCTGTCCGGGGCCAAAATTACGGATTTGTTAAACATTCAGGAGGGGCAAAACGCGACAAAAATGCATTGAAGTGTCTTAGGATAGAGTGTTTTTTAAGTAAATAATTTACTTACATTTACAATATCTTATATTTGTTTAGCAGTGTTCATACATACAAAAAGACATTATGAAGAGCTTTTTGAAAAAACAACTACCACACAAAAAAGCGCTGATTAGTGGTCGTGATTTCAACCCATTTGCGTTGTACTCAAACATGCTGGGAAGTACCGCATAAAAAATTGAAAAAAATTCTCCAAGTGAAGTAGCCGACAAAAGCGTCTTGGTATCAAGCTTTGCTGACATTTTCGCATTACCCGATCGAAAAAAACAAACCAAGGGCAAGAAAATACAAATCTATCACAGTTTGGAAATCATCATTTTAAAAAGCCCGGCCAATGAAGTTGAATGTCATGAAACTCCCGTACATTTCATCATTGAAACGACAAAAACGTACCTAGAAAATTCTACACAACATCTATGGCCTTAAATGGTCGAATAATTCTATGAAGTGCAAGCGTAGAACAAGGGACAACTTGGCAGAAAAAAAATGGCCCCGTATCTGCATGTTACCCCACAGAGGTCGTCGAAAGACGATAGTCTGGCGTCTGGACAGAGTGAACAAAACGTTTATTTGATGTTCTGCGCAATAAAATTGGTGAATGGTATTCTGGAGGCGATGCGTTGCGGAGGCGCTGCGAGCGTGTAGAGGAGGTGAACGAGCGCATCGAGTCACGTCACACGTGAGACATGAGCGCTATCTGTCAGTTATCCTGGAAAACGGGGCGCGCGCCATGGGCGCCCGTCTCTGAGGTGATAAAGTGTAGAACGCAAGGTGACGGGTAGGTGCGCCACCATGTCGTCTTAGCAAAGCTTTGGAAACAGTTGACGTTTCGTGCAAATGTTGCATGGCCACCACAGCGTTACAGAGGCTACGATTCTTAAAACTACTTATGTATGCCTTTTCTAGTAAAAAATACACATACATAGTATTGACGTGTTGTTATGTTGCCTCAGATATGCGCAATAATTGCTTTTCAATTGACAATCGCAGAAGTATGAAGGCTGTACCTTGACCAATGTTGGTGGGTGCTGCGGATAGGGTCGGTGGTTCGGGCCATCGTTTGGCCACTTTGGTGCCGTTTAGGGTACCGTTAAGAGTGGACAAACATCTGTGGACGAAAGCGGATGTCGTCAAGGGCGAGTAATAGAACCTTTCTTAGGGTGACGTTTCTCTCCCATAGTATGGTACTAAGTACTCTAAATCATTAACCGCTTTTTCTAAACACAAACAGACAAGTGTACAGACAGACAGACGGACAAAAATTTTTGCGTCGAAGGTCCCCGAGAAAGACAATCGTATTTAAAAAGACTGGCGTTGTTTAATCTGAATGAAGTTCTGGAGCAGCGCAGCGCCGCGTGCTGTCTAAATTCGAGGCGTACAGTGCAATAACTGGTCTCACGAAGACTGCGTGAGGGCCACAGAGGGAATTCCAGTAGCTTATACTGCACAAAGCAGATGGAAATAAATTATTTCAGACTATCTCATTTTGCCAGGGGCAGCGTCTCGTTTCGCCCCGTAGGCTGGAGGCAAAATGAGATATTTCATGTATTTTGTATTTTCTTTCTCAATAAACTTTTGAACTGTGGCAACATGGTCATATTATACAGCAAATACCTAAAGTAAACTTCCTGCATAGTCATTCATTGGTAACAAGTGAAATAAAAACTATTCGCAGTTTACAATGTCTTGTTGTGATTTCTCCTTACCCGGCATTTTCGATGGAGGCGAAAACGTCGTAGGCTCGTTTGCTCAGATTTGGACGCATGTTAAAGAACTCCAGATGGTCGAAATTGTTGAAGCCATCCACTACGGCATCTCTCATATACAAATGATGGTTTTGGGACGTTTAACCCCACATACCAATAAAATCCAATCTCCTTACCCGGATTCAATAAGCTGCTGATACCACAAGCAGAGTCTGAGTGGAGTGGCATTAGAATTGAAGTAGGTTTTTATTGAATCTCGTGACGTCATTCAAATAGTCAGTTGCAGCAGCGTTCGATTTGATGTCGAACATAACAAGGAAAAGGCTAATATAACGCTTATATACGCCATATAGACCTAAAAAGCGAACAAAACGTAATATTGTCTATACGGCTGGATCAGAAAATGCGGCTCAGATATCACATTCTGGTGATCTAACAGCACAAAGACGCACGTACATTTTTGCAAAACGAAGTGTTTTGAAAAAAAAGCTCCCGAGGCCGTTCGGTGAAGGACAAAATATATTAAGGTCCCTCACAATGAGCCATAACACGTAGTCGGTCACTGCCACGTCGTTATACAATGACCAACTGTCACGTCGTTATAAAACGGCCAAGCCTCTCTACTATATCGATATTTGAAATTTATAACAGTGTCTCATACACAAGGAAAATCCACCGAAATGACTCTGTGCTATCTGCATAGTCATAGACAAATTACACAAGCTAAGTTCTTCTACGTGATTATGCATCATGACCGGCAGACAAGTTCTACTGACAATAGGAATGTTTATGAGCGACATTTCTTATGCATGCGTTTTAGTTAACGATGCTTCGCGAAGTGTTGAGCCCTTTGTTTCCAACTAAACTATGTAGAGCCATGCTTAAATAGGGAGAATAATAATTACTTTCCCAACTTTGATTTTTAAAAGCAGTAACAGAATGAACAATTGTGTCTTTTGTATTCAATTTTGGCATTATAACAAACACTAAATTTCGTAAGCTATTCTATCGAGATTATCGAATATAAGGGTTGTTTCGTACCGCAAAGTTGTTTACAATGTATCGTACAATAAAATAGGAATTCGCTTTCTAGAAGATTTTTGATACAGATGTGAGATAGAAATTATAGTATAAAGTGGTCCATGATTTGCGTACGCCCTCTCTTTTCCTCACTATTTCGCTACAAAATAACTTTTTTAACAGTATTGCAATAAGAATTGCCTTAAAAATTATGACATCTATCTATCTATCTATCTATCTATCTATCTATCTATCTAGGCTATCTATCTATCTATCTATCTATCTATCTATCTATCTATCTATCTATCTATCTATTCTATCTATCTATCTATCTATCTATCTATCTATCTATCTATCTATCTATCTATCTATCTATCTATCTATCTATCTATCTATCTATCTATCTATCTATCTATCTATCTATCTATCTATCTATCTATCTATCTATCTATCTTATCTATCTCTCCGCCTACGACTTTTAGCTCTCCTCACCGTTGGGACAATGGTATCAATATCAAACTTGGTATGGTATAACATGATTGTATGACGAGCACATTTGACAAGTCATAACATGAAAATCAAGCTATGTATGCCATCGTTGTCATGATTTACACTCCATGATCTTGCTGCTCTTGCGGTGGTTTCGTTCCGATGGCTTGTTACAAAACTGGTATGGTATTACATGTTTGCATGACGAACACAAGAGATAAACTCAAACATGAAAATCATGGCATGCGTGTCATGTAACAACATGACTACATGCCATGCTCATGATGCGCTCGCGGCCGTCTCTTTAGCGCCACATGTACGAAATTTGGCATTACGTGACGCAAACTGGGGACATAGGTAGATGACACATCCAAACATGATAACAACGACATGCGTGTCATATAGCAGCATGACTACATGCCACACTCATGATGCACTCGCGGCCGTTTCGCCAGCTTCACATATGCCAAATTTGGTAATACGTGACGTCAATGGATGACAAAGGTGTATGACTGATGCAAACATGATAATCAGCTGATTCATGTCATGTGAGAACATGACTACAAGCCACAGTCAAGGCGCCATTTATTCCATGTGACGTGGTGTGCGTGCTCGCCGGCATTCATTTCGCCGCGTGACGCCGGCATTGCCATGCGAGGCGTCGGTCCTTCCATACACTTGCCGGCGCACGCCACGATGCATTGCTTTGACACATGCGTGTTTCAGTGCGCCCGGCATTCCTCCGTCACGAAAAGAGGCAGATGCCGTGCTGTCTGCGTAACGCATCGGCGCGAAATGCAGCCTGTAGCATTTCGCACCGGTTTCCATTGGGCCGCGCGGATGGGCGTTGGTGGCGCCTGGCATGATAATATTGAGTTCTCGCGTTTTGCTAACATATAGCGTTGCTGTGCCCAGCGTGCGCGTGCGTCAACATCACGTTGGAGTATATTGGGCCCCTCAGGATGCACTCGTGCCGTTTAGCTAGCTTCACATATACCGAATTTGGTGTTACGTGATGTCAATGAATTACGAAGGTATATGACTGCTGCAAGCACGATAATCATGACACGCGCATCATGCAAGAGCGTGACTATGTACCACGTTCATAGCGTGCTCGCGACCGTTTCGCTAGCTTCACATATAATAAATTTGACATCTCGTGACATGATTAGATGACGAAGGTAAACGGCCCATCAAAACATACGATGGAGGCGGAATTGTTGTAGGCCCGTGTGCTCAGATTTCGGTGCACATTAAAGAATCCCAGGTAATCGAAATTTCCGGAGCTGTTCACTACGGCGTCTCTCATAATCATATGGCGGTTTTGGGACGTTAAACCCCACAAATTAATTAATTATTAATTATATTAATTAATAATCCCAACCAAACATAATAATCATGACACGGAAGTCGTGTACGGAAAAATTTACCTCTACTTCGTAACGTTGTGGTAATTTGAAAGTGACATATCAACTTTCCTCATTCGTGCTTCGCATATCAACGATTCACACTGTACGTGGGATCTGCCCATTTGTTTTTCTTCGAATTGGCAACTTTTTCAGTGTGATCGCGCGCGCAGGCCTGGACAAGTAGCGGCCTCCTGTGGCTAACTCGGTAACTTGATTTTTTGGTCACAGACGCAGGCAATTTTTCGCTCACAACCAACGGGGCCAACGCTGGTAGCGGGTTTTCTACTACACAACCTCTTTAACGCTGTCGCGTTAAATCTACACATGGTCACATAAAACAAGCAGGAGAAGCACACACACAAAAAATTAGCCTCTGGTTTGAATTTTACACTGCAAATGTCGTCGAAAGATGGTAGTCTTGCTGGTCGACGGATCCACGTTATGGTCTGGAGGAACGTGGGGAGCGCTCGACGGTGACGGACGCTCCCGCATCGGCTCCGTCAGTGATCAAGGATTATTGCGGTTCTTCACGGCAGTGGCGCAAAATCTTGGCCTCATTGTCACCGCCAAGTTCTCTGCTCCGAGTGGATACCACTCGTGTCCAGGTGAGGCACATTTTTGAAAACTTCATGTTTTTTCTCTACGCCGACGCGACGCCGAGCTACGCCGCGTCCTGTAAGGCCTAGCTCGGCAACGCCCAAGTTTTCGCGGCGCAATGGCGGCCACACACTACCATGGTTACGGGCTATGACCGACCACACTTCAAGTTGTGACGATGGAGACCACCTCCTCTGACCAAGCCATGCCATCGGAGAACGAGTATTTAGCTGACATGGTGAAACTCTGGGAATGGAAGCTATACCAGGCCGCGTCTGCGCCAAGGGAAATGGGTCGCGCGCTGTGGCCCAGCAAAAGGCAGCTACCTCCAGCTCGTCCTCGCGCCCATCTACGGATGGTGCGCGCACCACAGCTCCTGCCTCGCCGATGCGTCAAGTGGCGACCACGCCATTACATCGTCGTGCTGAAGCCGGGCGCTCCTTTCGAGCTTAAATCCATCCTCTCGTCTGATCATGTCGGTGATGCGATTCGTGCATACTTGGGAGAACACTCGTCCAGTGCGCTCCACGTGTGGCCAGTGTGGGACCAAAACGTTCTCGTGTGCAGTGTCACCTCACTATCCATGGCACAGCACCTGCTTGGGGATATTCAGTTGCTGGTGGGAGACCAGCAGCTCCCTTTTCGGGGCCACGCCAAGGCGTAAGGAGAAATCTGCTGGGGTGTGATCACCATCAACCCGTCTGAAACCCCGCAGTGCATCAAATCGAAATTCGATTGGCCGCGAGGCACTATCCTGGCGGTCCGCAAACTTGGTGACTCTAGTGCAGCGGTGGTGACCTTCGAGGGAACGAAGCTCCCCCGCTTCATCTTCTACCACAGTGTCGTGGCCTACGTGCGCCCGTATAAGAAAACCATCCCAACCTGCTCTCTCTGCGGCACCATTTGCCATCGACCCTCGGCTTGTCCACGACCTACTCCCGGTCGCTGTACCCGCTGTGGCACTCAAGTCCAAGTGACTCCTGAAGGCCTAGCTCAAGATGAATGCAACCCGGCATGCCTTTTCTGCTGCAGGCCACATAAAACCGGTGCTCGGGGATGCCCAGTAAAGTATCGGACACCTAAGCTACTATCAACCCCAAAGCGGACTGCACCCCATCAACAGGCCCACTAGCGGATACGCAAACCAAGCGTGACTCACCTCTCACTGACCCGCCGACCCCACCGCTGGTCACCTCAATTCACTACCCGCCACTTGTCACGAGATCACCTCATGTAAGCAGCTGGGCAGGGATAGATGCTCCTCAGCCTCTTCTTCCCTCCCCTCTCCCTTCTTTCATAGAGCTCTCCACTCTACAAAAAGAGAACGCACTTGTTCAGCGGCAAATCGCAGTTCTCACTAAGTAGGTCGCAGCTCTCGAGCTGCAACAACAGAAATTGGCAGGACCTCCCAATGCTACCGCATTGGTTAAACACACCACACCTAAACTTGACTAACCTGCTACGCCCACCCCGAGTAGGGATACCACTCCCCCAACGACGGCGTCGGCTGCCCGTCCAGCTCAGGGGGCAACTCAGAACATTCCTCCTATAGACCAAACCTTACCATTGGAGGGCCGCATTAGTCACCTCGAAAATGCCGTTCTCTGCCACATGTCTACCATTATTGTTCAACACACTGTAGCTGAGGTGGTTAAGGTGGTTCAGGCCTGGGCTGTCACCCAGTTTCACACCAAAAGTCGCTCAGGCTCGGCCTCTACGGACAGCAATTCTGTCCCGCGTCGACGCAAAGTTGCCGGCTCCTCTTCAGCGGCTTTCAATCCAGCTTCCGTCCCCCTCCCAACTCTGCAAAGTCAGGGGCCGGACATGGGAGACGGGCCATAAAACTTTACATTTTCATCATGGCGACTTCGTCATTTACATCTTCACTATCATCTCAATTCGAAATCATTCAATTGAATTGAACTGCAGGGGATTCGGGAACAGGTGAAAGCGTGCACATCTGCTGCTCTTCCTTCAATCTTGGGGCTCTCTTCCTGCCGGCATCGCCCTTCAAGAATGCGGTTCAAACCCTACCCTCTCCAGCTACTGCTCGTATACAGGCGGCACTACCACTAGTCTACTTGTTCACAAAACATGCATATCTGCATATCTGGAAAGGAAGAGATTTTTGGTGACTCGATGTTCGGGTTTCGCCCCCATCTGTCTGCGCAGGACGCCCTTCCCCAACTGCAACGCGACATTGTACCTACTACGATGTGCCACAATGACAAAGCCATCTTATCCCTTGATCTCCGGTGTGCCTTCGACAATGTAAAGCATATCATCCTCACCAATCTTAACAGCATGAACTGTGGCTCGAAAGCTTTCCGGTACATTAGGTCATTCCTTTCACATCGCACCGCTTTCATCCGCATCGACACTGCCGAACATGGTCCGTATACATTAGAAACCCGCGGTACACCACAGGGAGCGGTTCTATCACCTATTCTTTTCAATTTGGCCATGCTCAAACTTCCTGCTCTCCTCGCTCAGGTCGAAGGCATACAGTACGCTCTATATGCGGATGACATCACTATCTGGACCGATTCGGGCTTCCTCCGCAGAAATTGAAGACCGCATAGAGCGCGCGGCACTTATAGTGGACACTTACGCCTCATTGTTCGGCCTGGAGTGTTCCCCTATCAAATCATCTCTTCTCTCGGTATCATCTCTACCGCCACCTCATATCTCTGCCATCTGGCCCCATACCGGTTGTCGAGAACTCCGAATATTGGGTCTCTACATCTCTTCTACTATGAACCCTGGCTCTACCATTGCGCAGCCCTGGGGTTGACGTGGCCGGGCGGAGTGCTCTCAGGACCAGCCGGCTGCATCAATTCCGCTCGAGCTTTGTCGAATTTTTTTGGCGTTGACGCTGGTGACGGGAAATCGCCAGTTTCCAGTTGGCGTCGGGGTCACTCGCCGGTCCCAGCGATGCAGACGATAAAGGATGGTGCACGGCAACTTCACTTTCGCTTGCCGAAGTGAGCTCGTCGAGGTAGAGAGTCCGTGTTAACATGGGTGACGTTGGGGCTGAATGCAGGTTGAACGCATCCGGTAGTAGTCACGTCAGCAGTTGGCGTAGTGCTAGCGTCCATATTGTTGTGGGAGGGGTTGCTCCGTTAGGCCAAGTCACCCGTACTCGCACAGGTGCGCTGGGTCGACGCTTAGGCCCAGCGGCCCAGCGCTCACATGGGTTTTTCTGAAGGCGATAGAGAAAAATGGAGATGCTCTACAGCCTCGGGAAGGGTGTGCAATTCTCCGAACAGTTAAAACTTGATGATGCGACACAGTGCCGGCGACGATATTGAAGTAATCTGGTCAACGAGAGCACACGTTCGGTGGAGGGCATGCGACGCGCGTCCGCTCGCTCCGGCATCCAAACGTCGCGCGGCGCGCGCGAGTATATGGCAAAACCGGCGCCTGCCGTGGCGATGCTGGCGTGTTGCCACGGTCGCGCGCTCTCCGTTTTTTTAAACTGTGCCACGGCCACATGCGCTCAAGGCTTTTCAAGTTCACCTTTTATATCTAACGCTTTCATTTCATAGTGCATTCTAAAAAAGATTGACTTAGAAGGGTGTCGTTTTGTCTCACAACAATAAGCATCATCCGGCTTGCGTGGGCATCCTTTCTTGAAAACTCAGCCTGGTCACTTTCCAATCAAGAGTGGTAAGTAGCTTTAAAAGCGCGCATCTTGTTCGTGACCTGAAAGCGCCGGGCGCACGGCTATAGCGCAAAGGAAATTAGGTCAGGCACGAATGGCCCCGGTGATCTTCGCCTTAGCAGTTGCATTTTCGAGATGCCTCTCGCTTTCTGTGCATCGAACTGCTTTATTTGCCTCCATGGAATGTTCAGTTGATGCCGTTCACGGTTATCTTTCATTTTGTATATATATTGGAAATTAGAATAGATGCGTGTTCTCTTCCTCGGTGTACAAGTATAGGCAAAACTGAGGCCTCCGAGATAGCTACGGCATTTATGAAGACAAACAGCAAAAAAAAATCATAGCATATCCACGGAGTGAACGATGATGATCGGGGCTAAGCTTCCGAGGATTATTCGGTAAACCATGAATTTTTCGTCCGTTTGTCCATCCGTCCGACCGCTGTCCGCGTTTGTCCGTCTGTGCGTCTCTCCATCTGTCTGTCTGCCCATCCATCCGTCCATCTGTCTGTCTGTTGGTCCGTATGTCCGTATGTCCTCCGTCCGTCCGTCCATTAGTCCGTTTGTCCATCTAGTGAACACACCAAGTACAGCCATCTCATATCTTTTCATCACTTATTCATCATGTACAAGTACCGACATTGTTCTAATAACTAAACGAGAGGTGGCTACCTACAAACACATACATCAAGGACGCACAATCCATGACCAACGACTTAAGGAGCTTAGCCCCTAAAAAATACAAGTGTGGTCGCAGTTAACATTTTGCATTTTACCTTCATCACGTACATGTTAGCATTTACTAGTTAAAGCCAGAACTTCGAGATATTGAGGCCTACTTGCGCAATGCAATGTGGTGACGACCACGTTATATTATTGGTGGTCGTGGCATGAGCGATATGTTTATCACGGGCGTCGCGAGTCTGCATTTAACAGGGCACACATCGCAGTCAGAAGCTCTACTGAGCTTCATAATGAAAGTTACCACATTTCTCGATGCAACATTGGCGTGACAAAAGTTTTTATTCGTTGGGCTTGAAGCTGTTGCTTCTGCTCTTCTTTTCGCCGTCGTTCTTGTGAGCGAACCAGCAAGCACTTCATGACTGTGTGGTGACACGTCCGACTAGCGGAGAAAAATTCGTAGCTATTTTTCTGAGTGTTAAATGCGCAAACACACCAAACGTTTATCTTAGTAATTGTTTTGAACACACTAGTTGCACCTTGTTGCACAGCCATCTGTGCGAAGGAGTCAGGCTTTGCACTACCCAAAACTGCGTCGACAGGGGGCGCTATATGTCTGTGACGCTCCAGAGCCTGACGTCTATAATGAGTGTGCAGGGGCGTTCAATACGGTAAAATGCCACGAGGAGGCAACCTTAGCCCAAGTTTGGCATCTATTGAGTGGCGGCTCTCGCGGCAGTTAAACCACTTTCTATGTGCATCAGTGGTCACAAGGGTTTTTAAATCGTTGATCATGAACGCTATTTGTACTAATAGAAATGTATCACTAAGCGTCAATGTGGGTGCAATCACTCTAAACCATGTTAATACTGTCAAACATCTACAGACATTGGGCACGCAACATTATATCAATGCAGAGTTAACATTCAACAACTTCTGTATGGACAAGATACAGTTTCGTGCTATACTTGTAGGCTTAAGCTATAAGAGTGAAAGAAAGAGACGCCTCAACGGCAATCAACGTCAGCAGAAAAGACGAGCCCTGACTTCACACGTCCCCACCAAGTGCCGTTTCATTTTCTGCCTTTTGCGGTCGCGCGCTCTCCGTTTTGTGCTCCATCCAAACGAAGGAGCTACAAGACCCTTCGTGTTGTAAAACTGTAAAATATTTAGGCCGCGCGGTGGGTGTGAAATTAAAGGCTAGTACGGACGCGAATGCAGAAGAGGGTAACGCCAAGAGTAGGCAATGTGGGGTCGAAGAAAAATAGAGAAAATGATGGTTGCACAGAGTGAACTGCTGACGAGAGTCGCCAAGCTTGAGGCTGCGTTGGCGATGGAGCAAGACAAAAGAGGGCTATGGAAGAAAGGCTGAGGTCAGCCGAGGAGGCACTGTAGAAGGTGAACAAAAGAGCAGCCAATGGAGAGAATGGTAGGGCAGCCAGAATGGCAGAGAAGAAAGAGAAAGTAGGTTAAAAAACAGCTTCAGCCAGTTCAATGCTCACAAAACTAGCTTCAGGGAGGTAGTCGTGGGTATGGGAGGGGACAAAGTAGCCGGTGTCATAGGTGCAAGTAATCTGCAGACGCGGGACACTCTAGCTGAAAAGCCACTGCACGTGATAATCGGAAGGGACTCGAAATTCAATCGATGCGCAAAAGCAATCACAGCGAGAGTAAGAGGTGACAAGAGGGTTGCAATAGGGCCGTTCCCAGGACTGTAAGCTGGAAGCAGTCTTGAGGCAAGCGAACGCAAAACTCACAACTAAAGCTGATGAACGAAACCTCGTGATGATTGTGGGCGGTTTAAAGGACGTCTTAAAGTAAGATTCGGCAGGACTGACGATCACACTGGCGAAAGGGGTCAATGACATGTGCGCCATTTGCACTCAGGTACAGTGATACGCCCTATACCGGAGGTACCAGTGCGTGACGGCAACCTGGAAAGAGCGGTTGTCGACGTAAGCAAGAAGATATGGCAGATGAGTCGAGAGAAAGGCTTCGAGTCATTGAAAATTCACAGAGAGGTGCACATGTGGGGTGGTCTTCAATGAGACAGAATTCACTTAAATTGAAAGCTAGGTCATGAGGTGGGTTGGCGACTAGCGCGGTAGATTTTTAGGGGGGGGAGGCACGCGGGCCCCTCGGGATCTAGGATAGCTAGTAACGAGGAAAGATACCAGGGGGTCTCTTTCGCAGATGGTATAGGCAGATACGATTTCAAAGTGGCATAAATATCCAAGACACGTAGAAAGCGACGTAGGCATGAGGGCCGAGCCAATTCAGACGCAGAGTATAGGAACATGCAGGCTGGCAGGAAAAGGTTGAAGTGGGGAGAGATAGTGAAGAAGTAAGAGAGAAGCCGGTGGTGTATAGCTTTGTAAAAAACATCTTATGGACATGGAACAACACCCCAGCAATCCGGAATACACATGCGAATATTGTAATAGAACAAAATGCAGCAGAAAGGGGGTGGTATTGGGGCATTCATTCAAAAAAGTACAGACCGGCAAAGCGTGAAGCAGGAGTTCAGGGAACATTTATAGCTCAAAGAGAAATCGGCAGGCAGATGACGTTTTTCGGTTTTGTATACTTGTGGACAGGGGTGAAGGCCAGAAAGAAAAACCAAGAAATGGTGCAGTGCATAGAAAATGACATTGACGAACTAGGAGAAGAGTGCGAGGCAATTATATTTGGATATATGAATGAGCACATAGAAGACATTAATGAATATACTAACCCAACAGGCAGAATGCTAATGGATATGTGTGAAAGGCATGATTTAATTATTTGCAACAGTATCAAGAAATGTGTAGGGTAGATAACATAGGAGGTGGGAAGGTTGCAGTCGACGATATATTACACAATGATGTCACATAGGATGTATAATCCACTCAGGGTGATGGACATCGATGAATATGGGTCCACAAGCTTAGGCAGTGATCCCAAACGCGTCAAGCTCAGTTTTGGAAGAGAATTCAAAATGGAGAGAAGAGATTATGAGCAACCAGACTGCAATAAGTTAGAAAGGCAACTAGAAATAGCCGCTAAAGAGACTGTGAAAATATTCACCGAGGATACTAAAAGAAAGTGGACGTACACAAATGTAACTCGGTTGTTTGAGTTAGAGCAGGCTAAGGTACTAGTAATCAACCGAGAAAAGAAACAAAAACCCAAGAGCTGGTGGGATAAGGAAGTCAAGAGAGCCTTAGTGAGACGTCAGGAAGCATTTAGGGAACACAGGTATGCTGAACAGAGGGGTTGACCGGGAGATGAGGTCAGAAGAAAATAGTATAGCTTTTTGAGCGACAGAAGAGAAGCGTCCAATCTCATCAATCAAAAAATTAAAAGAAAGGGGGCCCAATGGATGCCGCAAGCAATCAAAAAAGGATAGAAAGGCTGCTACAAAGTTTCGGAACCATGTCAATTCTGTGAGTAATAAGACAGACTTGGAACAAAGGTTTATAGCTACAGTTCAAGGGGTTAGGCCAGAAGGGGATGAGGCAACTGAGTATATAAAAATCATGATCACAGAAAAATGTAAACATGAAGAAAGCGCTGCAACTGTACCAGATGAGAATGGACCAATTAGCGCAGTGGCTCCACTAGGACAACGATAGCTGAAAATGGCAGAGAAAAGGGTTCCTAATAGCACATCAACAGGTCCCCACAACATCCCAATTATGCTAATAAAGAAACTCGAACTGAACTCCAAGCAAACAATAAGAGAAGCAGCGAGCAAAGCAATATTGAATGATGAAGACCTCATTAGCGTAAACTAAGCAGGTTGAGCATGATATATAAAGGAAAGGGGAACAAAGCTGATATCCATGAGTGTGGTCCTATAACAGTGACATCAGCAGCTTACAGGCTGCTGACAGAGATAGTAAAGGAAAGATTGCAGACATGGGTGGAGAATGAGGGGGCACTGGAAGAACTACAAAATGGGTTCCGTAAACCAAGGAGGTTTGAGGGCAATTTGTTTTTATTGATGCATTTTATTGAAATAACGGAAAAGAACGCAGGACCCTGTGACTGGCATTTCTAGATATTAAGGGAGCTTAGATTAGTGTGATTTAAGATGGCTTGTGGTGAATACTGGACACACTAGATGTAAGATGGAATAACTAATCTTCTAAAGGATATCTATAAAAGTAACAAGGTAGTTAAAAAAGAGAAGAACAGTTATCTGAACCTATAGAGATACAACATTGGCTTCGACAGGGATGTCCCTTGTCACCTTTGCTATTTATGCTGTCTCTACAGAGACTAGAAGCTAAATTAGAGGGGAGTCGACTTGGCTTCAGCCTTTCTTTCATAGAGTAAGGAATACACATTGAACCGTCATTACCAGCATTGATGTATGGAGATAATATAGTAAACATGGTCGACAACAAAGATCTGCAGAGATTGATAGACATCTGTGGTAATGAAGGAGATAGGTTAAATTTGAATTTTAGCAGGAAAAAATTGGCAGTCATGTTTTTAATAATAACAAAGGCGGTCAGCATGAGATACAGGAAATCACGCTATAAATAGTGGATAAATGCCCATACACGCGCATATTCATAAATAACGGGGCTGAGTACTTAAAAGAGCATGAAAGATACATAATAACCATGTGTAACAGAAACGCAGCTGTAAAAAAAATAGGGCAGCTTGGAACTACGAAAGGTAAGACGTTGTGAGAGGAATTTGGAAAGGTGTCATGGTCTCGGGTTTGACGTTCGGAAGTGTTCCTTGTGCATGAACTTAGAGGTTCAAGCAAGATTGGAAATTAAACAACATGGCACCGGTAGACCTGCTTTGGGAGCACACAGGAATAACCCAAACTTGTGGGTACAGGGTGACATAGGATAGACATCGTTTGAATGTAGAGAAGCTAGCAGCAAGATAGAATTTGAGGAGCGATTGAGAAAAATGGGAGAGTAGCGTTGGGCTAGGAAAGCTTTTGAGCTACTTGTACACGAAGAATGTTGATACTGAATGGAGGAAGAGAACTTGAAAACTGTCAAGCAAGCATTCAGACAACAGCAGAATACCAAGCCAAAAGGAAACATTGGTTAAGAAGAAGTTGAAGGAAACAGAGGGGGGCATGTAGAGGATGGGAATGCTTACGTAATCATCACTAGAGACCTACCAAACTTTCAAGCAGGAAATTGCAAAAGAAACAATCTACGGTAATTGTCGAAGTAGTTTTTGCTGTTCGAGGCCAAGACGCGAGTATTGCGGACCAAGACGTACCGAGCCAAATACAAAGGTACAGGCATGGTATACAGTGCGTGTGGAGAGGAGGAGGATACAACTGAACATAGGATAATGTTCTCTTAAGGGCTCTACCATATAGTTCAAGATAATGGCGCAGAAATTTCGAAATCACTCGGGTTTAGGGGCAGTGAAGGCGAAAAGGCTTTAAGCGGTTAGAAATAACCAGGAGGAGGCTAACTAATTTGTGGCTACAACTAAAACGCTAGTGAAATTCAAAATAACACATCATGGCTTCCGAGATTGCGGTAGCACGGCATGGTTCTCTCCGGCCGTCCCAATCGCGGCACTCTCCAGCAAAACCAGCGAGTATCGCTTCATGCGCCCGGCTACCGCTAGGGGGTGCGTTTACTGTGGGTTCCTCGAGCACCAGAGACCACGGCAGAAAGCAGAGCATGTGGACTTACAGCGTGTGCAGGTTTTTAAAGACGATAGTCCTTCTTAAGGACGCCAAAATTTTGGTCTCTCGGTCTTTATGCCTGTCTGCAAATTTGTCTGTTTGTTTGCAGCAACGATACTCCAAACGGCACCAAATGATACCTCAAACGGCCAATCTCATCCGCAGCGCCCACCCAAATTGCTAAAGTTTCAGTGTTCGTACTTGAGCGATTGTCAATTAGAAATCAATTACAGTGCATATTTGAGGCCCTATAACAACGCGTCGATGTTTTGTATGTGTCGCTTTATACTAGAGAAGGCACACACAAATAATTCCAAGGGCTGTAGTGTTTATCACGCTGCTCTGACAGCGCAACGCAATGCTCGAAAAGGCGTGTTTCCAACGCTTTGATAAGACGACATGGTGGTGGCACCTGCCCGTCGCCTTGAGTTCTACACCTTATGGCATCCGAAACAGGCGCACATCTTTCTTTGTGGTCGCGCACGCCTTCCTTCACTTTCGTAGATAAATGTCAGATAGCGCTCGTGTCTAACGTGTCTCAATGCGCTCGTTCGCCTTCGCTGCACGAATAGAGACTCTCTAACGGAGCGCTTCCGAAATGCGATTCCCCGATTTGCTCGCGCAGAACATCAAATAAACGTTTTGTTCACTCTCTCCACACGCAAGACTGTCGTCCTTCGACGACATTTGCAGTGAAACCTGCAGATACAGGGCCAATTTTCACGACTGCTGATTTTTTCTTACTGAATCTAAAATCTAACCTATCTCCCTCATTACCGCTGATGTCCATCAATCTCTGCGAATCTTCCTTCTTGTCGGTCATTAGCACTATATCATCTGCGTACATCAGTGCTGCTAGTGCCTGTTCAATGAGCTTTCCTTGTTTGACGAAAGAGAGGTTGAAGGCGCGTCCACTTCCCCCTAATTTGGCCTCTAATCCTTGTAGGTACATCATGAATAACAAGGATGACAGAGGACACTCCTGCCTAAGCCCCCGTTTTACTTCTGAAGGCTTAGATACCTGTTTTTTCCACTTTATACCTACCTTGTTACCTTTATAGATATCTTTCAAAAATTTAGTGACTCCATCTTCCGCACATAGTGTGTCCAATTGATTGATAAGTGGGGTTTAACGTCCCGAAATCACCATGTGTATATGAGAGACGCCGTAGTGGAGGGCTCTGGAAGTTTCGGCCACCTGAGGTTCTTTTCGTGCACCCAAATATGTGCACATGGGCCTACGACATTTCCGCCTCCATCGGAAAAGCAGCCGCCGCCGCCGGGATTTGATCCCACAACCTGCGGGTCAGCAGCCGAGTACCTTAGCCACTAGACCACCGCGGCGGGGCACCTAGTGTGTCCAGTGTTCCCCACAAGTCCTTTTTGAACCTCGCTATCGTATGCTCTCTTGATATCCGAAAAAATGCTAACCACAGGGGCCTGTGTTCCTTTTGTGCTACTTCGATGCACTGCGTCAGTGAGAACAGATTGCCTTCAAACCTCCTGTGTTTCTGAAACCCGTTCTGCAGTTCCCCCAGTACTCCCTCATCCTCTATCCATGCCTGCAGTCTTTCCTTTATAATCTGCATCACCAGCCTGTAGACCACTTATGTCACTGTTATAGGATGGTAGTTGTTTATGTCAGCTTTATCCCCCTTTCCTTAATAGATCATGCTCATCCTGCTAAATATACATCCGTCGGAAACTTCACCATCGATTATTATCTTGCTCAGTGCCTCTCTCAAAGCCTGCTCAGACTTCGCACCTAATGTCTTTATCAGCATAGAGGGAATGCAATCTGGGCCTGTTGATGTACTACTAGGAACCCTCTTCTCTGCTCTCTCCCACTCTCGTTGTGAAAATGGAGTCATTGCGCCACTTGATTAATCCTTGTCTTTTGTGGTGCATAAAGCACTTCTTTGTTGAAACTTTCCTGTCACCCTTGTTCTCATATATTCAATAGCTTCGTCCCCTTATTGCCTAGCACCTTCAGCTGTAGTTATCAACCTCTGCTCTAGGCTCGTCTCATTTCTTAGGAAGTTTAGATGGTTCCGAAATTTTGCAGCTGCGTTTCTATCTTTTTTATGTACTTCTGCCAGCCACTGAGCTCTCTTACTTTTAATCTCTTCATTGATCACAAGGGATGCAGCCCTGCTACAGCTTAGAAAGGTTTACCATTTTTTTTGATCATCATGGGTCGGTTCACCCCGCTGCTTAGCATGTCTGTGTTCCCAAGTGGTTTCCTGACGTTTTGCTATGGCTCTCTTAACTTCCTCATCCCACCAACTCTTGGGTTTGTGTCTTCTTTTCCGGGGTGATTTGTCACGTGACTTAGCAAGCTCTAGCACAAACAGTCTAATTATATTCGTGTATGTGCACACTGTTTTATTACCCTCAGTGATTACTCTCTGAATTTGTTTAGTAGCTATTTTAATTTGCCTTTCTGAATAAGAATTTACTGTAGTTGCTCATCTGCTCTCTTTCCCACTTTCACTGCTCTTTCAAAACTTAGCTTGATACGTTTGTGATCACTATCCAGACTTCTGGAGCCACTTTCATTTATGTGCATTTCTCTGAGCTTATCATACATCCTTTGCGACATCATTGCGAGATCTATCGTCGACTGCAGCCTTCCTACCTCCCATGTTATTTGCCCTTCACACTTCTCGGCACTGTTGCGAATGATTGAATCATGTTTTTCACACATATCCATAATCAGTTAGCATGTTGGGCCGGTATACCCATCTATTTCTTCTATGTGCGCATTCATATCTCTAAGTATAATGATCTCGCACTCTTCTCCTAACTCCTCAATGTTCTTTGATATACACGTTATCATTGCCTGGTTTTCCTATCTGGCCTTTGCTCCCGTCCACAAGTACACAAAACTAAGGAGTGTCACTTGCCCCGCCACTTTTCTTTTTAGCCATAAATGTTCCTTGCACTCCTGCTTGACCTTTTGCCAGTCTGTACTTTTATGAATTAATGCCCCTCACTACCCCCTTTCTGCTGCATTTTTTTCTATTACAATATTCCCACGCATAATCCGGATTGTTAGGAGGTTGTTCCATGTCCCTAAGATATGTTTCTACAAAACCGTATACCATCGCCATCTCCACTCTTGGCTGTTCTTCTACTTCTTACCACTTCAGCCGTTTCCTGCCACCCTGCATGTTAACATACCTCATGTATGAATTGGCTCGGTGCTCATGGCTGCGTCTATTTCTGCCCCGGACTCTACGTGCCTTAGGTATTGGTGCCACTGTGGAATCGTGTCTGTATATACCAGCTGTCAAAGAGTCCCCGTGGTTGTTTTCCTCGTTAATAGCTTTCTTGCACCCCGAAGGGCCTGCGTGCTCTCCCAAAAAAGCTACTGCGCATCCTGCAAGTCGCTAACCCACCTCATGGCCTAGCCACTCATCGAAGTGAATTCTGTCTCGTTGAAAACCACCCCACCTATGCACCTCTCTGTTTATTTCCACCACCTAAAAGCCTTTCTCTCGACTGATCCGCCATATCTCTTGGTATGCGTTGACAACCGCTATTTGCAGGTTGCCGTCACGCAACGTTACCTCCGGTATCGTGAATATCGCTACCTTTACCTGAGGAGAAGTGGCGCGCATGCCATTGACCCCTTTCGCCAGTGCATTCGCTAGTCCTGGCGTATCTTCATTCAAGGCGTCGTTTAAAACGCTTGAAATTATGACGAGGTTTTGTATATCAGCTGTAGCTTTGAGTGTTGCGCTCGCTTGCCTCATGACTGCTTCCAGCTTGCGTCTTGAGAACGTCCCTACTGACACCCTCTAATCTACTGCAACCCTCTACTGCAACCCTCTTTTTGATTGCTTCTGCGCAGTGATTTAAATTTGAGTCCCCAGTGATTATCACATGCTGTGACTTTCCAGCTGAAGTGTCCAGCACCTGGGGGTTATTTGCACATGGGGCGCCGGCTGCTTTGTCCCCTCCCAGCCCTACCTCTACTTCATTGAAGCTGGGCCTTACGACGATTGAACCGGCTGAACCTGTTTTTTCCAAACTTGCGAGTTCTTTCTTCTTTGCCATTCTGGTTGCCGGTTCCCTACTGTTCTTTCCGTCGGCCGCTCTTTTGTTCACCTTGGCTAGTGCTTCCTCAACGGGCTTCAGCCTTTCTCCCATTGCCCTCGTTTTTTCTTGCCCTGTCACCAACGCAGTTTCCAGGTCGGTGATTCTCAACAGGAGTTTACTCTGGGCAACCATCGTTTTCATTTTTTCCTCGAGCTCACATTGCCGACACTTCGCGTAAGTCTCCTCTACAATTGCTTGCGCACTTGGGTTCATTTTCAAACTCACTCCGCATCGTGAACACTTTACAGTCTTTTCAACCATGTATTTATGACACCGATTGTCCTTATGACTTGTCTCACTCGATAATTGCAAAACACGATCCCCTTCCTACGGAAAAGAGAAAGTCCAAGCTCTACATCACAAAAAAATTGCGTGTTCAATGTACGTGCACCTCCACCACGGGGTGGCAGAAAAGAAAAAAAAAACACAAAGAAAGAAATACCACACACGCTCAAACTAGTAAAATCCTGGTGACTGACCCCCGGAAATGCCATACAATGTCATAAGTGCTACAAAAATTTTAACTGCTGCCTTATAATTATAAAGGCAAGCTCAAAACATGCAAAACGACTTATTTGTGCAGTTGATTGGGATCGCTAAATAACACGTCCGTCTATCGTGCCAGTCCGAACGAACTAATTAGTATTGGTATGAATTGGATGAATGGATGGATGGATATGGCTGTACCCTTTAGATCAGGCGGTGGCTAGCGCCACCAAGCTGTAATACTTAATGAACCAAAAACTATATATTTTTCCTTAAAAGTGAGTTTGAGGATTCGTACTTTGCAGTGAAGAGTTTAATTTTCACTCGTGCCTTGACTTTAGCCACCAATCACATAACCTCCTTTTAGTCAAGTCTACCCGCTTAAAGTCTATTTTGCCCTCCCGGTCCCTAAACCCCAGTGCTTTGAAAAACTCTGCACCATCATCCTGAACCATAGGGCGAAGCCCTTTACAGAACATTATCAAGTGTTCGGCAGTTTCTTCTTCCTCTCCACACGCACTGCATACTGTGTCTACCCCTTCGTATTTGGCCCGATATGTCTTGGTTCGCAGTACTCCCGTCTTAGCCTCAAACAGTAGAGAACTACCCCGAGTATTATCATAGATCCTTTTCTTGGCAATTTTCTGCTTAAAAGTTTGATAGATCTCTAGTGCGGACTTCTTAATCATGCCCATTCTCCACATGTCAGTCTCCGTTTCCTTCACTTTCTTCTTAACCGACAGTTCTTTTTGGTTTGGCCACCTGCTGTTTTCTAAGTATTTACCAGTCAACTTCCTGGTTCACTTCCTGCATTTTGTATCGACATTCTTCATGTACAAGTAGCTGAATACCTTCCTAGCCCAACGCTCCTCCCCCATTTCTCTCAATCGCTTCTCAAATTTTATCTTGCTGCTAGCTTCCATGCCGTCAAATGATGTCCATCCCATATCACCTTGTACTCCCTGATTTGGTGTATTCCCGTGAGCTCCTAAAGCAAGCCTACCTATTCCACGTTGCTTGATTTCTAATCTTGCTTGAACTTCTGATCTCATGCACAAGACCGCATTGCCGGACGTCAGCCCAGAAACCATGACCCCTTTCCATATTCCTCTCACAACATCATACCAATTGTAATTCCACAGTGCCCTATTTTTCATCACTGCTGCATTCCTGTTACCTTTAGTCGTTACGTATATTTCGTGTTCCCTCAGGTACTCGGTCCCATTGCTTATTCATACGCCCAGATATTTGTATTTATCTGTTATCTCTAGCGTGACCTCCTGTATTCTAAGCTCACTACCTTCGTTGTCATTGAAAATCATGACTGCTGATTTTTTCTTACTGAATCTAAAATCTAACCTATCTCCCTCATTACCGCAGATGTCCATCAATCTCTGCAAATCTTCCTTGTTGTTGGCCATTAGCACTATATCATCTGCGTACATTAATGCTGGTAGTGCCTGATCAATAAGTTTTCCTTGTTTGACTAAAGAGAGGTTGAAGCCCAGTCCACTTCCCTCGAATTTTGCCTCTAATCCTTGTAGGTACATCATGAATAATAAGGGTGACAGGGGGGCACCCCTGCCTAAGCCCCCGTTTTACCTCTGCAGGCTTTGATACCTGTTTTTTTCCAATTTATAACTACCTTGTTACCTTTATACATGCCCTTTAAAAGATTAGTGACTACATGTTCCACGCCTAGTGTGTCCAGTATTCCCCACAATTCCTCTTGAACCACGCTATCGTACGCTCTCTTGATATCCAAAAATGCTAGCCACAGGGGCCTGTGTTCATTTTCTGCTATTTCGATGCACTGCGTCAGTGAGAACAGATTGTCTTCCAACCTCCTGTGTTTCCGAAACCCATTCAGCAGTTCCCCCAGCACCCCCTCATCCTCTATCCATGCCTGCAGTCTTTCCTTTATAATCTGCATAGCCAGCCTGTAGACCACTCATGTCACTGTTATAGGACGGTAGTTGTTTATGTCAGCTTTGTCCCCCTTTCCTTTATAGATCATGCTCATCCTGCTAAGTTTCCATCCATCGGGAACTTCACCATCGATTGTTATTTTGCTCACTGCCTCTCTCAAAGCCTGCTTAGACTTCGGACCTAATATCTTTATCAGCCTAATTGAAATGCCATCTGGGCCTGTTGATGTACTACTGGGAACCCTTTTCTCAGCCCTTTTCCTCTCTCGTTGTGAAAATGGAGCCATTGCACCACTTGATTCGTCCTTGTCTATTGTGGTGCATAAACTACTTCTTTGTTGAAATTTTTCTGTCACCCTTGTTCTTATATATTCAATAGCTTTTATGCCAATTAGAATCGCGCTACATGCCAATGAGAATTGGCATGTAGCGCCCTCTTGTGGAGAGTAAGCAAATTGGAGAGTGCGTGACTGAGAAAGGTAGAAACTAAAGAGGGCACTTGGTGGTGCCACGTGAAGCCAGGACTTCCGTTCCCTGCTGGCGTTCATTATTGTTCAGGCGTTTCAATTTCCCCCTCCTGTGATGTAAGACTTCAAATAAGGACCTAGAACGAAGATAATGACTGATGCTAACGCGCCCCTACTGAACAAGCCCCACGTCGGCACGACGTCTCGGTGGTGCGATTGCGTCTCCCATCTTTCTGGACCCAGAACCCGCAAGTTTGGTTTCCCCAGTTCAACAGGCTGCCCCACATCGCTTCGAAATGGACGCGCTACTATCCCGTCCCGGTCAACACTTCTAGGCCTACGCTACACAAGTGAAGAGATGCCCTATCGCAATGGCCATCAACGCCAGCAGGGAATGCAAGCCCTGGATTCACACGCTACCGCCTAGCGCCTTCTTCATTTTTTACTTTTGCGGTCACGTGCTCTTCGTTTTGCACGCCGTCCAAAGAAGGGCACTACATCAAAAAACTGTAGGATAGAGGAATCTACCATGTTTTTGAATGCTGAGAATTTTTCAGTCACACCATGTCGCACTTTGACCTAGGGGGTGGCGCTGTCCACACCTCCACTGTGCGTGCTCGCGTCTCGTGTCTCGTATAGCATGCTGGAGTCTCGAGCACATACGCGCATGCTCTCGTCTCGTGCTGGCCTAGCAAGTAGTAAACTACTGTATTAAAGTGCCACTCACCAGGTGCCCAACCAAATTTAAGTTAGGCCCAAGGAGGATTAAAAAATGCTGGAGTGGAAATGATTGCGCAGAAGTGAAGCAGTTCCTCTGGCAAGATGGCGGCTGTGGCGGCCATTTTACAAGGGGCATCTTAAAGTATCAGTGTTCAGCGATTAAAAACGAAGTGTTTCCCTCGCACGCCCAACAAGTTTATTGCGGGAACTTTTTCGGGTCACATTGTGCTCCAAGTGCGTCTTACACTTACTAGTTTTCCTTAGTGAGCCTCTAATTCGAAGTAAAATTATTTGAAGATTCAGTCATCCATACTTGTTTCTGTGTGTTATTTTGTCGGGAACAACTATCTTTTAATATAAAACTAACTTAGCATTTACATAACATATCAAAGCCACTAGATTTTAAGTGGGCACTATCAGAAAAGAGCATGTTTCCGCCATTTTGGCAATGGCAAAAGCTGGCTTCACTTATGCTGGCAAGGCATTGCGGGAGCTTCAACTCCAGCAATTTTGTTTAATCCTCCTTGGTTAGACCGTGGAAGTTGTTGAGTTTCCGATGGGGAACATTTTGCCACAAAATTCTCTGAATTGGTTCATTACAAGCTGAGAAAATTGTTTTTTTTTCGAAGTAGCACGAAACGAAAATGAGAGGAGGCGAGCTCAAAACCCTGGCCGCTCCTCCACGTACCCTTCAGGAATCGCGATCCAAATCTTTTCCCTACCCTCTCAGGCATCCAACCAAGATGTCACGTGCGCGTTACGGGCCCGAACAAGCCCAACCCCCTTGCACGCCAGCGACGTTTTTTTTGACCATCGTTGTTTTGAGGTCTACTGCCTGTTTCTGCGGAATGGTTTGAAAATGCTGGCTTAGACGTGGTAGAATAGATAAGCACAATTAGTGCGCAAACGCATAGGAGCGTTCCACGGCTGTCGTCTGCTCGATGCACTGACCGCGGGTACGTGAACGCACGCGAAACGCTGGAATATTAGCCCCGCATCTCGATGCAGTTCACGGGAAAAAAGAAAGAAAAAAATAATGCTTACATTCCCTTATTGCGTCTCATTATTTATCTAGAGATATATTAATTTCTTGAAGCAACAAATTACATAAACTACGCGTGCCGTGTTAAACAATTTTCGCCATGTCACGTGCGTCTGTTTTCAGCGTCAGAGCAGAGTCGTCTACGTTGACGACCAACGTCCCTGCATTGCCGTGTACGTAGGGCCATTCATACGCGCACGTCATGCCCTCATTCTCTGGGCGCGTGCCCGCAAATGGAAGAGGAGCAGCTTTCATCTTGAAATTTAAACCGTTTCCGCGGTGCGTAGCGTTGCAAATTTCGGCAGACGTGATCGTGAACGCCTCATCTACGTATTGCATTCGTCAGCTCAAAATTGTCGAACCTAGTGAGTGGCCCTTTAAGGAATAGAGTTTCCTCATATATACTAGAGGGACCTCTGGCGCTAGTGTCTACGGGAGCTGCAAAGCACGGCACTTCAGCGAGCATGGGAATAAGCGGTAGTACACACATTTGTCTAATCTTCGTACTGATGGCTTGCCTATGGCTCCATGTGTGTTCATGTGGCTTGGAACTGTTTTTTCACGAAACAAAAATCAGTGAATGTTCAGCGGTTGCACTTCACTACTTTATTCTTTTAGACTTACCTTTCAAAATCTTGTCACGAAGTTCAAAAGGGTTGAATCTTTCTTTTAAAACAAAACGGAAACACAGCAATAAACGATGCCGCAAGTACGATTCGTCGCCCGCAAGTACAAAGACTAAGCAAATGTGTGTACTACATATCATTCCCATGGTCGGTGAACGATCGCAGCGACAGAGCCCTCTCTAGTTAATTTTAGGAAACTCTATGCTTTATGGAAGCTGACGGTTTCCTGGGTGGTGAGGGCTGTCAGGCCATGCCAGGAAAACACGTCTGTCACTCCCCTCGCCCATCTCTCGCCTCGCCATGCTGACGCAAACAGCGTCTGCTAGTCAAAACAAAACAAAACAAAACAAAAAAAGACTGCTCGCCCTGCGCAACCGTGCACGGGGCACTCGATTGCGCTCTAGGACTTCAGTCAAGGGCGTCTTTACACGGCTTTCGTTTGACGTGGAGGGCAACACTTCTCCTTCATTCAATAAATAAGAATAATAAAGACGAAATCGCTATTAAGCATTTCCAAATCATACCCCAATACGCAACATTCGTGCGATACCCACACCATTCTGTGACGCATTTACTCAAGTTTTTCCTGTGGGAAGATGCAGGTGGCATTGTTTTTTCACATTACCACCTGGTACTTATATTAGGCGTGTAGTAACGTCTGACCGTACCAAGTTTGGCATAAGTCAACATGATCAAACGGTCACTAGAGCACCCAGTCATCGCATAGGGATCATGCACTCCACGACAAGTCATAATTTAGACGCGAAGCAAATCTTTTACTAGCCTGTGTAACGCTGTCCCGCCGTACACTCCACTGCGCATGCTCACGTCTCGTGCCGGCCCAGGCAGACACCCACAATACTGTCACTCCCCTCCTTCTCCTTCGCCTCGCGAGGCCGACATAGGCTACGCATGCTAGTAAAAACCGACTTCTCACGTTGCACAATCGTAGGCACTAGATCGCGCGTGCGGAATTAAGTCAAGGGCGTCTTTACTTGGCATCAACTTGATGAGTGCCAGCGTCAACGTCGCCACCAGTGTAAGCATTCACGCCCCTGCTTCGCATATACACATAGTACCTCTATAGCGGGAGATGGTCCAAGATTTTTCATGATTTGGCCAGTCACGTATGTTCATTGCCTTGATCGATCCGTGGCTTGTGTGCTCGGCTGCTAACCTGAAGGTTGCGGGTTCTGTCACGGCCAAGGCAGTCGTAGTTGGCTGGAGGCGAAATGGTGGAGGCCCGTGTATTCTGCGTAGTCCGTGAACTTTAAAGAACACCCATTGGTCAAAAGTTTCATAGGCCTATATTACGGAGTCTAACACAATGATATAGTTCTTTTGGAACGTCAAACGCAACGTATTAAAACGATACCGCCATCTCCACGAAGTGAATGATGATGAGTGGGGCGAAGCTGCAATGTTAAGAAGGCGGAGCTTAGGGTGTAGGTCGAAGGCGGCCATGTTCAGTGGCAGGCAGCGTACGATGTTGTACGTTGATCAACACGGTGACAACTAGCCCTTTAATGACGTGCGGGCCACTGCCATGAGCCAATTGCCTCATGCCCATGAAGGGTTATCGTGGAGCTATCACGCGCTATTCGACAAGCTTGAGTACGGACAGTTAATATAGACTGGGAGGTAGTAGTACCCGTCCGTTACGCTCATGGTCGGAACCTCTCCCGGTGCCCAAGGCCTTTAAACGGTTAGCATACGTGGTACTCACTGTAGTCTGCTGAGCATACCGATGTCGTGACAGCAACTAGGAACTCTCGTTACAGCGTTGGCATGGCACTGGTTCTCGGATGAGGGCAATGTTAGTAAGGTTGCTGTTAAACCACACGGGGTCGTATACCTTGCAGGCAGTTGTGGCCGATCAAGAGATATAGGACGTCGTGCTTGAAGCAGGCGTTGGTGCTACAAACCTCAGTTAGCGACCGCTTTTGGCGCTTGACTGCTGGTTCCTGCCCCCGCTCCGATTGGAGGTTCTTTCAAAGGGCGGAAACTACCATGTACTATACCCGTCAAATGAAACCCGAACAGCTTCAACATTTCACGATTGTATAGTGCGCACCATCCATATATCAGCAATAACAGGCACGCGCATCGCGGTCGGCAGCTGTGCGCATATACGCGTGCGTGCCTGCCCATGGTGATAAGCGGACGTCGTTGATGCGCAGCGGCAGTGCCGCTTTTTCCACTGGGGGCTGCCAGGCATCCAACTAGAAATAAATCGAGAACAGAACATTTCTTACATGGTGTCATTGATAAGGTCACCAAATAGAAAGAAAGAGTTAGAAACCAAGAAAAGGAGGGTTGCCGCGGAAGCCCTCCTTTCTAACTTCGCATGCAAGCGGACTGCGCTTACGTAAAAAGGGGACACTCCTTAGAGCGTCAAGTCCCTGAAAAAAAAAAAAAACTGAAGTAGCTCCATTTGTGTCAACGTCCAGGCCCCTCTTCCTCTCTCTCGTGGGCATAAAAATAGTAAACGACGCTACATCAAGGGCTGTATGGCTCTTGGGCGCGAAGATGGGCGTGTGCTCGTCTTTCCGTTAGAGCTCAGTTGGGCGCTGCGATTCTAGGCAATGCACCGAAAGAGTGATTGAGAAAGAAAAATATAGAAAGTAACGTTAAATACGAGGTTGTGATGTGTATATAAGCAAGTGGCATGCAGTGACGAAAAAGATTCGGCAGATCCTACGTACCTGGGATGCGACAATATGCCCAGCATGCGGAGGGAAGGTGACCAAGCTGCAATTTTTTTATTGAGCGACACGTTATCAAATAACACGAAATGATACGTACAAATGCTGCCCACACAGACATATGTTCGAGAGTTGTATACCTTTATAACCTGTTGTTTGCACTTGCGCAACGATATAATAGAAACACCAGAAGCTGATATGAAGCGCTGATGCTCGCGAAGATTCTGGCCCTACACACTGCTACATGAATAAACTTCAGCACATTGCACCTAACCAAATTGACATTAATCCGACGTGATGACTGTATCAAATGAGTGCATGTGTAATGTTTATAAAGTTGAATAGGCAGTACTGCAACCACTATTGACGTTTCACGAAAATTAGCGTCTATTTTAAAAATAGTTCCGAGACCTGGCGTAGCTTTGTGGAGGAATGCTTGACTGTCACGTGGAATGCTTGGGTTTGATTCCTGCTGGGACCCTGATATTCAATATTTGCATTTGTTGGGGGAGGGGGGAACCACGCTGCATATGTCATGTTTTTCTTAACACTGACATTTATTGTATGCCTTCGTCGGGTCACCGCCACAGATGTCGGTTATTTCTTAACTCTGACGCGTTAGAATTGCCCATGTGTGTTCTCGTCGTTCCTGCGTAGATACTAAGTGTCAATAACCTGTGGCACATTACCCGCATACTAGCGGCACATACTCGCCCGTTAGTATGTGCCGCTGTTTGGCAGGAAGTGTTTGACTACGTACACGACAGGAATGTGGCATTACTCATGTATTGACTAGAGCGTCATATTTGTCAAACCATCTTACCCTCACACGATAATTTTGATTGATTGATTGATATGTGGGGTTTAACGTCCCAAAACCACTTTATGATTATGAGAGACGCCGTAGTGGAGGGCTCCGGAAATTTAGACCACCTGGGGTTCTTTAACGTGCACCCAAATCTGAGCACACGGGCCTACAACACTTCCGCCTCCATCGGAAATGCAGCCGCCGCAGCCGGGATTCGAACCCGCGCCCTGCGGGTCAGCAGCCGAGTACCTTAGCCACTAGACCACCGCGGCGGGGCCTCACACGATAATTTTGGTTCACGCCAAGTTAAGGTGGTGACCACGGGAGCACCCAAAGGTAAGCGGCTAGATAGATGTCCAGCTATTTAGGCGACAGATAAATAGATAGATATATAGATAGAAGCGAGAGAGATAGATACGCTCAAAGTCAACGAAGTTCACTAAGAAATGCTTCACATTGAAAATATCTCCGCAAGTACGCATTATTCAATTCTATTGCCCACCGTTTGCGTGCAGACGCGCTCAGCATTGAGGCTCTCGATGGCAGCGCCACTGCTGTCCGCGTAAACTCGGTGGTGCTAGGAATCTGCAGCATGACGCACTAGCTCTTGTGACGGTATCCCAAACGCCATATTGTTTATCCACTTTCGCGAGTGCGCGCTCCACGAACAGATGTCACCAGCGTACGCTTTCAGCTACCCGAGGCACGGCCGCTCGATGAACACACGGCAGAGCAGTGCCCGAGCTGCCCAAGAGTCTGGCAGACGCATTGCACCCGCGTGCTTTCGCATTCGTAGTTTCCTGGTGGACACTCTAGAGGCACTGCTGTGGTTGCTGGGAGAGGAGGTAGAGGAGAAGCAGTACGGTTGGCGCTACTTTAGTGTTAAAGACGATAGTCTTTTTTGGGGTTCTTAGACGCAAAGATTGTACTCTGTCTGTGTGTTTTTCTGTCTGTACATTTCTGTGTTTGTCTGCCTTGACGATACGCCAAACGGCACCAAGCATTACCCCCAACGGCGAACACCCTCCGCAGCACTCACCAATATTGTTCAAGTTTCAGCGTTCATACCTGTGTGATTGTCAATTGAAAAGCAATTATTGCGCATATCTGAGGCACTAAACACATCAACATTTTTATGTGTGACTTTATACTAAAGAAAGCACACATAAGTAATTCTAACGACCGTAGCGTTTATCACGCAGTGCTGACAGTGCAAGGCGATGCTCAAAAAGGCAAGTGCTTCCAGGCGACATGGTGGGGGCACCTGCCCGTCACTTTGCGTTCTACACCTTATCGCCCCCGAGACAGTCGCGTATCCTTCTCCATGGGCGCGCACGCCTTCATCGTTTTCGAAGATAACTGCCAGATAGCACTCGTGTCTAACGTGCCTCGATGCGCTCGTTCACCTTTACAGCACGAATCGGGACTCTAACGCAGGGCTTCCAGAATAAAATTTACTGACTTTCGCACGCTGAACATCAAAGTTTTGTTCAATCTCTCCACACGCAAGACTATCGTCTTCCGACGACATTTGCAGTGAAACATGCAGATACAGCGCCAATTTTTCTTTTTTAGGGATTTTCGTAGAACGCTGCTATCAGCGCCACGAGCGGCTGGTCAGACCCGAGAATGTGTTTAGGGTAAATAAAACTAAAAAAAAAACGTTTTTTCCGATACTGCGATTTCAACTCGCACCCTCAAGCTTCGAAAGCGTGTGTCTTTACACTAGCTTTATTACCGATTTTCAAACGTGGTAAAACATCAATAAAGGTCACTAATAAACGTATTATGCACAAGAGAAGCGATCTCAAGACAGTTACATGACTATTATACTCGGCGAGAACTTTTATTGGCACTGAAGGGAAAGCTACGGAAGCGGAGCTTCTGCACATGTACCACTACGGGAAGTAGTCCGTTTTGGCGCTCGTCTCGTAACGCTGTGGAATGTAACGGGGACGCACCACCAGAGTTCCATGTAGACGCAGACGCCACTTAGCGTTTCAGGTGCACGTAGAAAGGCGCTACTTTCTCACGCGTTGAAAAACTCTAAGCCAGAACAGTTAAATTCAAAGAATTATGAATATATTTCTAGCGAGAGCTGCATGGTGTCTGAAATAGCTCGACGTACAAAATAAAGAAGGAACATTCATAATAATTGCGAAGCATTTCTTAGCGAACTTCGGCGACTTTGAGCGTATCTATCTATCTATCTATCTATCTATCTATCTATCTATCTATCTATCTATCTATCTATCTATCTATCTATCTATCTATCTATCTATCTATCTATCTATCTATCTATCTATCTATCTATCTATCTATCTATCTATCTATCTATCTATCTATCTATCTATCTATCTATCTATCTATCTATCTATCTATCTATCTATCTAAAACTTTTAGCTCTCTTGGCCGTTTCGATAATGGTATCGCTACAAAACTTGGTATGGTATAACATAACTGCATGAAAAACATGTCCGACTAGTGATAACATGAAAATCCTGACACGTATGTCATGAATGTCTTGATTTACCTTTCTTGCTCCTGCAGCTTTTGCGGTGGATTCGTTCACATGGCATGTTGCTAAACTTGTGTGGTAAGGCATGATTGCACGGGAAACACAAGCGACAGACCCTAACATGAAAATCATGACATGCGTGTCATGTAACAACATGACTACATGCTATGCTCAAGATCAGCTCGAGGCTGTTTCGCTAGCGTCACATTTACTAAATTTGGTATTACAGTACGTGAATGGATGACGAAGTTATGAGAGTGTTGCAAACATGATAATAAAGAGATGCGTGTCATGTAACAACATGACTACATGCCACGCTCATGATGCACTGGCGGCCATTTCGCTAGCTTCACTTATACCAAATTTGGCATTACTGGACGTGAATATATGACGAAGGTATTATACTGTTGCAAGCATGATAAACATGAGATGCGTGTCATGCAACAACATGACTACATGCTACGCTCATGATGCACTCGTGGCTGTTTCGCTTGCTTCACATGTACCAAACTCGGTATTACGTGACACCAATGGAGGACGAAGATATAGGACTGGTGCAAACATGATAATCATGAGATGGGTGTCATGTGAGAACATGTCTACATGCCACAGTCAAGGTGCCAGTACATATCGACGGGACGCGGTGCGCGTGCTCACCGGCGTTCATTTTGTCTCGTCAAGCCGGCGTTGCCACGCCAGGCGCTGGTCCTGACATATAGTCACAGACGTACACCGCGCTGCGTTGGTTTGACGCATGCGTATTTGAGCGCGTCCGGCATCCCTTCGTCACGAAAAAGGGAGACATAGTGTTGTCTGGGTAACGCATCGGCGCGAAATGCAGCATGTCGCATTTCGCACCTGTTGCCATCGGGCCGCGCTGACGGACGCTGGTCGCACGGGGCGTCAGACCATAGAGTGCGCGCGTTTCGCTAACGTAGCGTCCCTGTGCCCAGCGTGCGAGCGCATCAACGCTACATTGGGGTATATTGGGCCCTTCTTGATGCGCTCATGGCCGTTTTGCTAGCTCAACATATACAAAATTTGTTGTTACGTGACGTCAATGAATGACGAAACATAACTGGTGCAAACATGATAATCCTGACACGTGTGTCATGTAAGAAGATGACCACATACCATGCTGATAGCGTACTCGCAGCCATTTTGCTAGCTCCACACATACTAAATATGGTATCACGTGACGTGAATAGATGACTAAGGTTAACGACACATCCAAACTTGATAGTCATGACACGGAAGTCATGTACGGCGTCATTTACCTCCACTTCGTAGCGTTGTGCAGATTTTAAAGTAACATTTTAGCATTCTCATTCGTGCTTCGCATATCATCGATTGTCACTGTACGTGGTATCTGCCAATTTTTTCACGTGAAAAATATGGGTGCTATACTTTGGAACTGCATTCACTGGTGGTAGGATGCACGTGATTCGGTTTTGTAGCTTTCCCTTCGGTGCAAAGAAAATGTGTCGCTGAGTATAGTGATCACAATGCTAAAATTCCTTTAGGTTGACCCAGGGTTACACTCTGGAAAGCCAATCCAGAACAGCCTTGTTGTTTCAATGTATTGAGCAATGATTTCGCGGAAAATGACACGCACAGAGCGTCTTTCAGGGTCACAGTAGAAACCGGCTATTCTAGCCCGCCGTAGACAATGGAGGCCAAGCCACAATATAAGATCAAAAATAGTCCTTCCTAATTTACTATTGTTAAAAACCTCAAGCATAGTGGATGTAAAGGAAGTTCCTTTTTAGACTTATCGGTAAAACATGCCAAAAGTAGACCCCTTCCCAGCAATGCAAAAGTGCGTGATCGATTGTCTCCGGCTTTCGGCAGATCAAACAGTTGAACCTACATGGCATATAAAATTCTCTATCTTCTAAAAAAATTCTTAACTGGTGACGTGCCCAAATGTAAATAAACGAAAAAAATTTTTGCACTCGGCTGAATTTGCATTTTTTGACACGCTTCAGGACATCACTGCCCTCTCCCACGCTAATACTTAACCTGTACATAGGACCCTGATAAAATATGTCGGATATGTCTATGCAATTTCTTTCCCGACCGAGAAAAGGTATTCATAGGAAAACCGAAGAAATAAATAGTGGACACTGCCCGCATGTTCCTTAAATAAACCTCGCGTGGCTCCGGGCATTCTTGCGGTGATAACCACAAAGTTAGGCAAAACACGACAAAGACGTAACTTGTATACCGTTTTCAAGAAGGGGTGTCAAACATCACGAAAGAGAATAAAACTAATAACTATAGTTGTCGTATGAATAAATGCGAAAGGCTTAGTCCGCCCCCTCCCCACCCGTTCACCCTTCGATACAGATTCGTCCTACTACATCTCTTCCAAGTGGACCCCAAGACAAACACAGCAAATACCCAATGCAGCCTTTGCACGTGCACTTGTGAGCAACGCAAAAGTTTCATCACATAACATAATTGGCTCAATAAAATATGTAGCATACAGTGGCTATGGTAAACATTAGGAACTTTTGGCTGATCGATTTTGCGCTCCGTTCACCGCTCCCTTCAAACGCTCAACGTTAAGGGAGTGCAATGCATGTTGTAAGTTTTAGCCGAGCGTCGTTTGGTCAACGCTATCGCGACGCCACACGCGCATGAATTGTTTTAAAAGAAAATAAACAGTTTTTATCATGTAGCAAGATGTAAAATTCTATTTTAAAGTAGTGTGAATTCCTTCACTGTTTGACGCATGAGCATTTTAAACTTCTTTGTCACCATCAATTGGAGCTGGACTACAATGGAAGCCTTCAAGCTAGCCAAAATGCGCTTCAAAAGCTGTGCTCTGAGGCAGATCCCCATGCCGGGGCATCCACGTTATGCGAAGCATGCGGAGGAAATGTGATTGTGTTGCGATTTTTTATTGAGTGACACGTCACGACGCTAAATAAAGGTACAAATGCGGTACTCACAGACATATGTTAAAGAGTTGCAGATGTTTATATAAACAGTTGTTTGCACTTGGACAATGATGCCAACTAGAACATGCATATTAGCAACACCAGAAGCTAATTTAAAGCACTAATGCTCGCGAGGATGCTAGCCCTGGACGCTGCTACATAAATCAACTTCAGCACATGGCGACTAACCACAACTGACGTTAACCTGACGTGGCGGCTGTATCAAAAGAGAAGATATGTAATGTTTATAAAATTAGGTGGCAGTACTGCAACCACTATTGACGTTTCATAAAGATTAGCGTTGATTTCAAAAGTAGTTGCGAGACCTGGCGTAGCTTTGTGGTAAAATGCTTCATTGCCACGCAGAATGCTTCGGTTAGATTCCAGCTATGACCCTGACATTTATCCTTTGCATTCGTCGGGTCGACGCTACCGATGTCAGGTATTTCTCAACGCTCGAGAAATCGCCCTTGTGTGTTCTCGCAATTCCCGGGTAGATACTAATTTGGTGTCAATCACATGGGGCATATACCCGCACACCAGCCGCACACACCCACCCTTGGGTATGTGCCACAGTCTGGGGGAAAGTGTTGGACGATGCACGCGACGGGATTGTGACATTATTAATGTCTTTACTATTACGTCATATTCGTCAAACTATTTTACCCTCCCATGCTAATTTAGGTTCACGCCAAGTTAAGGGGGTGACCACGAAAGCACCCAAACGTTAGCGGCTAGATAGATAGATAGATAGATAGATAGATAGATAGATATATAGATAGATAGATAGATAGATAGATAGATAGATAGATAGATGGACTCAAAGCCGCCGATGTTCACGAAGATGTGCTTCGGATTTAATACTAAATTGTTCCTCATCATATTCACCCTGACTACGTCCACTGCAGGACAAAGGCCTGTCCCATGTTCCGCCAGACAACCCGGTCCTGTGCTTGCTGCTGCCAATTCAAACCCGCAAGCTTCTTAATCTCATCTGCCCACCTAACGTTCTGTCTCCCCCTAACCCGCTTGCCTTCTCTGGGAATTCAATTAGTTAAGGCAAACTAACCCATTAACGCTAACTAGCCTTAATGACCAGTGGTTATCCTATCTACGCGCTACATACCCGGCCAATGTCCATTTCCTCTTCCTTATTTCAACTATGATATCCTTATCCCCTATTTGTTCCCTAATCCACTCTGCTCTCTTCTTGTCTCTTAAGGTTACACCTACCATTTTTCTTTCCACTGCTCGTTGCGTCATCCTCAACTTAAGTTGAACCCTCTTTGTAAGTTTGCAGGTTTCTGCTCCGTAGCTAAGTACCAGCAAGATGCAGCTGTTATATACCTTCCTCTTGAGGGATAGTGGCAATATACCTCTCATTATTTGAGAGTGCTTGCTAAATGTGTTCCACACCATTCTTATTCTTCTAGTTACTTCAAGCGCGTGGTTCGGCTCCGTGGTTTTTACCTGCCCTAAGTAGACATTGTCTTTTACAACTTGAAGCACACTATTACGTATCTTGAAGCGCTGCTCTCTTTCGAGGTTGTTGTACACTACTTTCATTTTATGCAGATTCATTTTAAGTCCCACCTGTCTGTGGTCCTTGTCTAACTTCGTAATCATGAGTTGCAATTCGTCCCCTGAGTTAATTAGCAATGCAATGTCATTTGCGAAGCGCGAGTTACTAAGGTCATCATCATTATCATCATCATAAGCCTGACTACGTCCACTGCAGGACAAAGGCCTCTCCCATATTCTGCCAGTTAACCCGGTCCTGTGCTTGCTGCTGCCAATTTATACCCGCAAACTTCTTAATCTCATCTGCCAACCTAACCTTCTGTCTCCCCCTAACCCGCTTCCCTTCTCTGGGAATCCAGTCAGTTACCCTTAATGACCAGCGGTTATCCTGTCTACGCGCTACATGCCCTGCCCATGTCCATTTCTTCTTCTTGATTTCAGCTAAGATATCCTTAACCCCCGTTTGTTCCCTAATCCACTCTGCTTTCTTCTTGTCTCTTAAGGTTACACCTACCATTTTTCTTTCCATTGCTCGCTGCGTCGTCTTCAATTTAAACTGAACCCTCTTTGTAAGTCTCCAGGTTTCTGCTCCGTAGCTAAGTACCGGCAAGATACAGCTGTTATATACCTTCCTCTTGAGGGATAGTGGCAATCTACCTGTCATAATTTGAGAGTGCTTGCCGAATGTGCTCCACCCCATTCTTATTCTTCTAGTTACTTCAATCTCGTGGTTCGGCTCTGCGGTTATTACCTGCCCTAAGTAGACATAGTCTTTTACAACTTCAAGTGCACTATTACCTATCTCAAAGCGCGGCTCCTTTCTGAGGTTGTTGTACGTTACTTTTGTTTTCTGCAGATTAATTTTAAGACCCACCTTTCTGCTCTCCTTGTCTAACTCCGTAATCATGAGTTGCAATTCGTCTCCTGAGTTACTCAGCAATGCAATGTCATCGGCAAAGCGCAGCTAACTAAGATATTCTCCATTAACTCTTATCCCTAACTGTTCCCATTCTAAGCTTCTGAAAACCTCCTGTAAGCACGTGGTAAATAGCATTGGGCAGATTGTGTCCCCCTGCCTTACACCCTTCTTGATTGGTATTCTGTTGCTTTCTTTATGAAGCACTATGGTAGCAGTTGATCCCCTGTAGATTTCTTCCAGAATGTTTATATATACTTCATCTACGCCCCGATTCCGCAGTGTCTGCATGACGGCTGATATTTCTACTGAATCCAACGCCTTCTCGTTATCTATGAAGGCTATGTATAGTGGTTGGTTTTACTCTAAGCATTTCTCTATTACCTGATTGATAGTATGAATGTGGTCAATTGTTGAGTAGCCTGTTCCAAATCCTGCTTGTTAGTTTGGTTGATTGAATTCTAAGGTTTTCTTTACTGTGTTAGCAATTACCTTTGTAAATAGCTTGTATACTACAGAAAGCAAGCTGATCGGTCTGTAATTCTTCAAGTCCTTGTCATCTCCTTTCTTATGTATTAAGATGATGTTAGCGTTATTCCGAGACTGTGGTACTCTTCCCGTCAGGAGACACCTCGTAAACAGGGTGGCTAGTTTTTCTAACACAATCTGTCTTCCATCTTTCAGAAGATCTGATGTTACCTGATCCTCACCAGCAGCTTTGCCTCTTTGCATGCTCTCCAAAGCTTTTCTGACTTCTTCTATCATTACTGGTGGGGTGTCATTTGGGTTACTGCTAGTTCTTATAGTATTAAGGTCGTGGTTGTCTCGGCTACTGTACAGATCTCTGTAAAACTCCTCCGCTATTTTAAATATCCTATCCATATTAGTAGTTATTTCGCCCTCTTTGTCCCTTAGTGCACACGTCTGACTTTTGCCTATCCCAAGTTTTCTCTTCACTGCTTTGACGCTTCCTTCGTTATTCAGAGCGTGTTCAATTTTTTCCATGTTATACCTTCTTACATCGCATACCTTACGTCTATTAATCAACTTCGAAAGCTCTGCCAGTTCTGTTTTGTCTGTTGTACTTGACACTTTCATAATTTGACGCTTCTTAATGGTGTTCTTCGTTTTCTGGGAAAGCTTGCCAGTGTCCTGTCTAATTACTCTGCCTCCAACTTCCACTGCATACTCCTTAATGATACTCGTCAGATTATCATTCATTGTACCTACGCTAAGGTTGGTTTCCTCACTAAGAGCCGAGTACCTGTTCTGCAGCGATACTCTGAATTCCTGTACTTTCTCTCTCAGTGCTAGCTCGTTGATTGGCTTCTTGCGTATCAGTTTCTGTCGTTCCTTCTTCAAGTCTAGGCAAATTCGTGACCATACCATTCTATGGTCACTGCATCGTACCTTGCCAACCACTTCCACATCCTGCACGATGCCTGGGTGGGTACTCATTATAAAGTTTATTTCGTTCTTATTTTCGCCATTAGGGCTCCTCTATGTCCACTTGCGGTTTTCTCATTTTCGGTAGAAGGCATTCAAAAATCCGTAAAATATTGCGTTCTGCGAATCCTACTAGTAGCTCTCCTCTGGCGTTTGTAGTGCCGATGCCGTAATCTCCTACTGCCTGGTCTCCAGCCTGCTTCTTTCATATCTTTGCATTAAAGTCGCCCATCACTATAGTATACTGTGTTTTTACCTTACTCATTGCCGATTCCACGTCTTCAAAGAAGCTTTCAACTGAAGCGTCATCATGGCTGGATGTAGGCGCGTAAGCCTGTACTACCTTCATCTTGTATCTTTTATTCAGTTTAATTACGATACCTACCACCCTTTCATTAATGCTATAGTATTCCTCTATGTTGCCAGCAATGTTTCTGTGAATTAGGAACCGCACTTACAGTTATCTTCTGTCTGCCAAGCCCCAATAGCAAAGGACGCACCCATTCTGTAGCACTGTATAGGCCTCATCTGTCCTCCTAACCTCACTGAGCCCTATTATATCCCATTTAACACCCTCTATCTCCTCGAATAGTACCGATAGACGTTCCTCACTAGATAAGGTTCTAGCGTTAAACGTTGCAAAGTTCAGGTTAGAATGGCGGCATGTCCGGATCCAGAGATTTTTAGCAACCTTTGCTGCGTTGCAGATCTGACCGCCACCGTGGTCAGTTGCTTCGCAGCTGCTGGGGACTGAGGGCCATGAGTTATTTGACGTATGAATGTGGGAGGTAGTGGCCAGATACTGCACCAGGGTGGCCAATCCTTCTTTGGTGAGGGAGGGCGTTCCCGGCGGTGGTTACCGGTGAGGCCGCACTCCAGGACTCTTAATGCAGCTCCATCAACACGCGGATTTTTTTTTTAAATGCGGTTGAGAACTGCGCGGCACCAGGATTTCAACCACGGACCTCTTGCATGCGAGGCGGATGCTTTTAACCACTACGCCATCGCCGCAGTATGCAATCATCGGCGAACAAATGGATACAGGAGGAGACACACGAAGCTAGGTCGTTTATGTAAATCCCATAGAGAAGGGGCCCGAGAACGGAGCCTTGGGGGACAGCTGACACTACTGGAATGGCACTAGAGCGCAATTCATAGGTACTCTCCATTAACTCTTATCCCTAACTGTTCCCATTCTCGGCTTCTGAAAACCTCCTGTAAGCACGCGGTAAATAGCTTTGGAGAGATTGTATCCCCCTGCCTTACAGCCTTCTTGATTGGTATTCTGTTGCTTTTTTATGAAGCAATATGGTAGCAGTAGATCCCCTGTAGATTTCTTCCGGAATATTTATATATAATTCATCGACGCCCTGATTGCGCAGTGTCTGCATGACTGCTCATATTTCTACTGAATCAAACGCTTTCTCGTAGTTTATGATGGCTATGTATAGTGGTTGGCTATAATCTGAGCATTTCTCTATAATTTGATTGATAGTATGAATGTGGTTGATTGTTGAGTAGCCTGTTCGAAATCCTGCTTGTTCGTTTTGTTGATTGAATTCTAATGTTTTCTTAACTCTACTAGCAATCACCTTTGTAAATAGCTTGTATACTACGGAGAGCAAGCTGATCGGCCTGTGATTCTTCAAGTCCTTGTCATCTCCTTTCTTAAGTATGAGGTATGTTAGCATTCTTCTAAGACCTTGGTACACTGACCGTCAGTAGGCACCTCGTAAACAGGGTGGCTAGTTTTTTTCAACACAATCTGTCCTCCATCTTTCAGCAGATCTGATGTTACCTGGTCCACACCAGCAGCTTTACCTCTTTGGATACTCTCCAAGGCTTTTCTGGCTTCTATACCTCTTTGCATGCTCTTCAAGGCTTTTCTGACTTTTATCATTACTCGTGGAGTGTCATCTGGGTTACTGCTAGTTCTTATAGTATTAAGGTCGGGGTTGTCCCGGCTACTGTACAGGTTTGTCTAAAACTCCTGAGCTATTTTTACTATCCTATCCATATTGGTAGTTATTTTACCTTCTCTGTTCCTTAGCGCATACTTCCAATTTTTGCCTATTTCAAGTTCCCTCTTCACTGTTTTGACGCTTCCTTCGTTTTTGGAGCGTGTTGAATTGCCTACATGTTATACCTTCTTACATCGCTTACCTTACGCCTATTAATCAACTTCGAAAGCTCTGCCAGTTCTATTTTGCCTGTTGTACTTGAGACATTCATGATTTGACGCTTGTTAATGAAGTTCTTCATTTCCTAGAAAAGCTTGCCAGTGTCCTGTCTAACCACCCTTCCTCAAACTTCTACTGCACACTCCGTAATGATACTCGTCAGATTATCATTCGTTGTATCTACGCTAAGGTTGGTTTCCTCACTAACAGCTGAGTACCTGTTCTGAAGCGAGACTCTAAAATCCTGTACTTTCATTCTCAGTGCTAGCTCAGTCATTGGCTTTTTGCTTATCAGTTTCTGTCGCTCCTTCTTCAAGTCGAGGCGGATTCGTGACCGTACTATTCTATGGTCACTGCAACGTACCTTGCCAAGCACTTCCACATCCTGCACGATGCAAGGGTGTGCACTCATTATCAAGTCTATTTCATTCTTATTTTCGCCATTAGGGCTCATCTATGTCCACTTACGGTGTCCTCGTTCTCGGTAGAAGGTATTCAAGATCCGTAAATATTTGCTTTCTGCATATTCTACTAGTACGCGGGATTGAATTCCGGCTGCGGCGGCTGCATTTCCGATGGAGGCGGAAATGTTGTAGTCCCGTGTGCTCAGATTTGGGTGCACGTTAAAGAACCCCAGGTGGTCAAAATTTCCGGAGCCCTCCACTACGGCGTCTCTCATAATCATATGGTGGTTTTGGGACGTTAAACCCCACATATCAATCGAATTCTACTAGTAGCTCTCCTATGGCATTTCTAGTTCCGATGCCATAATCTCCCACTGCCTGGTCTCCAGCCTGCTTCTTCTCTATCTTTGCATTAAAGTCGCCCATTAGTATAGTACACTGTGTTTTTACCTTACTCATTGCCGATTATACGTCTTCATAGAAGCTTTCAACTGAAGCGTCATCATGGCTGAATGTAGGCGCTTAAGCCTGTACCACCTTGATCTTGTATTTATTATTGAGTTTTATTACTGTACCTACCACCCTTTCATTATTGCTATAGTATTCCTCTATGTTGCCAGCTATGTTTCTGTGAATAAGGAACCCTACTTCTAGTTCTCTTCTGTCAGCCAAGCCCCGATAGCAAATGACGTGCCCATTTTGGAGCACCGCATAGGCCTCATCTGTCCTCCTAACCTCACTGAGCCCAATTATATCCCATTTAACACCCTCTAGCTAGTACAGCTTGACTTGCTTCACTAGATAAAGTTCTAGCGTTAAACGTTGCAAGGTTCAGGTTAGAATGGGGGCATGTCCGGATGCAGGGATTCTTAGCACCCTCTGCTGCGTTGCAGATCTGACCACCGCTATAGTCAGTTGCTTCGCAGCTGCCGGAAACTGAAGGCCGTGAGGTAATGGACGTATGCATGTGGGAGCTAGTGGCCAGATATTGCACCAGGTGGGCCTTCTCTGGTGAGGAAGTGCGTTACCGGCGGTGGCCGCACCCCAGGCGTCTTAATGCAGTTCCATCGCCACGTGGGTATTTCTTTATTCAGTTGGGAACTGCGCGGCACCAGGATTTGAACCACGGACCTCTCGCATGCGAGGCGGATGCTCTAACCAATACGCCATCGTTCTGAAATTGTTCCTATTGTTACCTAAAATCACTTATTATCGATGATTTGCGAAGTCCTTTTGACAGGAATACCAAAGCATCTCAAGACTCTCCGTTGTGGTTCCAAGCGTCAACCGTAGATTTTTCCGTGCAGCTTCACCCCACAGCGCGGATTCTCAAAGGAATTGGCTGCGACGACTTCTCGAAAGAGGCAAAGATCCTTGTGTGTCTTGAAGTGCCGTTGGTGCTCGCGTGTTGGCTGCACAACCACTGTTTTCCTAAGCAGCGTGGACTCCCGACGCAGAAGGCTGCCATTTTGGTCACTGGTAGGTGGTAAAAACTTTATTTCACCAAGGTATTTGGGCATGTATGACCCAGGGTTCCTCACGACCTCTCCTGTGCTATGCGTTCATGAGTTCACGCAGTTGCATGACGTGGGCAGCCCGGCCAGTGGCGGTCTTCGGCTTGGCCGGGTCCACAGAGCGCAGCAAGGTCTCCCATTCCTGCGACATGGTCAGTGGCTGCGGGCACCACAGGGGACGGTCCACCAGACACCCGAGGAGGATGTGGGTAAGGGAAGCGTGGGGGTGAGTGCATTGAGCGCAGGGCGCGGAGTATTCTCCTGGGTAGATCCAGAAAAGGAAATAGGCGGAGGGAAGTGTGCAGGTTAGGAGGTGACGCCATAATATGTGAAGAAATTTTCCAGGGATCGGTTGGATGGAGGGTATAGCTGGCGTTGCTCGCGGTATGCGTCAGTGATCTCACTAAAAGAATGCATGCGCTCTCTGGAAGAGCCCGACTTGGAGTCCGCAGCCGCCCGAATGATGAGACCTCGGACGTGGTCACTGGCGGGTTCGTTGCCGAAATTACAGAGTGAGCAGGGCACCCAGATCACCTCCACATGGTGGGCAGATGTTGGGGGCGAGCTGAGTATGCCGAAGCGGTCTCATAGACTTGGCCTTGCGCAAAATTTTGAATTGTGGTTTTTTTCGACTGGGAGGAGGCACTCAGGAGCCCCAATCTCCGAAACCAACTTAAGGCAGTCCAGAGGGCCCAAGAACTGGCGGAACGCCACCACGTTCCCGCCCCGACTCGGGCGTCGCCTACGGTAGCGGCTGCTAGGATGTCCCACGTGGGCACCCTGGTGGCTTAAACTCCTCAGGACCATATATTAAAGTTCTTGACTGGTTTTTGAGTCGGAAAGCAGTACCGGGCATCACTCCAAGTGAGGGTAAGTACGATCGCAGCTTCTTCTGAGGATTGCGGGTTGAATGCAGGGGTTCGAAGGAGAGCTGCAATGGGCTTGAGTGTGCGATCGACTGCAACTGCCGCGTGATCACTCGTGCAAGGTGCATCCACTAATATGGCAAGTTTCTCGGAACCGTAGTATTTGTGGGAAGTTTTTGCATGGGACTTTCGATGTACCTAATAGTATGCAACGTGGGCATTTCTACGGAAAGGCTTTACGGTGAGCTGTGTGTGTATGTGTGGAGGGACTGGTAGGATGAGGGGTCGGCTGTGGTATGTGTGTGTTGAGGGTGTCAAGTATATGGCGTCCGGTGAAAGTCTTAGCTAGACGAGTGTATTGGGCAAGTCTGTGGGCCTCTATTAGTTTGTGTGTAGTATTATGAAGCCCAGGTTGAAGGCCTTTCGAAGCATGGAATCCAGGGAGGCTATTCTTCAGGAATATTCATTCTGAAGAATATTCATCAGGAAGGCTCCGGAAGTTTCGACCCCCTGGGGTTTTTTAACGTGCACCCAAATCGGAGAACACGGGCTTACAACATTTCCGCCTCCATCGCGAATGCAGCCGCCACAGCGGGGATTCAATCACGCGACCTGTGGGTCAGCAGCCGAGTACCTTAGCCAATAGACAGCCGCGGCAGGGCTCCCAGAGGAGGGCTAGGCGTGTCTCCCATGTAGGGGCATTGGGTGGTGTGGTAATGTGTTGTGTGCGTGCGGTAACGTCATTCAGGAGAGATATGACCCGATGATCAATGTCTTGTATTGCGGTATTGGGGAGCTCCCAACGAGCGAATCGTATAGCGCCCCATTGAATAAGATTGTGGGTTAGTTGTCGAGGTCTGTTGGGTGTGTAAGGTATTTTTATGGCGATAATGTAACTGTCGCTTCCAAGTGTGTGTTGCATACTACGGGACCGCGATATATCTTTGAATGAATGGCTTAGTGTGAGGTCTGGGCTAGTGTCCATGGATACACTATTGCCGATTCTGGTTGGTGTGTGAAAGTTATGTGTAGTGAGGTTCAGGTCTTGGATGGTAGCTCACAGCCTGCGACCTTTTGCCGTGTTGTACCGATAACCCCAGTCGGTATGTTGAGAGCTAAGGTCACCGCATATGAGTAAGCGTTTTGGCCCGGGATGTGGTAAATTCCCTCATGTAGAGCATCGAGGGTGGCCATGGCCTGGCATGGGGTGTGGTATATATTGGCTATAAATACTGGAGATGTGCTAAGTTTTGTGGAGATGATCTCTATGAGGACGCATGGGGTGGGGGAGGTGATGGTGTGCTCTGGTAAGTAATGGTGCGGTGAATGAGTGTGGACACTCGAGGAGCGTTTGTGGTGTCTGAGTGTACGGCATTATAACTGAGAAGTTTAGCTTGTCGTTGCGTGTCCTGCAACAAAATAAGTTTAGGTATGGCAGGAAGGCGAGATAATAAGAGCTGTCGCAGCGTGCGCTTACCCCGAAAGCCGCGGCAGTTTCACTGGAGTAGTGATAGATAGTTAAAATTATCGCGACCCGCCATATTTAAGCGTAGGTGGAGCAAGGATTGGCTGTTGTGGCTGTAGTGGAAATGAGGTAGGGTAAGGATGTGTGTGTGTGATGGAGGTAGAAGACGCCTCAAGTGGTGAGCTGCTAGTGGTCTCGAGCCTCTGCTGGCGGGTTTCAAATTGCGCGAACTTGCTTTGTATAGTTTGGGTTAGGTGTTTGAATAGTGCATTTATCTGTTGCTCGAAATAATTAGACAGCTGTTCGGCTAGTGTTGAGAGTTTGTCTTCGAGGTGTGGCTTCAGAGCTACTAATTTGGCATTGAAGTTGGCCTCCAATTTTCTGAGGTCAGCCTGATAATCATCGTATTAGTCCGAACAGTGCTTCTTTTATGAGGGGGTGAGGAGTGTGTGACTGAGCTATTTGATAACTCCGCGGTGGGCTGGGTCGGTGTGGGGGCAACTGTTGCGGAGGAGATGAGAAGAGAGCAGGGTTTTGGGCAATGAGGGTCGTGAAACGGCTTACCGCCACGCGCAGGGCCCAGAGCTCCTGGTCACGGGGTCCGGGGCAGGTAGTGTGTTGGTTTCTGGTATGTGGGTCCCCTTGGGCGTCGTCAGCTTGTCGGCTCATGTAGGTTGGTTGGAGCTCTTGGAGTGTCCGTCTCCTAGGCCAGCAGGTTGCTCAAGGCGTTGGGCGCTTGAATCTGGTATCGTGTGGCTTACTCGTTGCTGGGATCGTGCTTCACGCTCTAATGTAAGCCTGGTAATTTTAGATAGGCACCGGTGCTTGCACTTCCAGCTTCCCGATAGATGCGTGCCTTCGCAGAGTGGAGTACATTTAGGGTTTGCTTCCTTCGGATGTAACTGGCCAAATCTGGGGCATTTATGCGACCTAGGCTGGATACCAATATATGTGCGGTGGCCTACGGTCTGGCAGATACTACATGCCTCGGTCCTTGTTGTGTAGGGCGTGCACAGATGCAGTCTTCTACTATAAGCGATTATCCGGAGAACTAAAACTTGACCAAAGGTAATGAGAATTGACCATGCGAGTCCCATTTGTCGAGCGTCTAGTATGGTATCTGGATGGTTGCGAGCGATCATGTCCGCGAGTAGTTTTTGTGGCGAATCTTTCCAGTAGACGTTTGTAATAACTTTCCGGACCGAACCATGGGGAGATGCAATGTATACTGTCATGGCATATTAATGCTGTTCGTATGTTATTTGATGGAGCTGCAAACGTTTGAGCACGTCTTCTTGATTCTATGCAGACACCCCTATTGCAAAAACAGCGTGATGCCAGTACGTTTTATGGCACAGGTACATGCTCGAGACGCTGGTACACGCTTGTTATCACTGGCCCTTCGCTGAGAGCACGGGGAAAAAGCTGTGTCGCGCTGCTAGGGGCACTGGCTTAACCGCTGAGATGCTGGTGCGCACTGTGAAGTGCTGGAAGTGCTGAAATTTTCACTGACAAGCGCTGGTGAATACTGGAGCACGCACTGTTTCTACCAGCGCAGCTGCAGTGTGCATTTTATTATAGCGTGTGCCGTGCTTGTTTCGGTGTCGTTGAATATAAAACGCTTGATTCGACGGCAGGGAGAGATGCTACCCTAATAGATACCGAGCATACGTAATTTTTTTGACAGATACAGAGCATACGTAAACAGTCTTACCCAGTGCACGGCCCAGCGAGCATTAAACCTGTCATGCCAGCCGCGTTGGTTTATATGTTACCAGCGCTTTTTGCTTCGTGTACACACCACTTGAAAGTGTGAAAATAACCGTAAAGTATAGTTTAGACATCCATGAACCTAAATAAACTATTTTGTCTTGTGTCGCTGTTCGCATAAGGAGCGCTGACGATCGAACGTCGCACTTTCAGCTACGCAGGCTGTCACCGAAAGGTGCCGGCCACAATTAGCCGGTACTTCTCCGACTGATATGTGACAACATGCAATTTTCAGTTGGTAATTTAGTACGCCTTTGTGAACTGAGTCCCTGGCAAAAAATTTCAGTGAATTGCATTGGTACTTCCTTGGGTGTTTTTTAATTGTCGGTATTGATATAACTGCATATATCTGTATACTGGCACGCCCGCTGTTTACTGCCTGCGGAGGCCAGAAAAACGGCTTTCGCTCGCCATCGCCACTTCGTAAATGCATATCTGGCATTGATTCACCTTCCACTTACTTCAGGTGCAGTTCAGATAACAGTTAGAAATATTGCAAGCTCAAATAAAAAAACTTCATGCATCGCAACTAAGCTGCTTCGAAAGCAGCCTTACCCAGTGCCCCGTCCCAGCGAGGCCTATCGTGCCACCCACGTCGGTGTACCTGCTACCGGCGCTTTTTACTTCAAGTAGACACAATTCTAAAGTGTAAGAATGACTGTTAAAGTACAATTTAGACATCCCTGAGCCTGAATTGACCATTTATCCGCGTGTGCGGTGCCCGAACAAGGAGCGGCAACGATCGGTGTGTCGTGCTTTTGAAAGGTATGCTGTCCCCGAAAGGTTCCTTTTGAGCGCGGGAGCCGGTACTTCTCTGACTCGTACGTGAGAAGACGCAATTTTAAGTGTACAATTCTGTACGCGTTAGTGAACTAACATACCGGCATACTTTTTCACTGGATCGCATTAGTCATTTCTTTGGCGGTTTCTTAGTTGCAAGTATTGATATAACTGCAAATATGTAATCTGGCACACCCGACGTGTACTGCTACATCGTCGCTTGCGCGAAAGAAGAATACTCAATATTCACTCGTGTGCGTGGATATCTACCAAAAAAGACATGTAAATCATTTGTACTTGTTGACCAGCAGCTAGTGCTAGAAACGACTATCAAAGGAAAAAAGACTATCGGCAGCAACAGCTGACAATCTGTGGCTGCTCCTCCAGTAAATTTGAGATTTTTCAGAATTAAGATGTAGATGCTTCAAAAAACTTTGCGCTCTTGGTACTATTTGCACGTGCTTTGGCGCCAAGAAGCCGTTTGTCACTGTCGAATCAAGACGAAATCGTTATTTGGAAAAGAATATTGTGTCAGTCTTGACTGTGCGACTTGTAAACATGAATTTGAACGGCACGTTTTTCGGATAAATAGTCGTTTTACAACCCCACAAGCACGTTCTGGCGTGGCGTAGTGGGTATCATTCTTTCGTCGGCACTCACGCGCATTGGACACAAGGATCATGTGCTCCGTAGGAGCGGCGTTTGCGGCACATACTAGCCGCGGTAAAAGGATGACCGAAGAACAAAACGCAGGATACAAGATTATTTTGCCACCACTGCCCAAGGGACGCGTCGCGCAAATCACTGTGTTTTTACACAGTGATGTGCGTGGCAGACCGTATCGAGTAGAAGATTTCCGAGACGCACTCGGACCTACAGGGCTGCTGCCGGAGGTGTTGACACTGGGGGCCTACCAGATAAATAATGTCTGGGCAGTCACCATGAACAACGTGGACGCTATGAGACGCTTGCTGGACGTGAAGCAGCTGAAAGTCAAGGGTCGACGCTGCATCATCGTACACCCCCAGGATCAGTAGGTGCGGCTGCGTCTTCATTGGCTGCTGTATGGAATCAACAATGAAGACGTGCGAACGGCGTTGGCAGTTTTTGGGAAGGTCGTACAAGTCACCAGGGAGCATTGGCGTGTTCAAGGAGTCAGTGACTAGGGGTCAACCACGCGGACTGTGCTTCTTAAGCCCAAGAGTGGCGTGAAGGTTGAAGATCTCCCGCATCAAATAAGGGTGGCCGGTGAAATGGCACTTGTGGTTGCACCTGGTCGGCCAATGCAGTGTCTGCGCTGCCAAGGTACCGGCCATGTTAGAAGATAGTTTAAGGTATCCAGATGCTCACGTTATCGGCGGTTTGGTCACAACGAAGATGCGTGCATGACCACGTACGCATCGGCTATCGGATCAGCTGAAGGTGAAGACACAGCAGAGTTGGTTATAGACGCGACCGAGGCTGAAGACGCAGCGAAAGGCGCAGGTGACTTGGTGAACCCAGAAGCTTCAACAGGTACAGTCACACCGATTGGTGGGGATGAACCAACAGCACAAGCAGACATAGCCTCTGGGGAGGTTACTGAAAAGCCATCTGGCCAAACCGAAGAAGGCTTCACAAGCACCTCAACGAAGGAGCCTGATCCGGTGAAATTAACCGAACTTCCAGTGTCATGCGAGAGTATCAGTGGTTGGGCGCCAAGCAAAAAACCCCGCGAGCCGTCTGCAGGACAGCGTGAGGTGTCCAGTAAAAAGCGTAAAGAGCGGCCACATGCGAAGGCGACTTCGTTCAGACGCAGCAGCACAAGGCTGCGTCTCAACCCGATAGTGGACAAACGCTGGTCACCTCTGTCCTCCAGTGGCATGGGTCCACCTGGAGGCTCCAAAAATATCTAGCTTTATGCTAAACGCGGAAGGTAAGCATCATGCCCCGGGCTAACTTCTTCACTGTGTAGACATGGCTTTTGCACCGAAACTTAGAGTGGCAACGTTAAATGTTCGAGGTCTTGCCACCAAGCGGAAACAGAGCCAAGCCTACAGGCTGCTCGTGTATCATGATCTGGATGTACTAGCTGTACAAGAAACAAAAGTAGGTGGTAAGGAGGAAACCCGGGGCATGGTGCTGAGGTTTACAGCGCATTACTGCGCAATTGTAAGTCAAGCAATAAGCACGTCTGCAGGCTGTGTTTTGTTCATTAAGAAGTTACCTGGTCTGGTAGTGCAAGATACCTTCTCTTGCCCGTCTGGTAGATTGGTTTCCTGTGACTTTGTATTCAATGAATGTCAGTGGCGTATATTGTGCATTTATGAACCAACCATTTGCGAGGAGTGGTCACTTTTTTTTCAAGCCTTAAGCAGCACTTCACTTTGCAAAGGAAATCTGTATTACTTGGTGGATGAATGGTAAAACTTTATTTCGTCAGAAAGCAACTGATGATTCCGTGTTAGGTGGCCATCAACCCAAGGTTGGCGGCGACCTGTGTGGTCCACTCCACGACCCTTAACTGGACGACTGGGTCTGAGCTGGTCAACACGGCCTCCCAGTGCTCAAGAGAGGGATCACGCATAATATCCACAGGCGCCAGCACTATGTTACATTCCCAAAGTACGTGATCATATGTCGCCACAGCCTGACACCATTTGCATTGCGGCTTAATCTCCTCCGGGTACATTTTGTTCAACACGTAAGGGTTGGGGAAATATTGCGTCTGCAGTTTTCTCCAGACGCATTTCTGCACCTTAGTCAACCACTTGTGCGGGGGTGGATTAAACCTCCGCTCTAGTTTATAATGATTCATTATGTCATGAAAGGACACCAGCCTCGCGGACCTCCCCGGAACTGGCGGCTCACCTACACGGCTGACGAAACCTCGAGCATTCAGGTGAGCCGCCTCGTTCCCAGGGTTCCCAGAGTGTGCTGGTACCCAGACAATTTCTATTTCTCTAATTTCTCGTCCCGTGGTCCCGTGCAGAGATCGTGCTGCGGTCGCCGATATTCTGGCCCTTGCCAGATTTCAGATGGCTGTCTTTGATTCACTGAAAATTAAATCCGACTGCGAATTAGTTATAGCTAGCGCTATTGCCGCTTCCTCTGCAGTTTCCGAGGAGCGGGTTCTGACCAATCCAGAGGCGACGAAGCGTCCCCGCCTGTCCACCACCATCACAAAAGCGTGTTTGTCCTTATATTCCGCACATCTGTATAGACTGCCGCTTTGTACTCGCCGTACTCAACGTGTAAGACTCTGGCTCTTGCCTGCCTGCACTGCGTATGGTGAATCGGATGCATATTGCCGCGAGGCGTATAGCGGATAGTGTTGCGCATGCCGGTACCGCCGGCACGCGGCCTTATCGTGGTCCAGGTTGCACCTCGACTCATCTGTGAAGATCATGGCCCGCACGTCGACCATTCGTTGATAACGAGATAGCGCCAGACGCTATGACGAGTGTATCTCAGATGGTGAACGCGCCTTGCGTTCCAGTGGGACATTTCTGTTACCCGACGGCCGTCGAACGTGCCTTGCGTTCCAGTGCGACATTTCTGTTACTCGACGGCCGTAGAACGCGCTGTTCACCTCCCGCTAAGCCGGTGTGTCTGTTTTCCTTTAGTGGACGCAAGTCCGCCAAATAAACGGATCTCCTTCTATTTCTACTAACCTCCCGGTCTCCTGACTTCGGACTACTCTCACTCTTACGTGACATCTGGTGGAGGTGCGGGGTAGGTGCTTGCGGGGTGCTCATGGTGGCTGTGGAAGCGTCCTTTCGTGGTCCCGTGGGGTCTGGTAGCGGTCCCAGCTCAGGTGGCAGGTTTCGGAGGCGGCGACTGCTTCGAGTATCTGTGTCTTCAGCGTCCTCGTTCTCTGCAGTGGCTGTTTTAAGGTCGCTTAGCGGTTGAGGAAACTGTGCATCGCACAGTTTCCTCAACCGCAAGATAAGAGAGCAGTGCGCCGATTCTTATGACCGTGCGCCTATTACCGACGCTTCGTCAAGAACTTCTCACACATTGCTGCTCTTTTGACGCAGCTCACCAAGTCGGACGCCCCTTTCGAATGGAAAGCTGAGCAACGTGAGGCATTCAAAGAACTTCAAGAACGTTTACAGTCACCGCCTGTGCTGGGTCACTTTGATGAAAATGCCGAAACTGAGATACATACAGACGCCAGCAGCATCGGCTTAGGTGCCGTTCTCGTTCAGAAGCAGAAGGGCTTGCGAGCGCGTCATCGCTTATGCAAGCCGCTCACTGTCGAAAGCGGAAGTGAACTATTCCACGTCTGAGAAGGAGTGTCTTGCGATGGTATGGGCCACCTCGAAATTCCGCCCATACCTATATGGCAGACCCTTCAAGGTCGTAACGGGACCATCATGCGTTGTGCTGGTTGGCCAGTTTAAAAGACCCTTCTGGCCGCCTCGCTCGATGGAGCCTACGGCTTCAGGAGTTTGACGTGAAGGTAGTCTACACATCTGGTCATAAGCACTCCGACACAGACTGCCTGTCAAGAGCCCCTGTCGGTGCACCACCAAGCCTTAAAGACGACGATGCCTTTCTTGAGCCTATCAGCAGCAGCACCTTTGCATTACAGCAGCGCTCAGACCCGATCCTACAACAGTTGATCAACTACATCAAAGGAAAGGCCTCCATACCGCCTGCACTGTTCAAGCGTGGGATATCCTCCTGTGTGCAAAACGGGGTGGTAGTTAAAAAGAACTTCGCACCGAATAAGGCAGCTTACCTTCTTGTCGTCCCAAGCAGTCTCAGAGAAGAAATTTTACAAGCGTTACATGACGAACCCACTGCAGGCCACCTCGGTTTTACACGCACACTCCACAGAATTCAAGAACGATACTACTGGCCCCGCCTTTCCTCAGATGTTGCGCGGTACGTCAAGAGTTGCCGCGAATGTCAGCGCCGGAAGAGACCTCCAACAAAACCAGCTGGATTTCTCAAGCCAATTGAACCCCCGTCGAGACCATTCCAACAGATTGGTATGGACTTGCTTGGACCTTTTCCCACGTCAACATCCGGTAACAAGTGGATCATAGTGGCCACTAATTACCTTACCCGTTACGCTGAAGCTAAGGCCCTCCCGAACGGCACAGCCGTAGAAGTTGCCAAATTTTTTGTCGAATCGATTTTTCTCCGTCATGGCGCACCTGAGGTACTATAACAGACAGGGGAACGGCGTTTACGGCTGATCTTACTCAAGCAATTTTACATTACAGTCAGACAGATCACCGAAGAACAACTGCGTACCATTCGCAGACAAATGGTCTCACGGAACGCTTGAACAAGACCATTGCCGATATGCTCGCTATGTACGTGGACACAGAACACAAGACCTGGGACTTAATTCTGCTTTACGTGGTCTTCGCCTACAACACCGCGGTGCAGGAGACCACTAAAATGACACCATTTAATCTCGTTCATGGGAGGGATGCCGTTACTACCCTGGACGCCATGCTGCCTAATGTCACCGATGAAAACAACCTAGACGTGGCCGCCTACCTTCACGGCGCAGAAGAAGCCCGGCAGCTTGCTCGTCTGCGCATAAAAGACCAACAGCGAAACGACGCAAGACGCTACAAACCTGCGGAGACGCGATTTAACATACAGGCCAGGTGACAAAGTCTGGGTTCGGACGCCCGTTCGCCGCCGAGGATTAAGCAAAAAACTCATGCGCCGTTATTTTGGCCCATACAAAGTCATCCGTCAAGTGGGTGAAGTGGACAATGAAGTGGTCCCTGATGGAGCTAGCTCATCCGAACGACGCCGCGCACGACAAGAAGTGGTGCACGTCGCCCGTTTGAAGCCCTATCATGCGCGCTAAAGGAGGCTCCCTGCTTGCATCTCTTGTTTTGTTTATGTGTGCGTGATTCGTGCTTATTTGCCATTTACTTTCGCACAGGCTGTCCTTTTGTTTTGGTTTTATTTTAATCAAAGCATCGGGTCGATGCTTACGTTTGAGGAGGGGAGCAATGCTGCGAGGCGTATTGCGAATAGTGTTGCGCATGCCGGTACCAACGGCACGCGGCCTTATCGTGGTCCAGGATGCACCGTGATTCTTCTGCGAAGATCATGGCCCGCACGTCAACCATTCATTGATAATGAGATAGCGCCAGACGCTACGGCGACTGTATCTCGGATGGTGAACGCGCCTTGTGTTCCAGTGGGACATTTCTGTTACCCGACGGCTGTCGAACGCGCCTTGCGTTCCAGTGGGACATTTCTGTTACCCGACGGCCGTCCAACGTGCCTTGCGTTCTAGTGGGACATTTCTGTTACCCGACGGCCGTCGAACGCGCTGTTCGCCTCCCGCTAAGCCGGTGTGTCTGTTTTCCTTTTGTGGGCGCAAGTCCGCCAAATAAATGGATCTCCTTCTATTTCTACTAACCTCCCGGTCGCCTGTCTTCGGGCTACCCTCACTCTTACGTGACAATATTTTTGGGCAAAAGGTCTATGTGCAGGGCCTTATGTAACTCTCGCCGCACCTGAATTTTAGTGTCCGCATAGGAAGCCTCTGCTCTAATGCCAATCCTTTCCAATATGATCCTGCCCACTTTGATTGTTGAAAGCCGAGCGTGCTGCATCACCAGATGCGCCTCCCATAATTCATCCAGTGTGTTTTGTACCCCTAGTTTTAACAGCCTTTCTGTAGGCGCGTTGTTAGGCAACACAAGCACAGCCTTGTAAGCTTGCCGGATCATGGCCTCGACCTTACCTTTTTCTGCAGCATCTAACTTCATATAAGGTGTCGCGTAAGTAATCCTGCTGGGCACTAACGCCTGTATCAGCTTACAGAGTTCTTTTTCTTTAACCCCGCTCTTACGGTTAGTGATTCTTCTGATTAGCCTGACAGTAGCATTGACCGTGGTCTTACGCTTTTCAAGAGCCACCCTATTCTTCCTGTTAGTTGCAGATATAGGCCGAGAATTCTAATCGTTTGAGCTTCAGCTACCGGCCTACCCCCTACCTTTACCTCTAACGGCGGTGGTGGAATATAGTGTCTTGCATGTAGCCCTCTAGGTTTGTCCCGAACCTCAAAGAGCTCGGACTTGGGCTGAGAACATGAAGTTCCGCCTCCCCTGCCAACTCTTCGACAATATTAACTGCCTGTTGTAGTGTTTCTTCCAGATGCGCGTCACTACCCCTGGTTACCCATACAGTAGTATCATCTGCATAAAATGTGTGTTTGAGTCCCGGTATCTCCTCTAGCTTCGGCGGTATTTTAATTAAGGCGATGTTAAACAGGAACAGTGACAAAACTGAACCCTGTGGCGTCCCTTTGCCTTCCAACGCGAATGAGTCCGATTTGATGTCTCCTATTGAAATTTATGCGGCTCGGCTCTCCAAGAATGATCTGATGTAGCGAAATGTCCTGACCCCTGGGCCAATTTTTGATAGGTTATTCAATATTGCCTCATGCGAAACATTGTCGAAAGCTTTATTCAGGTCAAGCCCCAATACAGCTTTGGTGCTCGTGCCATGCCCGGGATCGACTACATCACGTTTTATGTGTATCATGACATCCTGTGTGGACAAATTGGCCCTGAAACCTATCATAGTTGGGGGAAAGATGGCCTTGTCCTCTGCATAATTCTGAAGCCTGTTGAGAACCACGTGTTCTATCAATTTGCCCACGCATGCCGTCAGCGATATGGGGCACAGGTTTTCCAAGCCGAGTTTCTTGCCTGGCTTCAAAATAAATATAATCCTAGCATGTTTTTATTGTGCTGGGATCTCCCCGGCCACCCAATACTCATTTATCAAGTCAGTGATCGCCCCGACCGATTTGAAATCTAGGTTTCTCAGCATTTTATTAGTAACCCCATCCGGACCTGCGGCAGGACGTAGTACGCAGCTTCCCCATGGCAAACTCCACCTCCGAAATTGTGAACTCTTCGTCTAGTTCTGAGTTTTCCACCCCCGAGTAGTGTGGTAAGCAACCATCTACTCCAACAGTAATGTACAGATTCCGGAGTTCCTGTATAAACTCTCCAATTGTGCCTTCATATTGATGCATTAACCGAGTCATTTGTCCCCGTTGCGTCAATTTTGTTGCTGCGGGATCCAAAAGATGCCTTAACAGCTGCCATGTCTTTTTTGCATCCAAACTGTCCATTCATGCGATCCCCAAACTGGCCCCACTGCTTGGCTTGGAACTCAATAGTATAAATTTCGATTTTACGTTCTAACTTGGCAGTCCTTCTGCGAAGGACGCCACTATGATTTTGCTTCTTCCACATTCTCGAGAGACTCGCGTGCGCTTTCCACATGTGTAATAGTCTCGAGTCAGCGGTAAACTCCTCCTGCTCGACTGGCATTTCTACCGTGGTATTATTTACATCCTCCTTGAGCGCCTGTACCCATGCATCCAGGTCATTAATTTTCCCGTTCACAGTGCTTGCTCTGTTTTTCCTAAATCTGTCCCAATCTGTAATTCTATGCTCCCTGACTTTGTCTTTATGTTTCGCAGCGCTAAACGTCGTAGAAAGAATATAGTGACCACTTCCTAGGGCTTGTCCCGTGTTAATCCACTTTGCATTACTGACGTAATGCAAAGTGGATTAACACTTCTAAAACTCTAAAAACTCTAAAAAACGTAAGGTCTGAAGGGGTATCCATGCTTATGCTGTTGCCTATCCTCGTATGATCTTGTGGATTGTTTAACAGCGTTCATCGCAGATTTCGGGCAACTTGCCAAAGCCGATAGCCATTTGGACTGGCTCGAATATAACCCCACTCCGGGTAAGGCGCATTGAAATCTCGTACCACTATAGGCGGAGCATGAGCTGCTAACCATTGAGTTTGAATTAGGCGTTGTGGCAAGCCCAATCCTTTATATTTTGGAGAACTATAAACAATAAGTAAAAACAGACTCTTCTCATACTTTCGTTTAGGCAAAATCTCTAGCAGAACGCAGTCTTCCCTGCAGCTATCTATGGAATGCTGAATGGCAGTGATGTTGCGATAGACTACCACGACTGTGAAGACGCGTGACACGCCCCTTGAGTATATTCCTGGCACTGTAACTGCCTTAAATCCAAATAATTTTACGGAACCACTAGCCTCCTGTAAGACTGTTATGTCTGGTTTACTGTCCAGATTTTGTACGTGCAACTGCAGGTTACCCCGTTTGGACGAAAGCCCCTGCAGTTCCACTGCCAAACCTCAATTTGCTGGCGAGGCGCCATGATGAGGCACCAGGTTGACTAATGACACTTGGCCACCCATAGGAGGCAGTCTTGCCTCCAATAGTGTTATGTAGCTGCTGAAACATGCCCATGAACTGGGTTTGGGAATCCCTAAATTCAGTGGAGAGCATGCCGAGACGCTCCTCTATTGTGTATAATGTGGCTTCGATCTTTTCGACTCGAGCCTCCAACCTATTCCGTCTTTTCTCTTGTTTGCCTACTTTATCCGCAACTGTTGTTACATCCAACTTAAGTTTAATGACCTTGAAAACAGGCTGTGGCATGTCTACTGGTGACGTTTCGGCTAATCGTTTTGCGTTAGCTACCTCATCCCCCGGCAGTAGTCTCTTCACTGTCCCCTGATTCTCCACTTCCATAGCTGCACTCTCCTGTACGCGAGCACACAGCTCTTGCGTCGCCTTCTGTAGGCCTTGCACTGCTGGTGCCTGTGTCGCCTGCCGTTGGTCGTTTCGAAGTGCACGTTCCATCTCTGCAATTCTGTTTTCCATTCTTTTAAACAAATCTCCCTGTCGCTGAACCAGCGCTGCTAACTCCCTCTCTCGAGCGGTTTCGTTCGGGGAGGCCGTGCCCGACAAGCTCACCTTTTTGTTGGTGTCGCGTGCGTAGCTATTGGGACTGGATACTCGTCCACCATCTTGGCAGCCCCCGCACCCTGGCAATGGCGGAAAGAAACTCGACTGGTCCCTGCTTTTGCTTGTGCCTTCTTTACCCCTCGATGACCGCTCCGTGGCCCTTGAGGACCGTCCATCGTTGCCAGCTTCGCTCTCTCTTTCGATGCTCTGCTGCCGGCCTGTCGGTGGCTTGCGAGCCAGGCGAAACTTGCAGTTCCGGCTCCCTGTGTGATGCGCACTATGGCACACGATGCACTCCGGCGTGCACGTGAGTGGCTCTCCTTCTGGCAGGGCAGGATGGTCCTTACCGCAACGGTGACATAGGTTACTCTTCAGACGATAGCAAACGTCCGCTCGATCTCCAACTCGTCTGCAGTTGTAGCAGGCCTCGACTAAACTTTATACGGAATCACAGCGTACAGACAGTTCCAATAAGTAATCTGTCGGGGTACGCGTGTTCCCCAGAACGTAATCTGAATCGCCTTTGACTTTCCCAGCGGTCTCGCGTCCAGAATGTCCATGCCTTCATTTTTCTTCAGGAATCCCGCCCGAACTTCTTCCACTGTGCATCCATCATAAGCATTGCAAAACACTCCCCGCACAGTGTTTTCCAACGGCGCCACGAACGCCGAAACCGGCAGGTCACGATCACCCAGCTTGAGCGTCTTCACAGTCGCATATGCCCCACTGCGATTAATGCACGGTGTGCTCACCGTCAACGTGTTGTTTGTGCCATTAACCCGCACAATGTCTTTCCCCACGGCAATCGCACTCGTTAGACGCTCTGCTGCTCTCAGTGCACATCCGAGTTCTCTGGCTGTCACAACACTCAAGTCCCAGTTCTGGGGCCTGTACACAACCTTGAAATCCGTGGCTCGCAACTTAAGAAACGGTCCGCGTTTCTTCCACACTGGCGCTTTCCCCCGCTTGACTTGCTGCACTCCGTGCGTCTTGCGCCCGTCGCTGCCAGCCTGCGTCTCGCAAGGCTTACTCTTGGCGTTGTCGCCATGCTGAGTCTTTTAAATCAGTTCTGTGCCTTCAGCGCTGGAGCCCACTCTCCCGCTTCAAAATCTTTGGGCGTTATAGTCTCCCCTTCGACGTAGTATTGCATCTTCAGCCCAAAAAGGCCCACGGTCACCCGGCCCAAGCCAGACGCCCGGCGACGCGGCCCAGGCTTAACCTAGGAGATAGGCCTAGCCTTGCCACAGCGGGGTTGATAGGAAAATCTCGGAAACTCCGAAAACGGGGACAAACTTGCCTAAACGAGTGGTGTCCGTAGATACAGGGCAACCTTTTGCAGACAAGCCCACTGACAGCATGTCCAGAACAAAGCGCGTCCACCGATAGTCAGTAACTCGGCCGGAGCTCATGCGAAACACGTCCGCACAGCGTCTCACTGCAGCCGCGTCTCCTGTATTACTTGGTGATTTTAACTGCGTCCTCAATGGGCGAGACCGAGCAAACGGACGCGCCATTTATGATAAAAGTAGTAGGACGCTAGTGGACGTAGTTACTGAATTCGAGTTAGAAGACGTGGGCAGCTGTATGGAGGGAATGAGGGATCTGCGGTTCACACATTTTCAGGGGAATAGCCTTGAGCGCCTTGATCGCATTTACGTGTCGCTTGAATTAATAGCCCACTGCAAGACATATGCTGTCTATCCAAAACACTTCAGTGATCATTGTTTAGTTAAATGGGATATGGGAGAGAAGAAAAAAAGGTGGAACTTTCTCATGGGGGCTGTAAAAGAGGAATTTCACTTTGATCACTGACGAATATTTCTTAGATCAGGTAATGAACTGCATCAATGAAATAAAAATGGATGATGAAGCTAAACTTGCAGAACAATAGGAAGAGTTAAAGCAGCAAATAAAAAAAAGCTATTGATCGTTCTGGCGCATTGAGTTGCGAAAGGAAAAAGAAAGAAAAAGAACTCTGAAAGACTTTGCAAAGACTAATAGACTTGGACTGCAAACAACCGGGAGAGGATAAAATTGACATACGTAATATGAAGCAGAAACTTGCACTGCATGACGAGGAACGCTACCGCGGTGCACTCGTCCACGCTAGGGCTGAGGCTTTAGCGGCTGGAAAGACACCAACCAAAAGAGCGTCAGGGGTGGAGAAAAGGAACGCTCAACGGAATCATATATAAAAAAGATAGAGAACAATGGTCATGAAATAACCGATACGGACAGCATTTTAATCGTATTTGCAAGCCATTTTGAAAACCTTCTTGCGTGTAGACAGACAAACCTAGAAAGATTTAAAGAAGAATATTTAGGACGCATGCCGCAAGTGAGTGAGGAAGTGAAAAATGCTTTGGAATTATCTCTATCTGCATCTCAAGTTGAACGGGCGAATGATAAGTTAAATCCCGGGAAATCTCCAGGACCAGATGGTCTTTCGTCCAAGTGGTCCAAATGTTTTAAAATTGAATTGTCTTCAATACTTGAGGGCGTTTTTAATGAGGTATATGAGAAAAAGCAATTACCACCATCCTCTGGTGAATCGCGAACCTTTCTTATTCCGAAAACAGACGAGGTTGAAAAGCTCGGGCACGTCACAGCGTACAGGCGAATTGCACTGACAAACGTAGACTACAAAATATTAATGAAAAATTTAGCGGCTAGACTTCAGTCAGCAATAAAAGATATCGTCGGTCCACACCAAACGTGTGGAATCAAAGGTCAGTCCATAGTTACAAATGTTCATAAAATGCGATCCGCGCTCAAATGTCTTGACACCAGTGAAGCTCGGGGGCCATACTCCAGCTGGATCTGAAGAAAGCATTTGATTGCGTTGCCCACGCTCTTTTTTGCAGTATTGAAGCACATTAATGTTGGTAAGATAAATATTGACGGTGTAGCCATGGCATATCGAAATGGTAGTACGAGACTAATTATCAAGAAGACATTGCCCCCCCCCCCCTCCATTAGAATTGAGCGCTCAATGCGTCAAGGTTGCCCTGTTAGTCCACTGTAGTTTTGCGTCTATATTGAAACTTAATGTCGGTCGATATTGCAGAATGACATCGATAACGGGTTTAGAGTTCAATCTTCAGAGGTCAAACTACTCGCATACGCTGATGATGTTGCGATTTGTAGCACTTCCTATCAAGGTATTGAAGAATCAATCAGAGTTTCTAAATCTGTCGCCGAAGTTACAGGAAGCCACATAAACTAGGGTAAATGCCTCGGCTTCTGGTATGGATATTGGCCTTTAACACCAGAATTTTTTGCAGCCATTAAATGGACAAGAATGTCAATTGAATATCTCGGGGTACCACTGGAGTCATACAAAAGTACTGATGAATATTGGACACAGCAAACAAAAGAAATGTAAGAGAAAGCGAATAGGTGAAATGCAACTTAGCTGCCCATGTTTGCTAGGGCTACTGAAGCAACTGTTTTTTTGTGTCTAAGCTGTGGTTTGTGATGCAAGTGCTGTACTGTTACCGGGTCCATGTGCAAAAATTACATCGGGTGTTTGCAATATTTGTGTGGGGGTCTCTTTGGGAAAGGTGTAGTCGCACGAATTTGTTTTGACGGGTGAAGTGTGGAGGCCTTGAGCTAGGACATCTGTTTATCAAGCAGTTAGTAAATAGGTTTTTCTTTTTTTGCGAGACAAGAGATCCTTTCCTACTAACAGGGTGTCAAACAAGACTAAGTACACTGTTGCCTGAGTTGGTTGTGAGCACTCATGTTACAACAGGGGCTGTGCAAGGATACATGAAAGAAGTTGTGGCCAGTGTGCGGTTTTTGTGTGCTCGTTTTTCAACTGACTACCTGTGGTCTGTTGGAAAGAAAAAAAAACTGTACAAAGATTTATGTCACGCGATGCTCCCCATCCTACTGTACAGAGCGCTATATACAGTACGCAAGGATGAGAATGTACTTAAACAAGTTAAAAAAAATGCCAGCAGCTCCAAGTGCGAAAACATTCATTTCAATTTACACACCGGAATCTTTCCTGTAAAAACCTTCCTAGAGGAGCGTTGGTTTTATATGCCTTAGGGATCTGACTGTCTAATCTGTAAGAAACCGGAAACTATCGACCATGTTTTCCTGCACGGTTGAAAAGGAGTTTATTTTTGGGCCGTATTACAAAGGACAATCAAAAAAGAGTTCTTGTTAGACCCTCATGCGATCAGGTATTTGGCAATAGAGAATGAGGATGGATTACCTTTCGACTTTACTATGATGACTGCCTTTCACAGTATATGGCGCTCTAGAATGGCCGGATTTCAATGTGACCCAGACAGGAGGCCAGCAAAAGAGTATTTTAAAGAAAGCATCTCAAGATTACTCGAGGTAGTGAGAACAGACGAATGTGTACCTTTATGGGTAGAAAGGGTAGAATCTCTACTGACACTGAAGGAATTCTAGGACGTGATGTGTTATAGTAATGCTTGACGGCCTTAGTTATTTTTAAGTTTTTTGTATTGTTCGTTGTGAATGGCAATTTAATTATCTTAGCAACCAGTTTGTGAAGTTTAACCGAAAATAAAGAAAAAAAAGTGGCGTAGTGGGTAACGTACTCAGTTCAAATTCCGTCAAGTGATGGTAAACTTTCTTATGTTAAATTTTATTTATGGCGAATGGGCGCCCCCGTTTTATTCCTGAGAAGCTATTTTGCGCAGAGTACTGGGACGGTGCCGCTCCAGCGTCCCTGTACCTGCGCTGGGAGGCGCTGGTACCAGCACCTTCCTGGGCCCATAATCAGGCATGGCGCTGGACGCTGGTACCCAGTGGCGCTGGTTTTTGCAATAGGGACTGGGCAAGTATTGTTAAAGGGGTGAATCCTAAGGGTCAGGATAGATGGGTCGGTCAGCTCAGCAGCCGGCGTGAGAGCGGCGAGGAGGTAGCACGGCTGCATCGTCGTAAGGTCAAGGCTTCTCTGGGAGCGGATTGCCACTATATCCATCGGGTGGAAGCGGCGGTAGTTGCTTGATCTTTTGTGCAGTTGTATGGAGAACGCGCAACTACGGCGATGAGCTCTGTAGGCGGGAGCTCGGGCGGACTCTGGCGTCTCCCGCGACTGCCTCGGCGTTTCTCACACAAAAGGATCGGTGTTCATACCGTGGGTCGTTTTTCGTGTTTCCCGTAGGTGTGCCTGGGCTCTGAGAACTTGGGTCCAGTACTGAGGTACATACTGGTCTGGATCAATCGCCGTAACTTGAACTTGGAACTTCCATGCTGGCCTCAGGTGGGTAGGCTGCAGTGCGGCGCGTTGCAAGGATAACACAGCGTTGGCGCGACGTGGCTTGGTCTATGAGCCTGACGGCACTATTGGGGCTCGCCTAAACCTTCAGAGGGGTCAGTAGAAAGCGCTCACCTCCACAAAGACGTTCGTGTGGTTGAGGGCACTCGAGATACCAGCGATTGGCAGGTTTTACTGTCGTAGTACGGAGCCGAAGTGAAGTGCTGCCATACTCCAAGACCCCTATTGGCCTATTAGGGGCGAGGCTCCTTAGAGCGGCACCAATTCTTTTTTTCTTTATTGCCTTCTTGACTACAGGTCAAGCTAATATGACAATCACTATCACACGTGTTTTATGCGTGATAACGCGTCAAAGATATTACATCTTTATAGTGACACCAATTCGTCCTTCGTAGCCGTTGTAGTAGTGTGTAACAAGTATAACATTTCGACCTCCAAGGTGGTGCCGGTACAAGCATTCTTTTGTGCGTTGTTGAATAATAAAAGATAGAGCTCAATGTACATGCCAATGACTGCTAAGGGGGAATGAGAGGCAGGAGAATTCGGCTTTTAGTTAACGCGCACGCTGCAAATTTTTATTGTTCAACAACGCGATAGCCCTAGCAATCGCCACGGTGCCGAACGCTACGATCGTAATCAGCGACTCGCAGGCAGCAATCCGCGGCTTCGCGCGCGGCCGCGTCTCGCGGGAAGCGGCCCGCATCCTTAAGATGTGCGGTTATGGTGACTCAGCGTCGCGATCGCCACAACAAAATTTAACAGTCTTCCTCCTTTGGACCCCGGCACACACCGATGTCCCGCTTCCGGGCAACGAGGCGGCCCACGCCGCGGCTCGAGGTCTCACTCGCCGAGCCGCGGCACATTCCGTGGCCGCCGCCTCCGCTCCCGAGAGCGGGGCTTCTGATCTGCCGGATCGAGACACTTTGATAGACACGCAGCGACAACACAGACCACAATGGTCGTGGGGTGATCGTCTCATCACGTTCCGAGATATTACGCAACACTACAGACTGGAAAGGCGAAAGTTCTCGCCACCGCATGACAAATTAAACAGACACGATGCCGTAAGCTATTGCTTACTACAAACCCACTCTTACCCCAGCCCGGTCGTCTTACGCCACTACTACCCGCACTTACACATTACCGATCTATGTAAAGCATGCGGGCACAGAGCAACGCTGCGCCACATGCTCTGGGAATGCGCCGATAACAATGGTCGAGAAACGGCCGCCGTTCGCGATGCGCCTATGGCGGCTGCCAATACCAGGCAACAGGAAGCCTCGAGCTCACTCGTTCCCGCCGCCGTCCCGTCTGCGGGAGCCGCGGGGGACCTTCTCCGTCGGCGACGCCGCCGCTGGGAGGCGGCGCTCAGAAGCTCGGAGCTCAACGACCAGCTCTGGGCTGTCCGGCAGGCCGAAGATGCCGCCCGAACTCAGGGACTCAGCGCCGCCATCTGAGGCCACCAAGACCAAGCTGCCGGCCAAGTTCTAATAAAGTTTCCTCTCTCTCTCTCAACAACGCACAGAAGACAAGAAAGGGTTGCTACGTTATACTCGCTGGGCGTAACCTCCAAGGATTCAGAAAGGTTTAGCGAGCGTTGGGCCGCAGTGCCATGAATACAGTGAAATAGTATATACCATGAACTCGAAGTGGTTTAAGGTGGGACGTAGACACGAAGCGCAAGCCGTAAGAAAGTGTGCGTGTGCCTCTTCTCGTTCAGTCCTTGGAATGTCCGCTGGATGGCGGTGCTTCTATATGAGGAATATAAGATGAATAGATGCGAGATGGTGGTACTTGGAGTGTTGAATAGGTGGACGAACGGACACACATACGGACGCATGGACGGATGGACGCATGAACGGACGCAGGAGCAGATGCATGGATGAAAGCAGGGACGGGCGCACAGATAAACGTGTGGACGCATGAACATACGCACGCAAGGATGGGCGGATGGACGCACGGGCGGTCACACAGACGCACGCATGGATGGACGGAAGCAAGAACGAATGGACAGACGGATGCTTCGCCCCACTATCCATCATTCACGCGATGGATATGCTGCCATTTTTCATTTTGGTCGTTTCTTCTCACGTCACGTGACCCTTCGTTCTCTATGACGATCAGCTCACTCGCTCAGTGCCCGACTGTTGAGCGCATGTGCAGTGGTGCAACCGCCGACTGGCTGAGCGGTTGCCGTTGCACTGCGCTGTCCTTTCGGGCATTTCTTTTAGTCGTCTTATCCAGTAGTCATTGGTGGTGTCTTTGCAGTGCTGGAAAGGCACGCCTAGTTACGTCACCAGAGTGTTAAACCAGGAAACGTCCACATAGATATCTGTTGTTGGTGTCTAATCTTCGAGTCACAGCCCCGGATACTTTCTCCAATCGTCCCTCTTTTATGTGATTTCTCCAAAATTTTTAACAACGGCAACTGTCTCTTGTACACTTTCTTCGGTGGCACAACACACTGATACATCATCAGCATATGCTAAATCTTTTACCTCTGCCTCAAGATGTATAAAACCACGGATGGTCTCGTTGTTTATTATGGTCAAGCCCATAGTCTACAAGTAGTACAATTGCAACAAAAGTGAACTTGCCGGACAGCCCTGGCGTACAGGACGTTCCAACTTAATGGAAGAACCCGGAATCATGTTATTGATTAGTCGCATAGTACAGTTTTTATACTCCAAATATACGCCCTCTGTAATCACCGATCCAACAGTGACATTTCCGAGTATGAAGAATAGCACATCATGCGGCACGCAATCAAAAGCGTTCTCTAAACCAAGCTGGAGGATCGCAGCATGAGAATGAAAAGCATCGCAACTCTCAAGGACACAGTGATTTGTATGTCTCTTGATAAATATTGAGCACCCCTTGATGCCACTTGTTTGGTGCTTCTGAACTCTTTCGGTTATTACAAACTGCAATATACCAACCAACACTTTCATGAGTATTTTGTATTCTGTGTAGGTTAGTGAAATGGGCTTATATGATGAAACTAATTTCAATTTTGCTTTTTCATTCGTCTTTGGTGTTAGAATAGTGTGTGTTTTGTGAAATAAATGTGGGAATTCTTTGATTAGGTAGGCTTTCTTGAAGAGTGTTGGTAAAAATGGTAAAACTTCAATTTTATAAGCTTTGTACCATGTCGATACCAAAACCATGCGGTCCAGGTGACTTCCCAGGGGCGAGATTATCTATTGCCTTTTTATTTCAGCAACAGTATAGGCGCCTCTAACGGCTCCTTTGTTTCGAGAGATATTGTGGCATCCGGCTCAAGAAAGTGTCCTTGAACTTCGCAACATCCACTAACGCGACTTCGAAGAGACCCTAGTAGTGCCGAAAGAAGGCTTTTGCGATAGTACTGTTAGTATTTAGATGAATGTCATTTTCCTCTATAACTTCGATGTGGTTTTGGTGCGTCCGTGATTTCTCGATTCAAAGCGCGTGCTTGGTAGTATCCTCCCCTAAAGATTATGCCCCTTCTTTCGCTCGTCGGAGGGCTCCTCTGTAGCGCTGCTGCTTAAATAACTGAATGTCTTTTCATCGTTCGGATATTTTCTTTATACGTACCAGGCTCCTTGTTATTTAGTGCTGTCAATTTCTTAGGTGCTGTTCTGAGTTCACTTTTTTCATTCTGTCTTCATGTTTTAAAGCACTAGATCTTAATATGGTTTTCATTTTACCCATTTGCTTCAAAAATTCTCATTCCTCGCCAATATGACAGGCGCCATTCACTTGAACGTTCTTAATTCCCTCAGTCACAAGGTATTAAAGTTGTCATGCCGAAGTAGTATAGCGTTAAAATTTATTAAATCAAAACTAAATGTTCTCTTTTTGTTTAAGTCCTACGTTACATTGTACAAGAAAATGTTTAGAGAAAGAAACAGAATTGCTTTTAGCGATTGCTTCCATGGTTTTGTATATCCTATCGAGACGTGCGTGACTGGTTGCCTGAAAATGCGTAGAACGAACTTCACGCCCTGCCTCAAGGAACTCCGCCACATAATCTAGGCGGGATTATATCAGGAAGTCATAAAGTAATTCAACAGTTCTATCTCGCACACGGCGGTTCATAATTGCATCCTTCACGCTCAATCCACAATTGAAATCTCCCAATAAAACAAGCTGCTTTGACGCCCGTTAATCGTACTTATTTAACGAAAAGAAAGTTTCTCGGTCTGTTTCCACGCTTGGCGCATAGACACAAATGATGCGCCATTCAATTTAGCTCGCAATAAAAACACAAATGCCCACCTTGCCGGAGTCACAAAAAGGTGGCTTTGAAAAATCAAGCTGGGAACCTTTTAAACACGAATGCATTTCTTACTCGGACTATGTCAGGCATCCGGCGTTGTACGCGACGACAGGGGCGCCACTCTCACTCTTCGTTCTCACACTCTTCTCTCACTCCCTCTTCCATAGCAACAGCTGCCAGCACGTGCTTATCCTCAGCCCTAGCACCCGGATCCTGTGATGTGAGAGAGTGTAGGAGAGGGTAGGTGCAATGCTGCGCCGTTCCTTCTCTCGCCATTCACTCTCTCTTCTCCCTGCACCCCACTTTCCCATCCGGTAGCGCCTCACTTTCGACCGTTCTCTGGCTGGGTCCCTCTCAAGAACATCCGCAAATGTGTGCTCTAGGCACAACTGTGAAACGTCACCACTGAGCCTAGAAAGCGGTTTGTTTTGTTTATTAAAGACGATGGCCTTTCTTGGAGACCTTCGACCAACAATTTCGGTCTGTCTGTCTGTACATTTGTCTGTTTCTCCATGCTGAACGGTACCGGGTACTCTGAATGGCATCAGCCGATACCCCAAACGGCCGACCCCATCCGCAGCGCCCACCATTGTTGCTCAAGATTCAGCATTCATACTTCTGTGGTTGTCAATTAAAACAATTATGGCGAATATCTGAAGCACCATAACAAAACGTATATATTCTGTATGTGCGTCTTTTACTAGAAAAGGTATACACAGGTAATTCTAAGGACCGTAGCGTTCTACACGTGGCTCTGAGACGAGCGTGCACGCCCGTCTCAGAGCCACGCACTAGTTTATCAAGAAAATGGCCAGATAGCACTCATGTCTGCCGTGTGACATGACTTGATGCGCTCATTCGCCTGCACTGCACGCTCGAGGCACTCTAACGCAGCGCCTCCGGAATAGCATTCACCGATTTATTGCGCAGAACATCAAATAAATGTTTTGTTCACTCTCTTCACACGCAAAACTATTGTCTATCGACGGCATTTGCAGATTGACATGCAGATACTGGGCCAATTTTTAATGGTATTTTAACCGTTCACATTAGCTACTGTAACGTTGTGGTTTTTGTGTCGCACAATGTGTGAGCTCGGTTATGTACTCGGGAGGTCCGAAGAGCCACCTCAAGACACTTCACAAAGGATGAGTACATTTAAAAGAAACATTAATTAACAATAGCTAGAAAGCACGTAAGCCCAATAAAACTGGTCCTACTCCTTGGATACATTCAGGAAGAAATGTACATAACTTGAGAAGATAACTCGCTATAGGTGGCATTGACTGACACTCCCACGTTTAATTCATATATAAATCCTATAAAGTGGCTTGGGGATAACCACCGTGGTAGCTCACTTGGTAGAGCACCGAACGCGTTGTGAGATGGTCAGTAGTTTGGTTCCTGCCCACGGCAGATTATTTTCGAGTGAGAAATGCATTCGAATTTAAACCGAATAGTAAAGTCGCTTCGCGATCTACGTGGACGTACGTCGACGGCGTCGCACCAACGTGTTCGCGTGAAATGTTTGACAGCTACGCTTCATAGTGTGCTTCATTTCGGATAGCACTATAGGTAAATTGAAGGAAGCGAAATCGTTTTCTGTTGTGTTACTGCAACCCAGAATTGCTGGAATACAGAAATGTTGCATTAAATGAGCACCGCCAAACAATCTTGGCTGATTTGGTGTGAACTGAAATGCTCCTCCACTTCCATTTATGTCCTGGCTATGATTTCGCCTTTAGTCACGGCGAGAATACGGCTTGAGCCATATGCGCGTGCGTACTCACTTTGAACCTTCTAAATATTAATAAATAACATACCAAGCCATTTGAAAGATTACGTGCAAGGAATGAATTAATTACAGACGTTGATGGCAGAGAAAAGAAGGGGTAAGCGAGAGAGTGAGGGGGACGACATTGAGGGCAATAAGTGACGATACCTTGGAAAAATTTTCATCTAGAGACCTTATAAAAGTGAGCGTGAGTACGCCACCTAGCGATTGGTCAGACTTTTTCTTACTCAGTCACGAAAAGGCTTGGGTGGCCACTCTTTACAAAAGTGCATTTCTCTATGGACTGCGCTCATGCTTTCAGTTCTGCTGGCAGCATGAGCGATGTGGCCATTCGTGAAACTTTTGTTAGCCATCTTTTAAAATTTTGTTCATGTGTTCCCAACTGAAAGTCAGCTGACCGATTTCTCGGTAAAGCGAAACTTCATCGACACAAATAAAGTGATTTTTTATTGCGTATTTTGTTTATAAAACAGACATTCGCGTAGTGTGAAAGTGTCAATCTAAAAAAAGCAGCTTTGGTTTTCAACGGTCATATGAACATAATGAGCAAACATTGAGTCCAGAATATCTGAACCAATGCAAATATTATCCACAATTACGAGCAGGACACATCGTATTAGATGCCATCACGTTTGTTATGATTGCGCAGATAGTTTTCATGCAGAGCTTGGGTACCAAATGAGACGGAAGTTCAAGGCATGGAGAGGCTTGGCACTTTCGGAAATTTTTCAGGAGAGAACGTCGCCTAAAACCCTGTTTCGGCAAGTTGAGTTGTCTTCATTAGGCCAGAAACGTTACTTAGACAAAGAAAAGTTCACCTGTTAAAATGTTGGCTCCAGTGACATTTAGAAGTCTAAGAGAAGAGTTTAGTCCACCACATGCACTTGAGTGACGGTATTAGACGTAAATAAAGTCAGAAAGTTCAAACTACAGCCACATAAATTTGATGAACAGGAAGGAGCTTAAACTGCTTCACATCATTTGATCTACCTGCCAAAAGCAAATGAAGTGAAAACTTTGTACCCGAGCCAAAACTAATTCAAGCCTTTTTTTCTACGCATTTTCCTGATAGCAGTCGTTCAAGACGACACCTTGGTTGCCATCTTGACCAAGTAGTCTAGCGATGTATGTACAGTACGTTTATGGCAGTCCAGTCAGGCTTGAAGGAAACTGGCTTGGCTTATGTACTGATGCAAAATATACATCTGCAAAAGGAATGAGCCTTAGCGCTTGTGCTCACCTGTTGTCACTAAAAAATCTGAAAAAAACTCCGCGGAAGTTGAAATTTATATAATCCAGAACCGCAGAGCCACGAAAAATAAGTGTTGCCTGTTTTAGCCATCTTTGTCAAATGCATGATTCGCTTGCTCAGCGTAGCTCACTGCGGCTGCCGTTCTCTGACTGCCACAACTTGCCGTCTTTATCTTCCCCATAGTTGCCACGCAAACCAAGCGAGATAACTGAGCGCGATCCAACTCATCACATCGCCGAGTGAGTCGTGATAAAGAGCGGAGGCAAGCGCTGTGAACTCGTCAACCACTTCCCGCACTTCACCCCGCCGTGGTGGGCTAGTGGCTAAGGTACTCGGCTGCTGACCCACAGGTCGCATGATCGAATCCCGGCTGCGGCAGCTGCATTTCCGATGGAGGCCGAAATGTTGTAGGCCCACGTGCTCAGATTTGGGTGCAGGTTAAAGAACCCCAGGTGGTCGAAATTATCAGAGCTCTCCACTACGGCGTCTCTCATAAACAAATGGTGGCTTTGGGACATTAAACCCCACTTATCAATCAACTTCCCGCACTTCACCTGATGCGAAATTCGCAAAATAAGAAATAAAAAAAACAGAGTTCTTTAGAGAGCTATCAAATTACTTTTTTTGTAAAAGCACAAGAAAGTCAATAATTGCGAACATTCATATCAGCCTCACTCCGTTAAACCAGATCATAGTATGCCCGGCAACCGCTGCGAGCGTGCATGTTTGTTGAAACCGAAGCTAGCGTGGAGTTTCTGGGGCCTCGTTCTATTTCCGCTACTTTCTCGCCACCTCTTCTTTGCGGGCTCTCTCTTCGTTTGATTGATTAATATATGAATCTAACGTCCCAAAACCACCGTAATATATTGAGAGACGCCGTATTGGAGGGATCCGGAAATCGCCACCCTCTTGGGTTCTTTGATGTGAAGCCAAATCTGAGCACACGGGCAGGCTCGCACAGGGAGTCCACTTGTCGCTGAGCCTGCTTTTCTTCAGCTGTGTGAGCCCTCGCTGCTGCCGCTGCCTCCAGATGAATGCTGGTGCTGACTTGTGATTGCTGCCGATGCTGCCATCTTTCATCATTCTCGCGAGCTCTCACTGCGAAGCCTTGGCGGCAATCCTACGTTGCGGCCGCGTAGCGAGCTTCACGGGCCACCGCCTTCGCTTCCAAAGTATTCATGATCAGTTTCTCATCGCCGGCAATGCACTTACTGCACGGCCGGTGATGAGAAACGAAGCGTGCCGAAAGCGCGTTCACAGACAGACAGACAGACAGACAGACAGACAGACAGACAGACAGACAGACAGACAGACAGACAGACAGACAGACAGACAGACAGACAGACAGACAGACAGACAGACAGACAGACAGACAGACAGACAGACAGACAGACAGACAGACAGACAGGCAGGCAGGTAGACAGACAGATAGACAGACAGACGGACAGACAGACAGACAGACAGACAGACAGACAGACAGACAGACAGACAGACAGACAGACAGACAGACGGGTGGGCGGGCGGGCAGACGGACAGACGGCCAGACAGACAGACAGACAGACAGACAGGCAGGCAGGCAAAGAGATAGATAGATAGATATATAGATAGATAGATACATAGATAGATAGATAGACAAATAGATAGATAAATTATGAAATCTAATAGCCGCGAAAATTTGCAACGGAACATTTTGCACTTAAAAGCTCGTACTGATTTATTGTGAAGTTCACTTGTCTTCACAGCTGATCGATTGACAGTAGCCTTAAACATCCCCGCTTTAAAACATTTGTGCACATTCCGCTAATCATCGTACTATATTCACAAGCAAAAGCGACCCCTGATAAACAGTATACATTCTATTCAAAACATTTCTACAAGCTTATGTTAAAGTATTGAAAACAACTAGAGCCTGTAGCAAATTAAATTTGCCACAAAGACAACCTATTGTGGGTGCAGTTAGACCCTACATTTATCAATATAGTTTTATTTAGGCTCCTTTAAGAGCCCTTTCTGGAAAACTGATATGTTAGGAATTAGAATATAGTGGACTTTATGAGACAACTTCTATTTTTCTAATAGAGCTATATTACAATAATATTGTAAGTCCTCCAATTTTTCACTCATTTCAGGAAGACAAATGATTTCAGTTGGTAACATTTAACTAAAACTGCGAGCAAATCAAAACTATGACGCAAAAATATACCATTCTTGTTCAGAAAATTTATATCAGCGCTTTGTTTATTCTAGTGCGAATATGTATTTTGCATTTTTAAGTTTGTGGGTAATGAAGCGTGGTCAACCATGATCGTCTCGGAGGTAGTGAGAGGTAAATGGACCGAGAACTAATTTTTAGAGCACACACTTCCCTGAGAGTGAAGGAAAGTTTACCGATCAGATAGCACAATCGCGGAATAATAACGCTGAAAATCCGTGATACATACGTAATCAGAATTCATTGATCTGCGAGTAATATGATGCATACAACATGCTACAAAGAGTGAACGCGAGAGTGCTTCGAATTTGAGTGTGCGGCAGCGCATGTCACACTCAGTGTACATGCTTTATTGGCTCTTTCGAAAGCTGCACTGCTTCCTACTAAGCAGTACACAAAGAGAGAGTACAGGTATTCATATACAGATGCTTATTCTGAGGAATAATTATAGTGCGTAGATACCGTCATACTACGTGACTACGTACAGCAACATGATCGACTGCACAATGCAGCTTGAAGTTGCTTTCACAAGGCTGCTTTACGTACCGAATTTTGATACTTTTGAACACAATTCAGAAATATATATCCTAGTGTTTGCAACCACAAGTACAAAGCTGGTCCAAGTTTTTCATATCATTATGAACCTCAACCAAACTGTGAGCACCCATAAAAATTTATCAGGTTGGTGGCCCACATTGGAAGTGTAATCCGTTCTAAGACTAAGCAATGTGTACGCGTACTTTAGTCGCTTTTAAATATCATGCATCAAGATCATTTTAACTTTTTTCTCTTACAACAGCGGTGACTTTGTATCAGCTAGTAAAGTATGCGCTTTTTGTAAGCTCACAACAATGCGGCATTTTTTTTTTCATTGTAGAACGTTTTCACAATGTAGCCTTTCAAACGCCGACACAGCGCGACCAGGGTATATAAATGGGGCACGAAGCGTTTGCCTTTATAGCCTTATACTATATCGAAATAGGGGTCAATAGTTTATGAAACAGAATGAAGCTTTATCTGTGCGGTATTTTCGCCGTCACTGCATTCGTGTTCACTGTAGTACGTAAGTACCGATAAACGTGGTAACATAGCTGTATAGTCATATCGTACGTTGTAGCTTAACTATCTCAGTCAGGGGGTATATATTACAGGGTGTATATTATTGATATCTTGTTGAAAATGCTTGGATGGCGTTATCTCTTTGTGTTATGCCCATGCCATAGTGGTGTTCGGATCGCTTGTTGTGCATTGGTATGTGGTCAAGCAGATTGCAGTGGAGTAAGAGTACTGCCCTAGAACCATTCACCCTGCTTTCTACTCTAAATATACGGCGGGCTGCCCCCCCCCCCACACACGCGTTAATATACATGTTTATTAATTAATTTATTTATATTTTCACCCACTTTTTTTCTTCATAATTACTTTGCAATTCGGTCTAGTAACTTCCTCTCTGCTTTTGTTGGCGTTATTGTTTGCTACATCTCACTAATATTGTGTCAAACACAGAAAAACAAGCCCTTAAGTATACACTTCTTTCCCCATTCATTAATGAGGGTCTCGTAGTGATAGACTTGGTGTCATTAGGTTGTATACGAAGAACTATGGGTTAGCTGCAAGCTCATAATATGTTCACGTGCTACGTGAGGCCAAACAGGCTCATAAAGAGTGTACCACACTCACCGCTATGGGTACTGGTGGCGCTGACTGACACTCGCACGTTTAAATTCACATATATATCCAATAATGTGGCTGGGGGCATGGCCGCCATGGTAGCTCAGTGGTAGAGCATCGAACGCGTTATTCGAAGGTTGCAGGTTCGGTTCCTGCGTATGGCAAAATATTTTTTCACCCACTTTTCTTTCTTCACATTTACGTTGGCGGTAGGTCTAATAACTTTTCCTATACTTTCATTGGCATTATTGTCTGCTAGATCTCAAAATTACTTTATCAAACACGGAGAAACGAGCCCCTTAGTATGCACTCCTTTTTTATATATGTAAAGACAAACAAGAGACAGCGCCTTTGCAGCAGGCCGACTGTTCTTATTGTTCTTTTTCGTCTTTTTTACTTCGCTAGCCAGCTGCCCGTGTGCCAATTAGTTGCGATAAAACGGACGTTGTCACTGAGCCAGCCGGCACTTCCGTAAGCTCTAGTGCTCGCCGGCCTGGAGGTCGCATTGGTGGTCTCTCCTGTGTCCGGGATGTTAACGTGTGAGATACCGACACGGATGCTAAGACTGGAACAGGTGAGCCTGGTCATTGAGAAATGGTGGTACTAGGGCCGGTTGCGATGCTGGCTTCCGGGAAGCTGCAAAGTAGAGCCGCAGCATCCAGGTAGTTCTCCTCCAAGCGTACACCCTCAGTAGCCGTCATGTAGGACGTAGTCGTGACTTCGTCCAAAAGCAGCGATGAGCTTTGCGCTCTAGTCCGCCCAGGAGTGCTACCACACACCTTCGTATCGATGCCACACCGTGGCAGCATTCCGGAAGCAGTCTATGGCCATGCACCGCTCCTTTTGGTCCGTCTAGGCTTCGAGATCTTTGAGAGCGTCGACGGTTGCCACCCATTCCTTAGCGTCGTCGTTGAAGCCGCGAAACCTCTTTAGCTCGAAGGCAGCCGGTGGTGATGACACGGCTGGCGAAGCTCCGGAAAATGACGTGAGCCAGCCGAGTTGGTGGAAAAGCTTGATGAGGGTGTACCAGAGCTTTCAGTTGCTCTAGGTGGAGCTTTCTCTACAGTCTTGAGAGGTGGCTGTGGCCAAAGCCCCATCAATCATGTGCAATCTTGGCAAAGGCCGCTGGGAACAGCACAGAACCCGACGCTGTTAAGGCGCTGACCTCGAGGCAGTCACGTGATGGAGTGCGAAAGCTCGACGGTGCTTTCGGGTGGTCCGCATTGAGAGGCAGTGTTAGAATCTGCGGAAGAAACATCATCTTCGGAACTCATGATGCCAGAATACACAGCCACGGACACGTGGACGGCGTGTATTATATATATATATATATATATATATATATATATATATATATATATATATATATATATATATATATCATCTACATGATGGTCATCATTACGACCATTAGCACAGCGTGTACCACTGCATACGGCCTTTGGAACACGTATTCTATACTTCAATATTTAAATAGAACAGTCACGTTCAGGCGAAGTACAAATGTACGCTTGCAGTTACCATGCGTTCTTGCAAAGTGTAAAGAATGTTAAGCGCGCGGGTATTCTTTTGGCCACGGAACATTATTGATGTCTGCAGAGAAGCGAAGCACGACTAACCAATGAGAGGACCATGATGCACGTGATGGTGAAGTTCAAGTGTCCTCCACATGCTTTCAGAGTCCAGGTCCTTATCGCATCATCAAGGCGTGCTGTGGGATTCACTTTCAATTCACAGGTTATTAGGGTGTCTTGGAGCTTAAAGGACACCGTGAAAACTAAGCAGTGTTCAAGGGTAGTCAACTGCTTACTCCCAAATTGGCTGAAGGGTGTCCAGATAAAATTGAAGAACATGTCAAGGTCACCACTCTCGATTTTGAATAAACTTACTGTGGACCAGGACGTTAGCACCATTAAAATGATTACGAAGGTTGTTTGGTCAAAAAGAATTGTTCACCTGAAAAATAATAGCATATGAAGCTTTTTATAGCTAAGAACGCCTTTCCGCAAATTTTGCTATTTCCGAAGCGTGTGTCAATGTGCCTGCATCCTCATGTATACCATCTGCTAAATTATTCAATATCAATATAAGGTATAATTACCGCAGTTCACAATCGTATATATGAGCGAAAACTGGATTCAAGAATGATTGCATTCATTTGATTGAAAGAGTGACCCAGCATGTGAACGGGTTGTGATAGCGGTAGGTAAAGGTGAAGGCTGGTCTCACTGCCAAAACGTCGGAAAGAAATGTAAAATGTGCTGAAACGTTCGTTCTGTCTGTGTCGGATACTTTCTTTCCCCTCTCTATCTCTCTCTGACATTGTATATATATATATATATATATATATATATATATATATACTAGACGACTCAAGATTTTACGAACGCCTCCCAGGTGATCTGACAGACGAATACAAACGTATCGTGTCAACAGATCTAAAGAAACTGTTGGATGCAGAAAAGATAACCAACACTGACCACAAACTGATGCGAGCAGCATACCCTCGTCCAGGTCGCTTCTACATCCTCCCAAAAATTCATAAACCCCGTAACCCAGGTCGACCAATCATATCAGGCATCGGTACAATAACTGAACCCATGTCAGGGTACGTGGACAAACTAATAAGCCACATTCTATGCGCCCTCGCGTCGTACATAAAAGACACCACACATTTTCTTCGAGACATTGCAGGTCTCTGTGTGCCGAAAAACTCATACTTGGTTACTCTTTATGTCTCTTCATTATATACAAATATTCCTCACGTTGACGGCATAGCTGCATTACAAAACATGTACACAAACCATAGACAATCTAACACCCCAGATTTCTCTGCCATTGCAACTTTGACGAGGATGGTCCTCGAATTATATTCATTCGAGTTTAACGAAGAGTATTTTCGACAAATCAGCGGGCCGCTATGAGCACCAAAATGGCACCTAAGGATACCAACATAATTTTGGGGAAGCTAGAATCTGAATTTCTTGCACAAAGTTCCTTGAAACCAATGTTATACAGAAGATACATAGACATCTTTCTTATTTGGACCCACGGCGAGGACGAACCTCTCAGCTTTATCGACACTTACAATGCTGTAGATCCGAACATACACTTCACACACACATACTCGCAAGTTACCGTAAATTTTCTTGATGTTACCATAACGATAGAAGAAGAGAAGCTCTTTACAACCCTATATCACAAACCAACGGATCGACAACAATACCTCCATTACCAAAGCGATCACCCACGCCACTGTAAAAGCAGTATTCCGTACAGCCAGGCTCACCGGTTTAAGTGAATCTGCTCTAGAGACGCTGACTTTGACACGCGCTCACATAGGCTAAAACTTACGCTCGAGAAACAAAAATACCCCCTCATGTAATTAATGACGCTGTTCAAAAAGCGAGAAAACTAAAGCGTGAAGACTTACTTATGAAGCGACCACCACGAGAAGACCCACAACGAACAAACCTCTGCTTGACTTCCAGCACAAACTTCCCCAATGTAAACAAAATCCTTAAACGACATTACAACATTCTGGAACAAAGTGAACGTCTGAAACGCGCATTCCCATCCGCTCCAGGCGTCGTTTACCGACGACCACGTAACCTCAAAGACACCCTTGTCCACTCCCAAATTAACACATCACCCCCCAATAATTCATGCCGCCCTTGTTTAAAGCCACGATGTCTTGTATGTAAGGCGATGCGAGAAACAGACAAAGCAACCAGCACGCAATTCAAGTTTTCGATTAACATACGAGGAAACTTAACATGCGATTCCTCTAATGTGGTATACCTACTCGAATGCAACGTGTGATGCAGTACATCGGACAAAAAGAAACACCATTTAGGATTTGCTTCAATAATCACAGAGCCTATGCGAAATCAGCCCCAAGTCTACCTCTATCAAAACATCTCAATCTTCCCGACCATGCATTCGACAAACTATCAGTAACGCTCTTAGAGACGAGATTTAAATCAAATCGAGAACGTGAACAACGAAGTGATACCTTATCCACCGATTTAACACCCTCGATAGAGGAATAAATGAGAATCCTGGTACACTTGCAGCAATTAAAGCATTAGAAAACAATAACGGCAACAATGAAAATAGTAACTGAGTTCACGGCACTGCAGCTGCGAAGGGCACTTGACAACTTAAAACTATTCCAAGTGTAACTACTCTTCCTAAGTGCAGCTGTTGTCTGTATTCTGTTTTATTTTACTACCCAATCAATTGTGCCATGCATGACATGCCCAACAGCAACCCTGTGCACAGCCGGGAGGCTCCACTACACGCGTATTCTAGAAGCGGACAAGGAATTCGCATTGCACCCGCTTGCACAGCCTACCGCAATACGGGGCACCCTTCTTTTTACGACGAAATGTTGACAGGGCGCGGAGTAGTTAAAGGCTTAGTACTTCCTAAAATGCCCGTTTACCAGCCTCTGCCACAATACGCGGTACCTCTTCTTCTACGACGAAATGTTTACGGCACTCCGTGTAGTTAAAGGCTTAGGACTTCCTAAAAGAGCTCTTTTTTGCCCCACACCGAACCGCCAGTGCCAGGAGGCGCCGTCTGATCGGGAGGAATGCGTTAGTGAAAGGAAACATACACAGACCGCTGACATCAGAAAGGTGAAGGGGAGAAGGGGGAGAGAGATGAAGGGGGAAGTGGAGGGAAGAGTGGAAGGGGGCATCCGAGGGGCATCCACCGTATATCATTTTTCTCTTCTTCTTCTCTTTTTTCTTCTTTTTCTTTCCTTTTAGATGCGGAAGCATCTTATACTCGCGCCTTGTAGTGCGCCGTCCGCACCGCTTCTCAAACATTCGACAGCTGACGCGCGCGCATGCGCCGTCGCGCCGTCGCCCACCATCTGTGCCGCGCGCGCTTCTCCTTCCGGAACATTCGACAGCTGACAGCGCATGCGCCGTCGCCATCTGTGCCGCGCGCGCTCTGCAAATTTCGACCTACGACCGATGCAACCCGATTCACTCACTCTTTACTTTACCGACCAGAAAGCCATCGTCCTCAAAGTTCGTCGCAATAAATAAAACACCGCCCTTTCGCATACGTGCCGTACGTGTTCACTCATTTAACACCCCATTTCACAACCACGTTAACCAATTTAGCCATCGACCCAAGTAAGTCACACTTTAACACCCCGTTAACCAATTATATGCACCGCATCGTCCTCAGTGTTCCCCCGAGGGAAGCTGCGGGCAATTTTTTTTCTTTTTTTCCTTTTTTCTTTTCTGTCTTTTTTTCCTCCTTCCTTGCCCTCTGTTTTGAGATTGTATAAAGCTGAGCACCAACACACTGTATCTTTAATTCTGATGAAGGCCAGACTCTAGGCCGAAACGTCGAAATAAACCACGTTGTGACCGCTCATGGAGGATCTACTGGACTATATGCAACGCTACGCGCTCAACCACCATGCCTGCATATATATATATATATATATATATATATATATATATATATATATATATATATATATATTGTAGAGAAGCCACCGAACACTGAAGTGGGTCCAACTCTCAAGTGTTCTCTAGTGGGTCTACCCAAAAAGGACGCCGCTCGCGCTGGGAGTCCGTGCTAGGCCGTAATTGTCGCCATTGTGTATACTCGCTGTGTGCCTGTACTATTGTCAACACCCGCCTGAACATCTTGGCTGGAATGGTATGTACCTCATTGAGCAGCATGAGACCCCATTCCTGCTCTTTCAGCCAAGCCATGACCTGCTCGGCCTCCCAAGAACGTCTCTGTGTGTGCGTGATCATGGAATACGTTGTGATGCAGATACCGCAGCCCATAGGTTTGTCCTTAGCCTCTGATGTAAATCTGCATATGACGCTGTCGTCTGTGGTCGACCACATCTTGAACTGTGCTTTCCACTGTTCCACAGAGACACCAGAGTTGCACAGCACGAGACATCGCTTGGGCACAATGCAGCAGGCAGTGACTCCCACCAGCGATTTTCCAGCACCGCATTGAAGGACGATGACCCCTGATCTTCCACGTCCATTTCCAAACATCTTTCTCAAGCTGATATGGTCGGAGAATGGCAGGTGGCTTCAGGTCAACGTGGATGTCTGGGTTGACAGTGTCGTTCTTGAAGTCATACTCGGCCAACAAAGGGTACTCAAGTTCTCTGCATTTCTTCTGTAGCTTTTCAATGTGGTCTTGGCTGACTTCAAATGACACAGTTTCAGAGTCCTCTATGTCATCTTCATCTTTTTCCATTTTCTCGTAAAAGGCAGTAATGTCTTTAGGAACGTTGGTAGCTTGACTTTTGTCATCACCGTTGTCCTCAGTGGTGCTAGTTTTGAGTGGAAGTGTGGCATTAAGAATATTCCCCGTGACAACACTCAGATTATGTCATTTTCTGCATCTCGCCTCAGGCGACATGACTGTATGACGAAATCTTCGAGGAGCTTCTGGAGTACATCCGGGAAAGGACTTTCCACAAAGTATCGATTGTGCTTCAAGACAAGTTTCACTTTACCATAGCTGACAATGCAAAGCTTTATAAACTCCACGATACCATCGGGAATGCTAGTCTTGCTAAGTCTCCTTAAGTTTTCTATGATGTCTTGTGTCTGAAGTCCAACAGAGATGGCAGCATACAAAGAATAGGATGTCAGCTTGTATTCATGAGTGTGCTGTGGCCGGCAAACAGGCTCGGATATAGCTATCAAAAAATCGTGCGCATGCTTATACACTGGTGAAAAAGCCCCTAAAAAGACATGGCCATCAGCAGCCACCCAAAGAGGCCGCATTGCGTGATCGCGCCTAAGTTCCATTTGCGAACGGTAGTCCTTGGCCCCGAATTCGTCTTCCACCGAAGTGGTGCTGAGTTTCTTGCTCGCAGCTCCAGGTACTCCATCTCCGTTTCCATCGTCGTCATCACACAGGTCCTCGGCCATGGTTTCTTCGAGTTCTTGCCTCTTCTTCCAGCGCTTCGTACCTTTAGTTTTCCCCATGATCGCAAGGCTTGGGCGGCTTCAGTGACTAAACATCTATGCCGGGAATATATATATATATTGCGAGGAACCGGTTTATTCGGCCAGGTTCGAGCTAAATCACGCTGGTGATGATATTGTTACGCCTGAAGTAGGGGTACGGGGGTTTATTGAACGGAAGCTGGGATGGCGAGGCCGCACCGGATAAAACTGCCGAGAGATCTTCTTCTTCCCAAGTCCACACTTCTATTCCCTCTTATCAATCCGGCACATACACGTCGTAATATTTCCCCCTTCGCAGACGAAGCGCACCGCGCGTTTCATGCATCGTCCCGCAGTCTAAAAGCTTTGAGGCGAGCCACATGGGTAACCTCGGTCTTGGTTGATCGTCTCCCACTAGCTGTCAGTCGTGCTATTTTATAATCTACTGCACTGAGGCGCTCAAGGACAACGAATGGGCCAGTGTAGTGGGCGAGAAGTTTTGTGGACAAGCCACGCTTGCGGATAGGCTTCCACACCATTACAAGGTCTCCCGGTTCATATGTGACGTGGCGGTGCTTGCTGTCGTAGCGGAGCTTTGAGCGGTCTTGCGATGCTATAGTACGCAGACGGGCAAGACGCCGAGTTTCTTCTGCAAGGCATAGTGTTTCAGCTAATGAAGGATCGTCATTGTCATAAAACGAAAAGATAGTGTCCAGGGTATAACGAGGGGGTCGAACGTAAAGAAGGAAGAAAGGGCTGTGGCCGGTGGTTTCGTGTTGGGCAGTGTTGAAGGCATACGTGATGAACGGTAAGACGTCGTCCCAGTTCTTGTGATTGGACGCCACGTACATTGAAAGCATATTCACCAGTGTCCGGTTCGTTCGTTCAGTAAGGCCATTCGTCTGTGGATGGTAAGGTGTCGAATGACGAAGTTCCGAGCCACACATACGGAGTAGTTCCTCAACAACGTCTGCCGTAAACTGACGGCCGCGGTCGCTTATTATGACGCGAGGAGGTCCGTGGCGCAGTATGATAGAGTGCAGGAGAAAGGAGGATACTTCGCCAGCAGTCGCAGATGGCAGGGCGGCCGTCTCGCAGTAGCGGGTCAGGTAATCGGCGCACACTACAATCCAACGGTTGCCTTTTGCCGAGCGTGGAAAAGGGCCCACGAGGTCAATGCCAACTTGCTCAAAGGGAGTGCTGGGAGGCGTCACAGGCTGTAGAAGTCCAGCCGGAGCAGTCGTGACTGATTTGTGCGTCTGGCATTGAGTGCAACTGGCCACGTACTGCTCAACTGACTGGCGCATGCGTGGCCAGTAAAATCGCTCCTGTGTACGAAGGAGTGTTCGCGTCATTCCCAGGTGACCCGAAGTTGCGTCGTCGTGCATGGCGCGCAGAATGGAGGAACGGAGTGTGTGCGGCACCACCAGCAAGAAGCGGGAACCCGTGGCCGAGAAGGTCCTCTTGTAAAGTAATCCTTCGCGAACGCAAAAGCGTCCGGCCAAAGTGGACGCTCGTGCTTCAGCAAATAATGGCTCCAAGCTGACATCCTTCCGCTGTTCATTTTCAAAGGTGGTCTTGTCCGGGAATACTGGAGTCACTGACGCAATTAGGTGATCGAAATTGTCGGCATCGCAAAGTGTTGTAGTAAGCGGCATCCGCGAAAGGCAGTCAGCGTCAGCGTGCTTCCTGCCACTCTTGTATGACACCGTGAAGTCATACTCTTGCAAGCGGAGGGCCCAGCGTGCCAGGCGGCCAGATGGGTCTCGGAGGCTTACAAGCCAGCACAAGGAATGATGGTCTGTGACCACTTGGAAGGGACGACCGTACAGGTATGAACGGAATCGCTGTACAGCGAAGACGAGTGCCAAACATTCTTGCTCAGTCACTGTGTAATTCCGTTCTGGTTTACTTAAAGTTCTGCTGGCATACGCAATGACATGTTCCTTTCCACTGTGTCGTTGTACTAGAACTGCACCTATGCCAATGCCACTGGCGTCAGTATGAACTTCGGTCGGCGCCGAAGGGTCGAAGTGCCGGAGAATGGGCTGCGATGTGAGTAAGAACTTGAGTTGGTTGAAAGACGTCTCACAGTCATGTGTCCATTCAAAGCTAGTACCTTGACGTAGCAGACTGGTCAAGGGGAAGGCAACGTCGGCGAATGCGGGAATAAATCGGCGAAAGTACGAGCACAGGCCTAGGAAGCTGCGAAGCTCTTTCGTTGAGCGAGGTGGTTTGCACGCTTTCACAGCTGCTGTCTTGCTCGGGTCAGGCCTGATCCCATCTTTGTTCACAAGGTGCCCAAGTACTAAGGTTTGTCGCTCGCCGAAATGACACTTCTTCGAATTAAGAACAAGGCCAGCGTTTCTAATGCATTCCAGAACAATGTCCACGCGTTCGTTGTGCTCACGAAATGTGCGCCCAAAGATCACGATGTCATCTAGGTAGCACATACAGACGTTCCATTTTAGGCCACGCAGAATGGTATCCATGAACCTTTCGAATGTGGCAGGAGCATTACATAATCCAAACGGCATCACGTTAAATTCATAAAGTCCGTCTGGAGTTATGAAAGCAGTCTTTTCCTTGTCCGCTGGATGCATGGGAATCTGCCAGTAGCCTGAACGTAAATCGATAGACGAGAAGTATGACGCCGAATGGAGACAGTCCAAGGCGTCATCAATTCGTGGAAGAGGATAAACATCTTTCTTCGTGATGGAGTTCAAACGGCGATAGTCGACACAAAATCTCCAGGTACCGTCTTTCTTTTTCACAAGGATCACAGGAGCTGCCCAAGGGCTCGATGATTCTTGAATGATGCCCTTCTGGAGCATTTCACGCACTTGATTGTCTATTATCTTGCGCTCGGACGGCGATACTCGGTACGGTTTTTGTCGGATTGGCTGTGCTGTTTCTGTATTTATCCTATGGCGTATACGAAATGGAGGAATGGAAGGCGTATGGTCACTCTGGGAGAAATCAAAAACTTGCAAGTACTTTAACAAAACGTCCACAAGCATTCTGCGCTTGTCGGCAGTCAGCGCCTTATCAACCATAGGTAAAACTTTCGAACTGTCTGAGCAGGCGGTCACTTGTTCATCCCGTCGAACGTCACTGAGGACAGCTACTGTTGTTGGCGAGTATTCTTTAAACGACGCTAGTTTAAGTCCTCCTGGTAGCAGCACCGGTTCGTTTGAATAATTCGTTGTCCAAAGGTCTGAACGACCTTCACTCACTGAAACTATGCTGTGGGGTACCAACGTGTTCTTCTTTATACAACTTAGATGGAAAGGCTCCACTAGCGCATCGAAACTGGTCTTATTGTCGTTAATATGCGAAGAAGCTACTGGAACGCGCACAGCACAGAAGGCCGGGATAACGGTATCTTCATAGACTCGGAGCGCACCGCTTTCCGTACCCGAATTCTCGATAAGTCCATGAGGAACAGCGTCACTTATGATAACTTCGCCATTTCGACAGTCTACAGTGGCTCCGCACATTCGCAAGAAATCTATGCCTAGAATGATGTCATGAGTGCTCCGCGAAAGAACCGTGAATTCTGTCACAAACACTTGATCACTCAGTAACACTGCCGCGGTACAAACACCAATCGGACACAACGAGTTGCCGCCCACGCCACAGAACGTTATCGCTTTCTCCAACAAAAAGGTCACCTTTCTTCCCAAACGAGCTTTGAACGCAGCACTCATGATCGACACGGTGGCTCCAGTGTCCACCAAAGCCATCGTATGTACACCATCAACAAAAACTTGCACTTTGTTTTTAAACATAAGCACCGGTGGAGGTATCTCTTCTTGCAGCGAATCACCAGCGACCTCACCCCCAGCGGCCGCGCTGCCTAGTTTTCCGGAGGCGGCGAAGGGTAGCGGCGCCTAGGAGACGGCGACCGATTGGAGCGAGGGGCTGGCGGGGGTGTCAGACTGCGGTCAGAGGCTGGAGAACGGTTTCGCAGCGGCCTTGGTGTCTCGTAAGATGCGCTTCCAGGGAACGTTGGTGCTTGTGCAAAGTCGGACAGGTGGGATCTCGGTGGGCAGTCGTACCTCGGCGGCTGCCGGTAGTTACAGTACCTGGCAATGTGGCCTTCGACGCCACAGTTGTAGCAGATGGGTAGGGGTCGCTCGCCGAACCACTGCTGAGAGCGCTGGGCTGTGTAGGGTCGCCTAACCGAACGGGGTGGAGCAGATTGCTGAACGGGAGTTGCGCGCCTCTGTGGGGCGGGGCCGGGACGAAGACGTTGGTCATACCGCTGGTCAGACGCGAATGAGTCTCGGCGTGGCCACGAAGCCCTAGCTTCGCGAACGTCTGTCACACATACTGATGGTGGCAGAGGAGCGAACGGGGCCGGGTAGTAGGATGAACAGGTAGGCGTATGACGGATGGTGTCGTGGAACAGTGTGTCTTGTCGCTGTAGTTCTTCCCGCACTATTGTCCGGATAGTAGCGGCAAGGTCGGCGGGCGGGCTCACGTCGACGCTGGCGACCGTTGTTACATTTGCCAGCCTACCAAATTTCGGGGCAATACGACGGGTCTTTAGCTTCTCAAAAGTACGGCAGTGGCGTTGGACGGCGGAGACGGAAGTGAGGTCTTCCCTGCCTATCAAAAAGTTGTAGACGTCCTCTGCTATACCCTTCAGAAGGTGGCCGACCATGTCCTCTTCAGTCATGTACGGGTCTATGATCTTGCAGAGCATCAGGACCTCCTCTATGTAGGTGGTACACGTTTCTCCAGGAGTCTGAGCTCTTTGAGCCAACGTGCGCTCCGCGCTCTTCTTTTTTGAATCAGAGTCGCCGAAGCATTTCTTGAGCTCTTCAGTGAAACGATCCCACGTTGTTAAGGAATCTTCGTGGTTTTCGTACCACATCAGAGCTGTTTCCGTGAGAAACAGCGCGACATTTCCCAGTTGGTCGGTGGCATCCCAGCAGTTGTACCGGCTCACCCTTTTGTACTGTGTCAGCCACGCATCCACATCTTCTCCTGCTCTTCCCGCGAACGGGCGGGGTTCCATATAGTGATATCGAGGTGCAGCTGGCACTGACCTTTGTGTGGTTGAGAAGGCGTGACCTTCGCTCTCGGCCATGGCAGTTGGTGTCGGTGGCAGACCGGCAATACGACGGCTCCGGCGAAGTTCGAACAGCTGTGGCTCCGTGGTTCGTCGACGTATACTGTACCCAGCACCTTCCACCACTCTGTTACGCCTGAAGTAGGGGTACGGGGGTTTATTGAACGGAAGCTGGGATGGCGAGGCCGCACCGGATAAAACTGCCGAGAGATCTTCTTCTTCCCAAGTCCACACTTCTATTCCCTCTTATCAATCCGGCACATACACGTCGTAATAATATTTTTAAATGAAGAAGATGTACAGGTGATGATGATTACAAAGAGAATAAAGAGTCATTCGCTTGTCGTGCTCACACTAATTCCCCCGCGCGGTGAAAGCGGCCGCCTGGTCGCTTGACAGTATTATGAAATGCGTCGCGCATAAGGCTTTAAACGAGATACGTGCACTATCTCTGTTTCTCGGCAACGATGATCAGGACTAGCGCTAAGAGGAGAAACGCGGTAATTGACAGGAGATGTCTGTTCGACTACCGTGTATGGCCCAATGTAGCGACTGATGAATTTGTCGCATAGGCTGGGGACGCGTAGTGGAGTCCATAGAAGAACTTCGTCACCAGGGGAAAAACGCACAACACGGCGAGACGAGTCGTAGCGAGATTTTCGAGTGTCTTGAGAGAGGCCGGTGTTAACACGGGCCTGGTGACGGCAGTGTGCGAGACGAGATAGGAATTCTTCAGAGAAAGGAGCCGTCGAGGGTGCAGGGGCCGAAAGGAAAGAGACATCCAGAGCGAAACTCGGCGAGCGACCATGGACGAGAAAAAAATGGAGAAAAGCCGGTAGTGCGTTGAGCAGCCGTATTATAGGCGAATGTCACGAAGGGTAGAATTGCATCCCAGTTCGTGTGGTTGGGGTGAATGTACATGGCGATCATGTCCGATAGGGTCCGATGAAACCGTTCAGTCAATCCGTTGGTCTGCGGGTGGTAGCTAGAAGTGGTCTTGTGAACAGTGTTCGAGGCACGCAAAACTTGCTCGACAATGGAAGATAGGAAGACTTTGCAACGATCACTGAGGAGAATGCGTGGAGCTCCATGACGCAAAAAGATGTGGCGAAGAAAGAAATCGACGATCTCAGTGGCAGTCCCAGATGATATAGAAGCTGTTTCTGCGTAGCGGGTAAGGTGGTCGACTGCCATGACAATCCAGCGATTCTCATTGGATGATATAGGAAGAGGGCCATACAAGTTGATTCCAACGACTTCAAAAGGTTAGGCAGGACAAGGAAGAGGTTGCATTAAGCCAGCCGGAGCAGTTGTCGGTCGTTTTCGCCGTTGGCAATGGACACAGGAGGCGACGTACTTAGCGACGGCTGAAGAGAGGCCAGGCCAAAAACAACGACTTCGTATTTTGTCGTAAGTCTTGTGGTAGCCTAGATGAGCAGCGGTTGGATCATCATGAAAGGCTTCCAGAACTTCACGTTGCAGAGAACGTGGGATGACGGGTACCCACTTGTTGCCATCGATGTGGTAAATGTAGCGACATAAAGCATCACCGACAAGCCTAAATTGTTTAAGTTGACGACGGAGTCTGGCGTTTGGAGGAGTAGTAGAGCCAGTCAAGCGGTCAACAATGGTGCGGCAGTATGGGTCGACACGTTGTTGTGAAACAAGGACGGATAGGGTGGCAGGTGATGAACTTAGCGCTGCGATTGGAGAGGTGCTGTCGTTTTGGAGTATCGATGGTGAATTGCTTCTGTTGGGCAAAGGACAGCGCGATAGAGCATCAGCATCTTGATGCTTCTTCCCAGATCTGTAGGCGACATCGAAATCATACTCCTGCAAGCGAAGCACCCAGCGACCAAGGCGACCCGATAAGTTTTTCAGCGATGAAAGCCAGCATAGGGCGTTATAATCGGTCACGACGGTAAAATGACGGCCGTGAAGATATGGTCGGAATCTTTGCACTGCCCAAACAACAGCAAGGCACTCCTGCTCGATGAGAGTGTAGTTCTTTTCTGGAGCGGTAAGAGCACGACTTGCGTAAGCAACGACGCGTTCGCGTGAGTTTTTGTCACGCTGCAAGAGTACCGCACCAAGATCATGACTACTTGCGTCGGTGTGAAGGATGGTGGGTGCGGTGGAATCGAAGTGGCACAGTACCGGATCCGACGTGAGGGCTTGTTTCAATGCCGTGAAAGCGCTTTCGCAGTCTTCGGACCAAATGAAGGGGACGTTCTTTGCGAGGAGTTGATGGAGCGGAGACGCAAGTTCCACGAAACCACGTATGAAGCGCCGGAAGTAAGAAGATAACCCAAGAAATCTGCGCAGGTCCTTTTGACGTAGTGGACGAGGAAAATCGAGGACAGTGGCAAGCTTCTCAGGGTCGGGCCGAATTTCTTCTTTTCTGACAAGGTGGCCGAGAACCTTGATTGTCTTGCTAGCAAAGGTACATTTCTTGGTGTTAAGCTGTAGACCGGCTTTTACAAGGCATGTGAGGACTTCGTCGAGACGTTGTAGATGCTGCGAGAACGTGGATGAAAACACTACTATGTCATCGAGATAGCACAGACATGTTTTCTATTTCAAACCACGCAATACGCCGTCTATCATGCGTTCGAAGGTGGCGGGCGCAATACAGAGTCCAAAAGGCATCACATTGAACTCGTACAACCCATCTGGCGTTGAAAAGGCGGTCTTCTCTTTATCAGACTCCGACATTGGTATCTGCCAGTAGCCTGACCTAAGGTCGAGGCTGGAAAAATACTCTGCGCCCTGTAATGAATCCAGTGCATCGTCGATCCGAGGGAAGGGATAAACATCCTTGCGCGTTATTTTGTTTAGCGCACGGTAATCGACGCAGAAACGCACTGCCCCATCTTCCTTTCGAACGAGAACAACTGGGGATGACCAGGGACTCGAGGAAGGCCGTATGATGTTGCGTCGTAGCATGTCTGAGACGTTTTCCTCGATGATCTTGCGTTCTGCCTGAGACACGCGTTATGGACGCCGATGTACAATACGAGAGCCGTCAGTCTGGATGCTGTGGGTAGCGGTGGTAGTCATGCTGAGGGTGGGCGAGTTCACGTCAAATAGAGAACGGTGTATATTTAACAGGGCGAGCAAATCTTCAGTTTGATCAGGTTTTGAGTCATTGCTTATTGTTGCCGACACAGGTGTGGCAGGGGCATTGAATGGCAATGATTGCGACTTCGGAACATCGTTGTGGTTGTTGTTCGGAAGAGTAACAATCGCAACAGGCTCACTGTCGACCGCGCAAGATACTGTTGAGCCACAGGGGAGCAGTACACACTCGGGCGTTTGATTTATGGCGGTTAGGTACGTACACCCATCGAAGAAGCGAAGAAGCCCCGGTGTGATCACAATGCCTCTACGTAGGGTATGACCGTAAGGAAGAATCAGTACGTCGCCATCCACAATGTCGGTGCAATTAACACTTATAATTTCTTCGATGTATGGCCGAAGTACATAATCTGACTTGGTGACAAGGCGGATGCGTTTATGTTGTTCAAGCGGAGAAGAGTAAGTGGCATTTAGATGCAGGAGACACTGATGACATGATATGAAAGCAGACGCAGAAGACAAGAAATCCCACCCAAGAATGAGAGCGTGGGTGCACTCACGAAATACCGCGAAAACAATGTGACGACGAATGCCTTCTATGCAGACACGAACGGTACACTGTGCAAGTGGACGAATGAGAGCGTTGGTCGCCGCACGTAGAGGTGGGCCGCCATAAGGTGTGGTGACTTTTCGAAGGCGGGAACAAAAATCAGCACGAATAATCGAAACGGCAGCGCCAGTGTCTACAAGAGCCTCAACTTTTACACCTTCTACAAACACTACTATCAAATTCGATGGCCGCTCTGGAGGAATTGTTAGCTGTCCAAGGGATGCAGTTTCCCCTCCTAAAACAGCATTGGGGAGTTTTCCGCGTGGGCGTTCGTGGAATGGGAGGCGGGCCGTAGAGGCGACACTGAACGGCGACGTGGCGAAGGTGACCTGCGGCGAGACGTACGGGAATTCCCAGGCATGTCCGTATGGTAAGTAGGTGACGGTGAACGGTAGTAGGACGATCGGGAGGGTGGCCGTAAGTAGTTCATGGTCGGACGGAAGCTTCGATGTTCTTCGGGAGCGTAGCCGCGTTGCTCGTCTTGCTGGCGCCTTCGACAAAACCGAGCGATATGTCCTCGATAGCCGCAGTAGTAACAGATTGGTCGAGGTGGGCGCTGAGGTGTGTAGTAAGGTGGTGCACGCACTGGCGGTGATAACGAAGCCACAGGCGTATGGTCTGCTGTTGTAGGCACAGAAACGCTGGGTGCGGCAGAGAGCGCGGCAACTTCGGCGTACGTGCGCGTCTGGCGCACGCAGGGACTATTGGAACACGTCGCACGCGATGCGGAGGCGATCTCTTGTTTAATCAGGTCTCGCAAGCTATCTTTTTCAGGAGGTAAAGTAACTTCCGTAGCACAGGAAGAGCAGCGCCTGTGCAGCTCTTCACGAACGATGTCGCGAATAAGCGCACGCAAGTCGAGGGGTGCAGGCAAGGGAACGTCGGTGGCATCGTAGCAAAGGCGAAGAGACTGAAGCTCGTCAAGTCGCTGACAAATGGTTATCACGTCCTGGGTAGTGGCAGGATTTTGCGTGGCGAGGGCGTTAAAGGCGACGGTGTTAATGCCTTTAATAATGTGGCGTATTTGGTCGTTTTGAGACATGCCGGTGTTAACGCGCTTGCACAGTGCCATGACATCCTCAATATAAGAGGTGTAAGATTCACCCGGCAGCTGCGTGCGTTCAGCGAGGCGAGCCGGACGCGCTCGCATCGGCTCCTGCTTTTTTAAATGTTTTTGACCGCAAATTTGCCGATCGACCTCGGTTTTTCGACTCATCTGATCCAGTTTCTTTCAAGGATCGAGTGGATACCCGACTTTTGCGGGTAGGTCAAGCTTTCGAACTTTTATTTGGGTGTTTCACCCTGTGCCACGTTGGCGCTCAGCTCGGCCTGCCGAGCGAGACGCTTTGAGGATGCCGCTCGAGGAGATGGTCTTCGGCGAAGAAATCTCCAGGCAGGAGGATGAAGCCTCCGGATGGATTGTTGCCCACTCTCGGAAGAAGCAGCGTCAGGATTTTACGCCCGGCGACAGCCCTGGCCCCAGTGCCGGTCATCGTGCCGCCCGTCCAGCGCACCCGAAGGGGCCGATAAACAAGCTCATCGCCGCGTCGCGCCTGCCGCGATTGCCTAAAGATCACTACCGGGTTGTCGTACGTCCCAAGGGAGGCATGGATGTGCGCAAGGTCAGTGGAATCAAGGTTACCCAAGCTTTGGTGATGGCTGCTTGTCTCGGCCCGCCGCAGGCTGAGGAAGATATTGTTTGTGTCAATGAAATGCAGAACATTTTTGTGATCAGCACGCCACACGCTAGGAACGCAGAAGCCTACGCTAAAGTGAAGCAAATTCGAGTGGGAGAAACGCTCCATGAAGTCTCTAATTACGTGACGCCACCCGGGGATACGTGCAGAGGAGTTGTTCGCGGTATCGACCCTGAGCTCTCTGATGACCGGCTAGGTGAGCTCTTCGTGCACGCAAGAAATCCGAAGGTTCTTGGAGTACGGCGCATCAAGAAAACGCCCACGGTGATCGTCCTGTTTGACGGTATGAAAGTCCCAAACTACGTCATGTGTGGGACGAACCTGATCCGGTGCACGCTCTACCGACGACAAATCGACGCCTGTCGAACCTGCGGAAAGCTGGGACATCGCTCGGACGTTTGTCCCACTCCTACAGTCATCACCTGCCCGGACTGTGGGGTCTCATCGCCCCCTGAGAATCATACGTGCCAGCCGAAGTGCTCCATCTGTGGAGGAGCGCATCCGACGGCGGATCGGGCCTGCAAAAGCAGGTACCAGGTTCCCTACATCGTTCGGCGTAGAAGGCGACGACGGAGAAAAGCAAACAAGCAGCGCGCGGAGTTCGTGCCACAGCAAGCTCCCGGGCTTGGGTTCAACCAGGGGGGTGGCCTTGATAACCCTGGGCGGGGTGCGGGTCACCGCTCTCGCTCGAGGGATAGGTCTGCCTCCTGTGCCCGGATTCAGCAGGAACCTACCTGGGCTGAACGAGTGGGCCCAAAACGTGAGTCTCGCACTATCGTGCAGCGCCAGTTGCCAGAGCAAGCTACGGCTAGAATACAGCAGCTAGAGCGTGAGAATGCAACTCTGAGGAGTGAGCTTCAGGAGATTAAAGCATTAGTTGAGGAGCTTAGGCAGCGCGAACGCACGCCGGAAGGGGCGGTGAAAGTGCAGCAGGCCGAGGCACAACCTAGAGGCGGTAAGCGAAAAGCCGCTGACCCTCCGGTAGATATCGAGGAGTTCAGTGACTTTAAACAGGAAATTATGGGGGTGGTCCATGAAATTAAGGAGGCCATCGCTGGTGTCAGCTCTGTCATCCAGTCCCTTTCTGCAAGGGTGGTGGTGGTGGAGCAAAACCTAAGTAGCAATCATGGCGAAGCTAAATAAAACATTTGTCATTTGGCAATGGAATTGCGCGAGCTTCCACAGGAAGAAGGCAGTCTTGCAGCAGTTCGTCAACTCACAGGAGAATAAGCCAGCCGTAATACTCCTCCAGGAGACCCTTAAAGGAGAGGTGGCCCTCCGGGGTTATCGCTCCGTGGCCTGCTGGGGGGAAGGAAAACGCGGGGTCGCCACCCTCATATCCAAAGAGTTCTCCTTTGAGGTTCGCGATGTACGTCCAGACCTAAAGGTGGAACACATACTCATTGAGTTAATCCCAAACTCTCGGCTTAAGGAGCACCTATTCATTCTCAACGTTTATAGCTCACCATCTGATACTCGGGAGACTTTTAATGCGCTTCTCTGCAAAGCCTCCAAAATCGCGGGCTCGGCTCCGTTGACAGTTGCTGGCGACTTCAATGCGCAACATCAGACATGGGGCTATATCAATAATACGGCTAAGGGGCGGTCGCTTCTGCAGCATACTACCAATCTTAATATGTTACTAGTTACTGATCACAACTTTCCCACACGTCTCGGCAACTCTGTAGCAAGGGACACCACGCCGGACCTGGCTTTTGTCAGGAACGTCGAGTGCCCTTTCTGGCAGAACTTGCATGAGAACTTGGGGAGCGACCATTTCATCGCGTCTATCTCCCTCGATGTTAAAGCATCGCCGCCGCGGGTCTTCAAAATAGTTGATTGGGATGCCTTTCGGGAACTCAGACAAAACGATGAAAAAGAGTACGATGACCTTGGCCAGCTACTTGAGCGTCTTAAGGCATGTTAAAGCTGCCACTAAGGTGGTGGAGACGGATCTTAAAACGGAACGCATGGACAGCCGCCTAGCGAGGCTCCTTGAAGCCAAAAACTCCTTACTTAACAGATGGCGTACGCAGCGACTCAACAGGCGGCTCAGAAAGAAAATTGCTCTGCTCAAACAGGAGATTGAATCGTACAGCCAAACCCTGGCCAGACAACAATGGGATGAGGTCTGTAACGATGTCGATGGGCAGATGCGGTCAGGGGCGAAATGGAACATTCTCAAGCACCTCCTGGGAGATAAGCAAACTAAAGCTAATCAGAAACACACTGTTGATCGGCTCATTCACAAGGAGAGGTCTGCTGGGCTCTCCAATGATCAAATCTTACAACAGCTGGCGGATAGGTACCTCCCCCTGGGGGCTACCACGGATGCAGACTACCCGGATTTCTCTGGTCTGGAGGATGCGGAGCTGGACTCCCCCTTCAACACGGCAGAGATCAGGGCGGTCCTTTTTGATCTCAATAGAAAATCGGCTCCCGGGCCGGATGGTATCACTAACAGGCTACTTAAAAATCTGGACGATAGATCCATTGAGCTACTAACTGACGAGGTCAACCGGGTTTGGGAGTCGGGGCAGGTGCCGAAGGAGTGGCGAACGGCCTCTGTCGTCCTCATTCCCAAGCCTGGTAAACCTCTTGGGCTCGGCACGCTCCGACCGATCTCGCTCACGTCTTGCGTGGGTAAGGTCGCGGAGCATGCAATCCTTAACCGAATCTCCCATCACATTGAACAAAACGAGCTCTTCCCTTTCAATCTCATTGGCTTTCGTCCCGCGCTCTCTACGCAGGATGTTATGAAAATGATTAAACACCAAATTCTCGACATAGACACCAGAGATGTCCGAGGGATTCTTGCACTCGATCTGGAGAAAGCTTTCGATAATATCTCACATCCTCACATACTGGATTCGATCTCTGAGTTGGGATTGGGGGCCCGCTTTTACGGGTTCGTCCGCTCTTTTCTCAGGGATCGCGTTGCCACCATTCGGCTCGGGGACCTCTGCTCCAAGGAATTTCACCTTGGACCTAGGGGAACCCCTCAAGGATCGGTCATTTCGCCGCTAATCTTTAATATCGCGATGAGGAAACTCTCGCTCGAACTCTCTCGTATCGACCGCATCGGACATGCGCTGTATGCGGACGATATTACTATATGGTGCACTGGGGGTAGGGACGGAGACGTGGAGGAGTCCCTCCAGCAGGCCCTCAGGTGCACGGAGGAGTTTTTGGATAGCACGGGGCTGCACTTGTCGACCGCCAAGTCGGAGCTCCTCCTGTACACACAGCCGGAGAAACGCAAGTTCACCACTATTCCATTTCCGCCGGAAGAGATCAGGATCGAAATTCACACACGGTCAGGGCAGGCCATCCCCCGTGTCGATAAAATTCGGATATTAGGCATGTTCCTGGAGGAGCACGGAAGTAACTCTCATACTCTGACTCGTATTGCGGCAAAGGCGGAGAGCATGGTCAAGCTTATACTTCGTGTGTCTAACAGGCGTGGAGGGCTTTGTGAGGCCAACCTCATGAGGCTTTTCCATGCCTTTCTTATGAGTCACATTAATTACATTGCCGCAGCGCATAGGTGGGAAAGGAAAGAACAAGGGAAACTGGATGCGATTATTCGAAAGTGCATTAAGAGGGTCTTGGGCCTTCCAAACAACACAAATGAGGAAAAGCTCAAGGCTCTTGGTATGCATAATACATTTAGTGAGATTGCAGAAGCGCAACAAACAGCACAAGCTGCACGACTGTCCTCTTCCAAAGCTGGGAGACGCATCCTGGAGTTTCTGGGCTGCGAACCAACTATGGTAGCAGACAAAAAGATACAGCTTCCACCCAAATTGAGGGAGCAGATTACGGTCTCACAAATTCCTAGAAATGTTCACCCTCTCTACAATGTCGGCCGCCGGGCCGCTAGGGCTAGGTCACTCCTCAGTTCCGCCGCTGCCACCCCTGAACTTGTGGCGTTCGTTGACGCAGCACAGTATCCCGGCACATCCAATTTCGTGGCTGTGGTCACTGACCTTCACGGTAAAATCCTCACAGCAGCATCTCTTCGAGATACCACGCCGGCTAGGGCAGAGCAGGCTGCTATAGCAATGGCCGTGGCGATTCCCATGCGCACGCGCATTTTCACTGATTCTCGAGCTGCTGCACGAGCGTTCATGACCGGATCAGTCTGTGAGCAGGCGGCCCATCTTCTTACCAAAAGACCACATTGCACGGAAATCGACGGCCACATCACCTGGTTTCCTGCCCACATGGGCAAGGATGTCCACCCCTGTTATCCCCAATGCCAATGAGCTTGCCCATGCCCGAGCACGCGAACTGTCCCACCGTGACGGGCAATCGGCATCTAATTTTGGGGATGGCATCCGGCAGCTTGATTCGCTCCTCACCTTTAACGAAATTTGCAAAAATTATCAATTGGCCAGGCGTAGCTTTCCGCTCCCGCACCCGCAACTCTCTAGGGCCCAGTCAGTCACTTTAAGAATGCTGCAAACGGGTACTTACCCGTCGCCTTTAGTGTACAGCAAGTTTATCGACAGCATAAACCCGCAATGCCCTCATTGCGAAGAGAGACGTTGCACGTTACCCCACATGCTCTGGCAATGCGCGGCGCTGCGCGATGGCGAGCCTCTCAGCACAGAAGCTGCCTGGAGGACGGCAATTACCAGCTCGGACCGAGAGGTCCAAATCCGGGCTGTCCAGAGGGCCCGCAACTTGGCGGAAGGGCTCGCTCTTCCTGTCCCCACGTGGGTGCGGCCCGCAGCCGACCCTCCCTCTTGAGGGGAATCGGCTCCTCAGGACAATTTGTAAATAAAGTTCATTGACTGACTGACTGGCGTTCAGCGAGTTTCTTCTTTGCTGCATCAGTGCGAACTGCAGGGGCACCAAACATCTGACGAATTCGCTGCTCGAAAGTGTCCCAGTCGGGAAGATCCGGGTGGTGGTTCCAGAACCAAGTTTTTGCCACATCGGACAAGTAAAATGGGACGCTGCGCAACTTGTGTGGATTGTCCCACCTGTTCAAATCGCTGACGAGGTCGTAGTTCTTGATCCAGTCTTCGACATCATCGCCTCGGAGACCGGAAAACACAGGTGGATCACGCAGGCGAGTGTTGTTGGGCGGAGCGGGTGGCGGTGGCTGCAGCAAGACGGCGACGTTGGATGGGCCAGGGTTTTCTTGGGCCGCCATGGCAGGGGGTTGTATGCGACGACCCGAGCGGAGCTCCAGCGAGAACGGGCGAGAGGACTGGGATCGATACGCAGCACCTCCACCACTTGCGAGGAACCGGTTTATTCGGCCAGGCTCGAGCTAAATCACGCTGGTGCTGATATTTTTAAATGAAGAAGATGTACAGGTGATGATGATTACAAAGAGAATAAAGAGTCATTCGCTTGTCACGCTCACAATATATATATATATATATATATATATATATATATATATATATATATATAATACGTTTATTTGCCATCTTTGTACGACAGCTTGCCTAGCCTTCAAGCCCTAGCGGCGCTGTCATCCTTACACTCAGGCCGATGTTTCATGACCAGCTGCCGAAATTGTCTTCGGCGGGAGGCACTGATTGTGCCGCGGTGGCCTGTCTTGCATACGATGCCCAGCCCTGGTGGTCTAGCAGCTAAGGTACTCGGCTGCTGATCTGCAGGTCGCTGGTTCGAATGCCAATCCCGCATGCTGTATTTTCGATGGAGGCTGTACGCCTGTGTGCTCAGATTTAGTCTCAAGTTAAAGAATCCCAGGTGGTTGAAATATTCAGAGCTCTCCAACAATAGCGTTTCTCAATCATATGGCGGCTTTGGAACGTTAAGCCCCACGTATTGATCATTATCTTGCGTACATTACTCGTTGCCTTGCCGAGCTGCCAGAGATTCTGGGGGGTGACACTGCTTTTGTCAGGGTGGTTGCTACAGGTCTCCACTGCGCTGTGACTTTTCTTGCATCGCTGCCGAAAATTCCTGGGGGCGACATTGGCTGTGTGGTGGTGGTCAACCTCAACTAGGCAGCGATTTCATGTCAGCTGGCAACCATGAATCTTGCAGCAGGCATTGAATGGGTCGTTAAGAAAATAGGGCTCGCGCATATCAAAATGAAGATGCCGAGACAGCACCCGAGAAACTAGCCGCACTGGCACCTTTCCTGGGTGTGTCTTTCCTCGGTGCGTTTTAGATGCGGAAGCATCTTATACTCGCGCCTTGTAGTGCGCCGTCCGCGCCGTCCGCGCCGTCCGCACCGTTTCTCGAACATTCGACAGCTGACGCGCGCGCATGCGCCGTCGCGCCGTCGCCCACCATCTGTGCCGCGCGCGCTTCTCCTACGAGAACATTCGACAGCTGACAGCGCATGCGCCGTCGCGCCGTCGCCATCTGTGCCGCGCGCGCGCTTCTCCTTCGAGAACATTCGACAGCTGACAGCACATGCGCCGTCGCGCTGTATATATACTCAAGGTCGGCGCTCGCTCGCTCAGTTGCCGCTCGTCCGTTGGTTTGTACGGCGCGTCGACGTCCGAAGTCGCCGTGAAATGAATGCCAACGAATCCACAAACACAATGATCGACGTCCCTTCGACCAGCGCCGCCCTTTCGCATACGTGTGTACGTGTTCACTCATTTAACACCCCCTCCTACAACCACGTTAACCAATTTAGCCATCGACCCAAGTAAGTCGCAATTTAACACCCCATTTCACAACCACGTTAACCAATTTAGCCATCGACCCAAGTAAGTCGCACTTTAACACCCCGTTAACCAATTATATGCTCCGCATCCTCCTCAGTGTTCCCCCGAGGTAAGCTGCGGGCAATTTTTTTTTGAAGACGGCTGCGTTAGAATTGTGGTCATCACCAGGACAGTAACGTGCTTTTTTCTTTATTGTCGTCCAACAGCTCTGGAAGCGTTCTTAGTAAAGCGATAAGTGCGGGATCCATTGTGGGTGACTTTGCTAAAAATGGCATGTCAAAGAACTGCTCAATTGTGAACGGCGTAACATTGCTGCGCTTGTCTCAGAGGATCTTCTTGCACAACGGCGGCGCATTGCAGACGGTGCACTGCAGTTGGTGGGCCTGCATGGCATTGGAATTGCTGGGTTACATAGCACCTGTATTAGATGCGAATAAAGCATGACAGGTGCCAACATCTGCGCGTGCCCTTCCGATGGCGAATCTTGCAGTCGCTCTTACAGCAGCTCTAGATGAGCAGTAATATCGACTTCTTTTAGCAATATAATGACGTCTATTAGAGGCCCAGTGAGGGACGCGAGCGACGAAAAAGAGTGCATGCTTTCGAAGTCTTGTGTAGAGCTGCCAGACAGGCTATCTACTATGAGTCTCGGGGGCACCGATGGGTCGTAAAAGTGGTGTCCTCCATGAGCTCGACTCCCGATAGAAGGCACGGTGGCGGAAGCCTGAACTGCACTTTGGATGTAGTGAGGCTCGCGAATTGTGTGGTAGAGACTCCGCTGGCAGGTATGTTGTCTCCGGAGTCGAAAAGTGGACGGAAAAAGCTAGTCAACTTGGCACACCTCTCGGGCCGCAATGGCTAACGGACGCCTTCGTAGGCATGCCACGCATTGGCAGCCTTGCGAAAATGGCCAATTACAATCATTGACTTACGATATTGCGGCCACGAAAGAAACCATAGTGCAGCTACGACACGCGATGGAGTTGATGCGATAGTGATGTGAGCCGGCGTGAGAATTCGGCACAGTTGCCGATGGAGGCACCCCATGAACCATGCGCGGTGATTGCGCAGTGAGTGGTGGCCAGGTGATCACGGCAGCTGGTACATAGCCAAGAACGCATCGACGGCGTCCCTTGTCCTGAACAGGTACAGCAGTAGTGGTTGCGGAACCACAGAGGAGGCCAAGACGCCGTCTCTGAACGGTGGTGGCAGTAGTGGCAGGTGAGCAGGTGCCTAGGAGGCCTTGACGCCGCCTCCAAGCAAGGCAGCGTGCTGGCGCGTCCTCTCAACGATGAAGCCGGAACGTGAGACCTCGTCTTCGTTGACTGCGCCATTAGAGAGTTTGAGAATTGGGGACCCGAAACACTGGGTCCCACTGGGTTACGCAGGTTGCTCTTGTTCAGAATATCAGAAGACATTGATAACGGGGTATAACAAAGGCTGCGTTAGGTCAAACAGACAGGGCACCAACCGTGGCCAAATTAGAAGTTATGCGAGACGCGGGACATACGGCACCGTGGCTCGCGTTGCATCGGCTTTATCTAGCTGATGACCCACGACGACTCAGGAGTCCACGCAAGTTTTCAATTTTTAGGCCCTGGGTCAACACGAACGCTACAGACTAAGATTTGGTTGGGTTGTGCACATGCGCTTGGGCGCGTCTCAAGTATGTTGGGTCCCCATGCTCCTTGGGGCCCCAATTTTAAATCTCTATATTTTAATGATTGAGACAAAGAAACAACGCCGGTACGCCGGGCCGGGGGTGCTATGCAGAATAGGCCGAGTGTCGCCTTAGTTTGCGAAACTCGAGATTTTCCTGAGCTCTAACGACACCCCCTATGAACGAGTCAACAGTACAAAACATGGCAGCATATTCAAGGAGTGAATGATGGAGAGTGGGGCAAAGCATTCGTCCGTCCATGCGTCCGTCTGTGTGACCGTCCATGCGTCTATTCGTGCGCCCGTCCCTGCGTTCGTTCACACATCCACCCCTGCGTCCGTTCATGTGCCCATCCATGCATCTGTCTGTGTGTCCGTTCGTCCATCTATTCAACACTCCAAGCCCCACCATCTCGCATCTTTTTATCATATATTCCCCATATAGAAGCACCGCCATTCAGTGGACATTCCAAGGAATAAACGAGAGGTGGCACACGCACACTTTCTTACGGCTTGCGCTTCGGGTCTACTTCCCACCTTCAACCACCTTGAGTTCATGATATATACTAATTCACTGTATTCATGGCACTGCGGCCCAATGCTCGCTAAACCTTTATAAAACCAAGGAGGTTACGCCCAGCGAGTATAACGTAGCAACCTTTTCCAGTCAGATAGTGCTCAAT